>PVIH01002330.1:0-193967 GCA_004025045.1 Sigmodon hispidus | reverse complement strand
CTGTGTCTTTGTGGACTCTAGGCACGAGTATCTCTGGATGGGCGGGTGAATTTAGATCTGCTGAGAAAGCGGAGATGGCCAAAGGGACAGTTGCTGTTTCTTGGGTACTAGTCTGATATACTGTGTGCTAATCTAATATACGCTGTTCTTTTGTTACAGACTGTCTCAATGGTAGGTCACAGAATAAAAAAGATTAAATAATTTAAATTCTTAAATGAATCAGTTCTTTCTTCCGTTTCTCCTTTTTCTCTCCTCTGTACCTCCCCAAAAGATCAGTTGTCAAGAATGAACATGAATTTTAGGATTAGGGTTTTGAAGAAAGTAATGTATGTATGTATGTATGTATGTATGTATGTATGTATGTATGTATGTATGCATGTATGCATGCATGCATGCTTTTATTTATTTGTACATTCCAATTCAGTTTGTCAAAGGATGGATCTCAAAACCCTGGGAAAATGCTCATGGATATGTTACAGATTGACCAACAAGTTGTGAAAGAGTTTGTCTAAAGCCATGGTTTCCTTTTCATAGGACAGACCTGTGCGCCTTGTGACTTTACAGAATTGCTGGGAAACTTGCAGAAGTTTGGTTTATAAGATCTGGTCCTAGCTACTTACAGAAGTGTTTATCTTATCTATATGAAGCCTTGTTTCTGATGTTTACTCCCCAAGTTTGAGGAGTAAGCTAATAACTCAGTAGATAAGTGGGAATGGATCTTCATGTTCTGGGATGGAAGCTAGTACTAGGCCGAATTCTGCTTTGTAAGGGATACCTTGTACAGGATCAGAATTCCTTTCCCCACCAGGTGGACGGACTATAACTGTAGAAAGTCAGGGTCTGCTGTCCTCAGCATAGTCTGGTCCTTCCTTTAAGACCTAGCCCATGATGCATTTTGCTGTTGAGTTAACATTTTAAAATTGAAGTGGCACAGTATCTTTTTCTGTATCCCTGTCTCTTTAACCACAAGTAGTTGGACACTTTGTGAATTTTTGCTAAGCCCTGGCAGTGTACCCTCAGATGAACCAAAACTGGTTAGGAACAGTGGCTAACTGTTTTCATTTGTCCTTCAGCATGTCTGTCAAGAGGAACCATAGGTCTTTCCCTTTTTACATTTTGGAATATTTTCATAGGAATCACCATTTTTGTGTACATATACAGCTAAAATTTGTTTCTTGACATAACTTTAGAGCTGTGACTGCATTGTGACTCCCTGTATAAAACCATCCATGGATTTCTTATTTCCTGTAAAGCTAGTTTAAGTAGCTCTGTGATTTTAAAAAGTTGCCACTAGATGGAGAGCTTTTTCTTCATTCTCAGCTTTGTCAACCCCCAGTGAGTTGGAGCTGTTCCTTCTGTGGCTTTTGTATTTGCAAGCTTTCCTACAATTTAAGTGTGACCCTGAGAGCACCACTACTGGCAACACTCTTGGAGGATTTGAGTCAGGCAGTGAAAACATGATTCGCCAGTGCACTCTCTCCTACTCAGTGCTGAAGAGTTCTGTAGCCTCATTTTAGCTATTAGTTGTGGATGTGTCATTTTGGGGGAGCTTCTTAGCACTGTATTTTCATTGTGTTTTCACGCTTAGTGAGTTCACTCATTATTTAAAAGGTCCCTAAGGATACTGCTCATGTCCTGGTTTATGTTCCTGAGTGTGGGAAGCTGTATCTTACTGTGAAAGATGCAGTGTTAAAGATCTAACAGTGTAAACTGATGCATCATTACCACACAAGATGAGATTCTGTAGTAATGGGTTGGGGAAATTTGATTAGAGAATCCTGGGAGCCTAACTTGGACTTTCTCCCAGGGGCAGTTGTTGATTATCTGCCAGTTTAGTGACTGGGGGCCTTATAGGACAGAATTGCTGCATGTGAGGAGAGTTAGCTTAGCCTTAAGTCCTGGTTTTTGAGAATACTGTGGCATATCCCTCTAAACCTGTTTCCACCAGTTCACACAGCTTAGTTTTTTTTTCATCTTTTATTTGCTTGTCACTGGTAATGGAAAATTTTTACATAAACTCACTATACTTGTTCATGGGAAGTTGAGCAATGCTTCAGTGTGACCACGCTGTAAGAACTTGATATCTCTGAGAATGGATTTTTTTTTCTTTTTTGGAGTGTTTTTGAAAAATGCTGATCTTAGGTATTTTTGGTTGTTAGATTGATTTCAAAAGTAAAGTCTATGTCGTTATTCAACATTTTTCAGCATCTGATCAAGTTCAGTTACTTTGGTTTTGAAAACTATAGCAGAAATTTTATTCTAGAATTTTCAGAAGCTAGTCTACATTAAGGGAGGTTGTGTTGAGATGTACTGCAGCTCACCTGAGACTGGCTGAAAGTCTCAACCCTTTTTTTCTTGAGTATATGAATTATTTGCCCTCATTCTTTAGTGGCTCCCTAGTGCTTACTCCACAGGGGAGAATAGGAGAAACAACTGATGGTGGAGGAAGCTTTGCCTCGTGGAAGGGCCACCCTGTCTGGGAAAGTTGTGCAGCACTAAGGTTTCTGGAACTTGGGTAGACCAGGCTGGCCTTAAACACAGAGATATAGCTGCCTCTACTTCCAGAGCTGATTTTTGCCTTTTTTTTTTTTTTTTCTTTCTTTCCATAGCAGGCCATCTTTCAACTTTACACTTCAGTTTCCGTCCCTCAAGGGCTGGAATTTGCTGGCATGAGTCACAATAATACCCAGAGTAGTTTTTCTTTCCAGATAACAAATTTAATTTTATAAACTTTACTTTGGAATAGGAGGTCTATCCACAAAAGGATATGATTTTAGTCTTTTGAGAGCCTAGTTCTCTTCCTTGCACATTGGGTTTAGGGGATTATACGTGTTCAGTAGGATTGCAAAGGTGTTGACTTTTCAGGCTGGTAAAGTATCTGGGCCATGGCAAGACTTCAGGGTGAATAGAAGCAAGGTAATTGAGCAAACTGATTCAGGGATTGTGTGCCCATAGTGCTAGGGTGAGTGAGAACCATCCATTGCAAGCCAGCCTGGTGATTCCTGCCTGAATTCAGGCACTTGGGAGGTAGAGAGGAAGATCAGGAATTCGGGCTAGCTGAGACTACATGAGCCTTCAAGTCAAAAGACCAAAACAATACCATCGGTTGTCCTTTGTCCAGTCTGTCTCTGGACATGTATAGAAGTCTGTGGTGACGTTGTTGATTCTTGACTTTGTCCCTCTTAGTGGTGCCTTTTTTTCTTCCCTCATACTTTTTGACTATCTGAGTTTATTGAAGATAAAGCGATTTGCTGAGCCATTTATTTTTACTCCACTCCTCACCTATCCAGCTCTAACTGGCTGCCAGTTTCCCCTCTGTGTCTGACTGTTAGTTTTCGCTTACATAGTGTTATTTCCTCACGCAGCCTAGGCTGGCCTTGAACTCACTGGTTAGCTGGGAATACCTTTGAATATCTGATCCTGAGTGTGGACTTTGCAAGCATTGCCAGCATGCCTGATTTTATTTGGTGCTTGGGTTGTGCTCAGGCTCTGTACCTACCTACTAGATAAGCACTCAGCCAACTGTAGGAGCCATACAGCTCCTTAGGTACCGGCTCCTCAGTTGATAATAATCTTCACACTGCCCTCTTTCTGAGCAAATTTACCTTTAGTTAGTGTTTCCAAGAAGTTACTGGAGAATGACTTGGTAGGGATTATTGTATTGCAATAGTGTTAGGGACTGGAATGTTAGATTTTTTTTTTTTTTGCATCAACTCGAGATTTATAGATTTTAGGTTTGTTGGAGACAAGAGGGTTTTTTTAAAATTTAACTTTTTTACTGTGCACCAGGCAGTATACTGTACCTGCTTATACAGTAAGCACTTGGAGGAAGCCAGTTGTCCACTTGATGTCCCTTTATTTGACATGGTAAAAACTGTCAGGTAGCAAGGCCTCCAAACCCTGAAAGCCTGGCCCAGATCTGGGTTTCACAGTGTGCTCAGAAGGTAGTCTACAGCCTTGACAGAGCCAGAGCTTGCTAGGAAGATAAAGCCCCAGCCAGTGCATTGTAAAAGCAGTGACCTCCATCCAAGGATCAAGATAAGGCTCCACGGATCCCACTTACTTACTCTTTCAAAGCATTCTTGCCTCCTCCCTGAGCTTATTACTTTGCCTCCAGCACCCCAGGATGGATCTGGAGGAGCAGGGGCCTACACACCAGCACCCACTGCTGGCTCTAATTGTATGTTCTGAGGTTTCATTTTGTAGTTAGCCGTTAGCTTGTCAGATTCGCCTGGCCAGAGTCTGGAGCCGACTGTGGTGCTGGGCCATCAGCTATGACTCTCCGCTCCCCATGGGCCTCTATGCAGTCCTCCACCGTCTTAAGGATGATTTGGAGTCTGCGATCCAGGGCCAGGAGGTGGGGTTCTGTAAGGACAGGGGCAAGCTGGTCTTCTAGGAGTGACTCCCGCATCACGTCACTGAGTCTGTAGTCAGCCTGAGCCAGCAGCTGAAGGTGCAGAAGTGTCTTCTTTTTTATCCTGATTCGACAAAGCCAGTGGAACCAGATCAGCAAATGAAGGAAAGTAGCTTGGCCTGCACTTTCCCAATCCCTGCAGATAGCTCTTGCAGCTGGTATTGTTAGAGAATTTATTTCCAGGCAAACACACTTCAGTGAGAGAGCCATGTAGAAAACTAATAGTGGGCAGAAGCCTTTGTTTAATTGTCTTTAGTCAAGAGTGCCAAGCTATTTGTACTTATTGTATCGTGTGTGTGTGTGTGTGTGTGTGTGTGTGTGTGAGAGAGAGAGAGAGAGAGAGAGAGAGAGAGAGAGAGAGAGAAAGAGAGAGAAGCTTCCAGTAGTTGAACAAAGTTATCTGAATCCATTCTCCATATGCCAACTTGAGAATATCTCCTGTGTCAGAGTCTAAAACCATAGGAATGACAACTGACCAGCTACATTTTGACTGTAGAGTTTTGATTTCTTTTAGACCCATGTAAGCAGTATAATTGGCTGATTTTTGACACAAACAACTGCTCATCCTGTTCAGGAGGAGAGATACTTAACCCAAGGAGTTGATTTGGCCAAAGGGACAAATGGGGTGGTTTTTACCAGGTCTGAATCAGACCTTTATAATTAGCTATAGTTATGAGGAACCTAATGTCATAAGCCTGGCTAAAATGCCAGAGATACAGAAGTAGGTGTCCTTTAGAGAAGGGGCCAGAATTGCAGTCTGACCCAGCTCACCAGACTTTAATCAGGGTTTTGCTTAGATGGTGATGAAATGGCAGTGTTTAAGAGCTTACATGAGGGCCAGAAAAAGTGATTAGAAAGGGCTGATTATTAAAGAACATTGGTACATGCAAAAGTGAGTGATTGTCTGAGTGGTTGAAAATTAAAGTTAGTACTTTAAAAGATCAGATCTTATTTCATTTTCTGCTAAAGAAGATGTCCCTGGGGAACTCTTGACAGTTGCACTATGGGAAGTAAGGCAGCTCACATTCTTGACCTGGGAAAACTGATTAAAGCTTTCATAGTTGGATTGCCAGCAGGCTGAAATGTCTGAATTGCCACCTGCCCTCGGTATTTCATAGCATGAAAACTTACATGCAACACTGTGAGAGAGGGGCGAGGATGGAGATTTCGTCCTGGGAATGTCTTCCAAACCTAGGAGAAGAAATGGGTTTCAGCAAGCGAGTCTTTCACACTCTGGATGCGCTCTTCCCTAACCCTCCTATGATTTAGTTGGCTTAAGATGCCAGATGTCACTGCAGCTGTCTCAACAGCTCCCTCCTCAGTCAGGTCACAGAAGCTTCTTAAATTACAACCTGTCTCTGCAGGCCAGCTGGGGAAGCTAAGCCACGTTCTCTGCTTCTAGGAAAGTAACAACTAGTGAAAAGATAGCGAGAATCTCAGCCTGGTTCACTGGTGGCACAAGAGCGTTCTTAACTGGAGAATCAGTGGTACTTAGCCAAGGGCAGGAGAAAAAGGGTTGTGGGAAACAGGGCAAGATGGAGACAGGTCCAGGCAGGAGGGGCCCTTCTCGGGGCCTTCAGTGTCCAGGCAGCTCCAGGAAGCATGACTGGAGACAGAGATAGTGGGATGTGGGCACTGCTGCTTACCCTCTGGCATTATCAAGGTGAATAAGGTAACCATCATCCCCAAACTTGGTGAACATCTCGTAATGGTGACGGTCCATGTTTCCTGCAGTGGAGGGGGGGGCGGAGATGAGAGTCTGAAGGCCACAGGTACGGAAGATCATGACCTGCTTTCTGGGAATGGACCACAGGAGCAGGAGCAGGGATCACAACAGGCATTTCTAGGCTTTTTATTCTACCCCCTTCCCCAGCCTCAGCCTGGCCGCCTAGTGAGCAGAACTGAGCCTCTTGTGTCTATCAGTGTTGAGTTTTCTCAGCCCAGACAGCCTCTAACATCCACTATCCTTGCCTGGTTACAGTGTTACTAGTTTGGGGAGCTAAGGTTCCTTCCTCTCACTGAGGGAAAGGAACATCCAGCTTCAGATCTGATACCCGTTTGAGCCCATGTCATCTGCCTCACTTGTGACAACCCCTTCAACACCTGTGCCACCCCTATCCCTTCCAATAAACCACAGCATGTTAAAACTTTGCTTCCTTGGACTTTGCCCTCTGAGTTTATGAGAGATGCAGAGCTATTTACCCCCTCCTGATCCAGGCTGTCATATTGCTAGGGTCTCCTAGAATTCTAGGCAAAGGACAGAGTACAGTTCTGCCAGGTGCTCTCCATGGGGTACCTACCGATCAAGAAGTCAAAGATGGCCATGTCGATGATGCCCAGGAGCCTGTTGCTACTGTTGTATGGGTAGATCTGCTTTACAGTGTCACAGTAAAGGGGGTTGAGCTCCCACCTGAGGGGGAGAAGAAGTCCTGGGGCTGGAAAAGCCAAGATGCCAGGGTGTTGGGGGCCCTCTCCATACTATCCCCATGTTCCCAAATCCCTGCTTTCCCAAGCCTGTCCTGGACTAGATCTCAGGATGCCAGGTGGTAACTAGATCTCTTCAGAAGGACCCTGGGCAAGAACATCTGGGAAGGGATCTTATGGATTCCAGGTGTTGGAAAGATTCAGAGTCCTTTGACTTTGCAGAATGCTAAGTGGAAGGCTGAGGTGCCACATGCTAGAGGTCGTCACTGAGTAGGTGGTGGGAAGGCAGGCACCACACCTGTTTGCTCCTAGTCCCATGACTCCTCACAGACTGGCCTTGCTACAATGCCCTCACCTCACACAGTCTCACAAAGTCATGTCTGTCAGAAATTCTTCTGTCAACTCTTGTCATCAGAAGTGTGGTTCACCAATGGACCTGTTCATTGAGTCCACTCATTTGGTGTGTCTACTGGTGCTAGCTATGCTCAGCCCTGGACGTCTTGCTCCGGATTTCACTCCCTCAGCTCCTGTGTGCTTCTTTATTGAGCTATGTTGTGTACATGTTTATGTGTGTTCACATGTATGCAGGGCCTGCAATTGATGTCCAGTGTCATCCTCCATCCCTTCCCAGTATTAAAGCAATGTCTTTGGTGAACCTAGAACTGGCCAGTTCTCACTAATCCATCTAGCCACTATGTGGCAGGGATCCAGTGTCTCTGTCTCTTGCATGCTCAGGTTACAGGTGACTGCCATGCCTGCCTAGCTTTAAGTGGGTTTGGAGTCTGCATGCTTCCATGTCAAGCTCTTCCTATGGAACATCTCCCCAAACCCCCTACACAGTTCTTTGTTACAGAAAAAGCACTTTACAACCCAATATATGAACTACAGGGAGCGAACACTTGATCTGCTAGAATCAATAGAGAATGGAGGGAGCTGTTAGGGTTTAGTAGTGGTAACTCTGAAGATCTGGATTATAGGGCCCTGGGTTTGGTGTCATGCTCAGAAAGTCAACTCACTCTTCTTTTCCTGACAGTGAGTAGGAACGTATCCAGGGGTTGGGCACAGACAATCTGGGGGCCAGATTGAGGGATGGCAGGAAGGCAGAGAGGGAGCCCTCCAGCAGGTGCGGGTTGCCGCAGACAGCATACTCAGTCTTGCACATATATGGACACTTGGCGAAGAAGCACACGTTGTTAGCTGGAAGATGAGGGAGGAGAGAGAATGAAAGCGGGGCTGATAGGTATGTCATCTTCTGCCCTAAGAAACCCCTTAGGAGTATGGTGGGAAGTTTGAGCTCCCAGCTTGGGAAAAGGCTCTTGGGCCTACAAGATGCTACTCATCTTGGGTACCAAGTCTCAGTTGTTTTAGAGCATCCTATCATGAGATGAAAATTTTTTGATAGGCTGGATGGATAGCCTCCTGCTCCTGGGAGGCCAGCTTTGTGGGGATGCGTCAGCATCTCTCACACCTTTTTACTGTTGTACTTTATCTGGTGTTATGGTTAAGCAGGGTGGGAGTGTTGGATGGCAGCATCCTCCTACTTCAATAACGAAGGTGTTGATGGCAGAGCTCAGACTCTTAGTGGACTGATGCTTTACCATGCACTTAACACCCAGATATGGCTCTGGCTGCTAGCGCACCTGGAGAGACAAAGAAAACACTCTGCAGGATTTCGTTCTTGGTGACCTCTAGGATTTCCTTGGTGACATTCAGTAGTCTCCCCACGGTTGGTGGCACCCTTCGAAAGTCTAGGATCCTAGAAGAGAAACAGCTTTATTCAGATTGGAGGGATAGTCGGGAACTGCAGAAAAGCCCGACATCTGTGCCAACACACGTTAGAGCCTGCCTGGCTTGTGAATATAGCAGTGGTATAACAGCTAAGGCTGTTTCTGCTGTGTGGACCCAATCAACACCAGGGCAAACCCCACCCTGAAAGTTGTGCAGGAAGGATCCTTTTTCCATTGAGTTCCCAGGGGAATGCTCCCACCATCCATGTTGTGTTCTAGTTAATATTTTTCAGACTTGAATTGACATACTTGAGGATCTGGTCCAACTACAGGTTCTGATTTCATGGCAAATAGGATTGCATTTTCATCTCCAGATCAGGAAGTAGGACAAAAGGCATCTACCATGGCAATGTGACTGTCTTCTAAGTTGCCTCATTTTTTCTAGGCAAAGTGGTGTATACCTGCAATCCTAGCATTTGGGAAGCAAAGACCGGAGGATCGGGAGTTCAAATCTAGCCTCAGATATGGAGTGAGTGCGAGGCCAAACTGGGCAAAACAAAAAAAAATTAATAAAAATATGAAGATAGACTAAAACTATGACTAGATTGTCCATTACATTAAAAGACCTTGTGTTTTTAATCTAATGGAGTTGGAAGGAGAAATTAGGCCTGAAGGTCTACTTGAGGTGGAAGAGATGTGAAGTGGGAAGGAGAAAATATTGCCAAGTTCCTCCCAAAGGTCTGGGTAGCATTCCCTCCTGAGGGACTGGCCCTTGAATGCTGTGTCATCTCCAGGGGCCAGACCTACCTGTCCAGGTGGAAAGCTGCGATCTCAGCATTGTGTCTCTGAAAGTCAATAAAATAGAAGAAGTCCTCAGGCGTCTCCTCCTCTCGCTGCTGTCTGGAAGGAAGGAAGGAATCACGACCTGGACCCAGCCTTCTCGTGGTAAGCCCAGGAGAGAGCCTGTCTGATGCTTTTCATGTGGGTGTAGATGGTAGACCCACAAATTAGGACTGGGCCTCTCCCTTCCTGAGGGGGAGGAGACACGTAAAGCAGGAAAAGGCTTTTTATAGGCACCATACTTGCCGAGTTTCCTGCTTAAGAAGCTTTGGGGGAATAGTGGCTGATTTGGGCCCCCCCCCAAAAAAAAACTAAGAAAACCAAGGGAAGAAAACCAAGTATTCATGTGCAGGTGTTAGCCAGAGAGAGCGAGTTATTAGGTGGGATGGTGGTGGGGACCTAGATGGACCTTTTTAATTCTTTTTTTAAAAGCTGCTGTGTGAGCCAGAACCTGGGCGGCAGTGGAGGCACATGCCTTTAGGTCTACCCTGTTTTGCTGGCCTGGGGAGGCAAAGGCATTGAATCTCTTGAGTTTGAGGCTAGCCTGGCCTACAGAGTGAGTTCCAGGACAGACAAGGCTACACAGAGAAATCTTCTCTCAAAAAACAAAACAAAACAAGCAAACAAATTTATTTTTAGTTGACATTCTTACTTCTTCTGTTTTTGAGCACTAAGGAATATATGTCGTATGAGCAATATATTGTGCATTTTATATTTTAAAGTATTGCCTTGGATCAGTGAGATGGCTCAGTGGGTAAAGGCATTTGCCACCTAACCTGATGACCGGAGTTCTGCTCCATAGTGGAAAGAAAGAGCTTACTCCCAGGAGCTATCTCAGACTTCTACATGTATGCTGTGGAATTTGCACCAAGTCCCAAACAAACAAACCAACAAACAAATAATTAAATGTAAAAATGTCACCCTCAGGCTTAGAATGTATACTTTTCTTTCTTTTTTTTTTTAAACTTTATTTATTTTATTTATGTATTTGCCTTGGTGTTTGCCTGGAACTGGAACTACAGACAGTTGTTAACTGCCATGTGGGTGCTGGGAATTGAACCCGGGTCCTCTGGGAGAGCAGACGGTGCTCTCAACCGCTGAGCCATCTCTCCAGCCCCAGAATGTATACTTTTCAAAGATAAATATACATTCTTGTTGCAAGCGATAAATGATTTTCAATTTAACTTACTCAGAGGGAAAACACACATACATTTTAAAAGAAAGAAATACATTAAAAATGATACTTGGGATACTTGGATATTGGTTTTTGAACTAAATTTCATAGAATTATGGATGAAACTTTGCATTATATGTCCTTTTTTTATTTCATCCATCAGTGTTCCTTTGATGGCCTGCTCTGACTGGTACCCTCTGACCTATGGGCACTCATTTTTTAAAACTCTATGGTGGCCAGAACCCCACCGATGGAGCTTGGTTAGAAGAGCATGATGCTAGAGAGTCACATGTCTGATGGGGTTCCTGCTCATGACTGTACGCTCACTGCTGTGCCTCTGACTTAAGAGCACAGTCATGTGGGAGGCCGAGACAGGAAGATGATTTGAGAACAGGAGTTTGAGACCAGCCATTAAAAAAACCCATCTCTTCAAAATAAGACACAGGGCCAAAGGAGATAGCTTGTGGCGATATGTTATATATTTAATAAAACCAGTCTGGAATATCAGAGAAGAAGTCTACCCACAGTCAATACTGGAGAATCAGAGTGTAACTCACACCTTTAATACCAGCAGAGGATATACCACAAGTGGTGACCTACACCTTTAATTCCAACAGATCTGAGTTTGAGGCCAGCTTGGTTTACAGAGGGAGTTCCAGGCTCCCAGGCAGGCAGTGGTGGTACCTTGCCTTTAATCCCATAACTCCAGAGACAGTTCTGTCTGTGTTTTTGTGAGTTCAAGGTTAACTACCAAATAGTAGTAGCCTATGCCTTTAATCTTAACCTAGATGTGATACAACTGGGAGAAGAAGGAATTTAAGGCAGGCGTAGGAAGACAGATGAGGCATTAGAAGCTACCATTAGAGGCTGAGGAAGCTGGAAGACAGCTGGGTGAGATTTGACTGTGGTGTTTCCTCTCTTTGATATTTCAGCCTTTCCCTGATATCTGGCTCTGAGTTTCTTTTAATACAACCAGAATTCGTGCAACAATAGCTCAGTCTGTAAGCAAGGGGGTTGATGTTCAATCAGAACTCAGAACTCATAGTCAAAAGAAAACCTGGCTTTGTCAGTGCTGGGGAGGCAGAGACACTCACCTACTTGGTGAGTTCTAGGCCAGTGAGAGACTGTCTCAAAGAACAAACTAACAAAATAAAGACAAATAAAAAGGACTTGAGGAATAATACTCAAGGCTGCCCTCTGGCCTCCACACACATGGAAGCACCTGCACACACACACACACACATACACACACACAACAGACATAGACACACACACACACACGACAGACATAGACACACACACAACAGACATACACACACACATACACACAATAGACATAGACACACACACAACAGACATAGACACACACACAACAGACATAGACACACACACACACACACACACACGACAGACATAGACACACACACAACAGACATACACACACACATACACACAACAGACATAGACACACACACAACAGACATACACACACACATACACACAACAGACATAGACACACACATACACACACGACAGACATAGACATACACTCACACATGTGCACACACACAATTTGTTGACTTTAGTGCCCTGTGTGTTTGGCTATAAGACATAAACCCCTCCTGAAATTGTCCTTAGGAAAAGGAGTGTATTTAACATTGAATTTTTTGCATAGTTTATCTGACTGAGGCCAATTTATTACCTTGTGGGATGGCTATAAGCTTCATTGGCATCTGGATTATATGGAGAAAAAAGCCTAGGAGGTCAGCAAAGCACACATCTGTATGTATGTATGATGGCCTTTCTAGAGCCAAGTAGATCATAATAGGATGGCATTTTGGGAGGCAGTGGAAGATGAGGCAGGCAGGGGTGGACCATTGGGCCCAACTTATCTTGTTCTATCCTCTGTACCCTTTTCTCTGCCTGCTGGGCACTATGCTTTGTTTCAACACACCCTCCCTGCCACAACTGAGCACTTCAGAACTGTAAGCCCCAGAAACCTTTCCTCTGTGAAGTTGCTTTTCTTAGATATTTGGTCACAAGTATGCAAACTACCATGGTGAGAAGGACCTTATCTGTGTTGGCCATGTGGCCTGATGGAATCAAGGCCAGCATCGATCAAGATCAACAGTACTGGGAATGGGAGCGGTAAGGAAAGAACTCACTGTCAGCTTAACACTGGTACTCAGCCTGATGCTAGGGTGATAAGGACCAATGCAAGTCCTTTTGGCAAACGAATGTGAAAGTATGTATGGGGCAACACTTTCAATTTCATGTATAGTTTTATATGCTGGGTGGTGAGTTTTAAAAAATAAATATGAACAGATGATATTCAAATGTTTCATATCACTGAGTGATTATATATTTAAATTGAGTAAACAGTTTTTTTTGTGTGTGTGTGTTTCTGATGGAGGAAACTTTTTACTTAAAGGGTTCTCAAGGTTGTCTGGGCCTCGGGATCCTGTGGGTGGGGCTAGAGCAAGCCCACTGAACTCTGAGAGAGTGAGACTGAGACATCACAGCTGTTCAAAGTTCCTAAGAGA
The DNA here is from genome assembly GCA_004025045.1 of Sigmodon hispidus. Classification (NCBI taxonomy): domain Eukaryota; kingdom Metazoa; phylum Chordata; class Mammalia; order Rodentia; family Cricetidae; genus Sigmodon; species Sigmodon hispidus. The sequence goes on along the minus strand of PVIH01002330.1, from coordinate 180,845 downwards.
ATCCAACAAGCACCCTGTTGACTCCAGCCCTGTATTTAAAGAGGCACTTTTGTTCTCTAATTCAGAAACTGACGCACAGTCAGTGCACAGGTCACTAGGCTCCACCACAGTCAGTGACTGGGCTGCATAGTAGGTTCTCCTCTGTTGGCTGCAACGTGAGGATCTAAGCTCACATGAGTAAACAGCACTGGAAGGTAGTAAACTCTGGAGGAACACGTGATTTGAGCAATGGAACCCTTTATGGGGGCATTTTAAGAGTACATTCTACAAGGCCAAGTACATTCTACATTTTAATTGTACATTCTACAATTCTACTCCAGGAAATCCAAACCCACTGGGGGCTGGTAGCATGCATGCGTGTGCACACACACACTCACACATGTACACACACATGAATGCATGCACATACCAAACTGCCACCATTTCACTCATGGCCATATGCTATAAAGTCCAAAGACCTGGAGGTTGTTGTTACGAATAAAATGTAAATTAATATATACATGTACAGGACTTCCTAGCACCCTTTCTTAATTGTCTAGGTTTTCAATCAAAGCAAGTATTGTCATGTGAAATAAACTTTGTGATGTCAAAAAGAGGGTGATTGTTGGTCCTGGACAAAGATGAGGATTCATTATAGTAGGAGCTAATCAGCTTAGCAATCTGGCTGCCTCGCTGTAATTCTTGGGCCCACTATTTGTGGTGTGGAGTCTGGGGAAATCTGGCTTCTCACAGGCTAGTTGTGTTCACTTTGATGAGGACATTATAGTTACACTTGGGTCAAGAGGTTCATGAAACTGTTGATGTCCAAAACCACAATTCATGTAGTGTGTGTCAAAATCGATGCTCTTGAGGGCCAAGTCAACAGTAAGAGTAGATATTATTGTTAACTATTATTGTTGTCACCAAAATAGTTCTATGTGTGGGGCAGACGGGGATGAGGACACTAGGTTACCTTTACTGGCTTTTTGTCAAAGCTCCCCCAGGGTTTCCACCAGGTAGTGAGGAAGGCTTCACTTACCTCATGGGTTTGAACATGGCTTTTCCAAAGTCTGAGAACCTCAGAACCAGCTTCAGGTGGACTCCACTGGGTTTCACAACTATGAGGAGGAGAAGGGTGATGTCTAAGCTCAGGGATGTGGCACCACTCATAAACCCAGTCTTTTCCAGTTACTTAAGAAGACCCCAAAGATGACATGCTTTGGCAAAGCCTGAGGGGCAAACTCCACATGTCTGGCTGTGCTAAGAAGGCTCAGTACAGTTATTCTGTCAGTCTGGGAAGAGGTCAGATATTTGGGGAACCAATAGACACTACTGAAGTATTTTCATAGACTATTTCTAAAAGAAACAGGCCTCTCTTTGGATTCCAGTTGTGATTCTAAGATTTCCTACTATATTGTCTGTTGTATTAGAATTCTGGGTCCATAATGGCTTCCTACTTAAGATTCTATGCCTGGGCTGGGTCTATGGTTTGTAAAAATTCATGTTTTTATCTTATTTTGTTTTGTGGTATTTGGATCAAACCTGGGAGCTTTTGCTCATGTATGGAGCTAAACATTTGTGAATTTGAAGATTCATCATGGCACTTATGCTTCTTGCTAACCTGTCATTTTTCCTTCCCTTTCTTTGCCTCTCCTCCCTTCTCCTCTTGTTCCCCCCCCACACACACACACGCACTTTGAGATAGGCTCTTGCTGCATAGCTCAGGTTGGCCTTGGGCTCATGGCCCTCCTGTTTAAGCTTCTCAGCTTCTGGGATTACAGGCATGTGTCATCTCTTGTGTATGTAGAGGTGTGTTCAGCACATCTAGGTAAATAACTGAGGCCACTCAAGGCTGGGGGTAACTTGCAGGCCTCACTGTTCAGATCTACCTGGAGCCACTTTTTACCACCCAGAGGAGAGCCCTGATGCCCTTTCTCCTGGCTTTCCTATTCTGACATTTACCCCTGTAAATTTCAACCTTGGTTTCATGAGAATCACCTGAGGTATTTTAAAAATGTTGCCATGGGCCTTCCTCTCTGCTGTTGAACCCAGAGATCTGCAGGCACAGCCAGGCAATAGTCCTTTCTAATGCTCTCAGGGGTAAGATGTAATATCAGCAATCATTGTTCTGTACAGTTGCCTCTCAGGGCTGAAATTCTACTCTATTCACTGGAGATTTTGTCAGCATTCAGATTCTGATTGAGAAGATGAGAGCAGAGAGGGGGATTCTGTGTTTCTAACAAGCTCCTTAATGATGCTTCCTCCTGTACCATGTTTTGAGCAGTTTGATGCTCTTCGGAGTTTCGAAGACACCTTTTACTGTGATTGGCTGGGAAAAGGGTCGAGTTCTCAGAGATTGGGAGAGCCTGTTGGAGGCTAGTTGGAGATTGGGTCAGGTCACTTACTCTGTGAGCAGTCACAGGCCCCCAGCAAGGCCTTTTCATCTTGGCTGTAATCTGTGAAAGAGAAGAAGAGCAATGAACATGTCCTACAGTGCTCCCAACAAAGACGGGCTCCCGGCTCTGAGCAGCTCCACAGGAGCTGGGAATGTAGCTTGGGAATCTTAGCCATGAACACCCAGAAGGCCATCTTTTAGAACCCAGTGGCTATAGTCTCTTCCTGCTCCTTCCAGACTCCATGCTTGCTAACATTTACCAACATATTCTAGCCATTCTTGGTCTAGTTTTGTCTCTGCTAATAGTTTCCCGTGTCACATGTCCTGTCATAGGTGCTTGAAAGCACTAATTTGGGATTAGTAGGCCCGTGTTTGAATCCTAGCTCCAGCACTCGCTTTGCCAAGCTTGCTGAACCCCATTTGTAAGTGGCAGTGATGCACTCAGTAAACACTCTTCCATGAAGAGCACAGAACATCTAAGTCTCTGTTATGTCTTAGCTTTCTTTCTGTGATGAGATTAATGCTATAAGATCTCCTTAAAAGGAAAGCAACTTGCTTCTTACTAACCTTGGGTAATCATATATTGATGGCAAACCTTGACTAGTTCCAGGAGCCTGATCTGAGATGGCTGAACTCAGTCTCGGGGGAAAGACAGTCCCTCCTGCCTAACCCCATGAACCTCACCAGCGCTGATGGTAGGGAAGTGTCTCATGTCATGGAGGAGCTTGTTGACAACAGGACTGGACCTAGAGTAGAGTCCATGGCTGTTAATCCCCAAGTGGAACTGGACCCAGCTGGCTTCTGGTCGGAGTTGCACCGGGGGATCCGAGGAGGTAAGGTTGAATTGTTCTTTGAATATCTTGTGCCGTCTAGAAGAACCAGAAGAGTGATTTGGTTGTTAAGTTGGTGGAATAAGAACACAGAGACCTGAGAAAACACTTTGTCTGGACACCCTATTTATGCTTTTAGCCAGTGCACAAGCATATTGAGCAACTATTGCTGCTTTTAGGATATCATGGGGAACAAGTTAGTCCCTGATCTCCCTTGCTTTCAGAGAGCTTCCAATCTTAATGAGAAAAATCAGGTTATATGGTAACACATAAACACAAATACTGAATCACAAACTGTAATGGGTCCTGTGAAAAAAAAGGCAGATGGCTAGGAGCAGAAGTAGGTACACCCTAAACTTTGGAACCCTTGCTGCATTTTGCTTTTAAAAGGTTTCTTTCTTCTATCTCACACTGTTTTGAGGTGCTGGAGGGAAGGAGACTGGAAAGGGAGAAGGGAATGAAGGGTGTGGGTCCTGCCATGTAAGAGAAAGATGAACGACTTCACCAACTGATTTTTCAATAGATTTTGTTTTCTGCAAGGATGAAGGCAGAAACTTACATTGCATTTATAGTTTCAGAGTTTTCCTGCTGATCTAGAAGAACCAGCCTAACTAACCCTTCCTTGTTATGCTGTACATTATAAATGTGCTCAGTTTCCTGGTTGCTTCATAGGCGTCCACCATCAGCGTGAGTGCGGCCCACATGATTCTCTGTCATTTCTTTACTATATGTTGTTTCTTCATCCCATGTTGCCCTGGCCAGGTTTCTAGGACCTAGCCATGTGGGATGTGGCAATGATACTGGCCAAGAAACCAAAAGTTGCCTGTGAAACCCCAACACTTCCTCTACCAGTATGAATAACTCCGTAACTGAAAAGGAAGGCCACGGAACAAAGATTCACTATTATCTTTTATGTTCATGAAAGTGATTTCCCTTTGTGTTTAAGAGACAGTGACAGATTTAGTTTCTATCAGGCTTTCAAGCTGTCAGATGTAGATGACCCTGGCAATCTGGGACATGATCAGATTGTTCATCTGGGTGTGCTCTGACCTGGGAACCAGTCTTTTAGCAGCTGGGCTTGGTTCTTTCAAAAGCCAATGAGAAGTGACACTGTTTCCAAGTTGTTGATATTGGACGAAGGTTTCCTTGGTCTTTGGGGTAAGTTCTTTAACACGTGGCATTGAATAGCCACTCTGACCCCTTTGGGTCTCTGCCACCTTTTGTTCTTGACATTTCATTTTACTGTTTGGTTTTCTGAGAGTTGCTTTTTCACTCAAGGCTAAATAAGTCAGGCTGCTTGCTTAGCTAGGTTCCGACTCTTGAATCTTTGCCATCTTATCAAGACCAGGGCTGTACGTTCTCATTGACTTTCCTGTTATGAGTCTATTGCATCAATCTTGCTCCTTGGTGTCTATGACCTGGTGCTGTTCCCAGACATAGCCTCATAGACCTCTATCTCACCTATACATTTTCCTTCTGCCCATCCTTGGTTTTAGCTCTTCCCTCCCCGCCCCAGACTCTCACTCTCATCTCTCAAAGCTCTGCTGACCTGATCTTTGAGCCTTTACATAATCTACCATTTTTTCATTTCTATCTATACTCCATATTTTCTGTTACTCAAACTTGACTGTGAATAGTCAGCTGGAAAAGAGGAGCTGGTGAAGCTGATTTTAGGCTGTAACGTTGACCATCATGATGAAGAACAAACAGAAAAACTGGAGGATTTGGACCTAAGAAACAACTGTAAAAGAAGTGATGTCATTGTCAAACAGTTAACTCAGGGTTAAAGAGAACTCAAGGGAATTCTGGGGATGTCACTCAGGTCATGGAGTGTCTGTGTGTATGAAAGCCTGTTTGATCTCTAGCACCATATAAATTGGGTGCAATGACATGGACTCAAAATTCCAAAACTCAGGAGGATCAGAATTTCAAGGTCCTACTCAGCTACATGGCAAGTTCAAAGTCAGCCTGAGCTATGACAGCTTTTTTCTTTCTTTTTAAAGAAAAGACAAAAATGTGTGTATGTGGCTGCTTGGGAAATGATTCAGTGTTTAAACCACTTGCTGAATAAGCAAGATAGCCAGAGTTTGGATCTCCAGAATCTATATAGACAATGGGTGGGAGTGGTGGCTGTTCCATAATTCCAGCATTGGAAGGAAGAGATGGGATCCCTGAGCAGAAATCCAGCTAGACAGACTATGTGAGTGAGCTCTGGGTTTGATTGAGAGATCCGATCTCAGGAATCAGTGGAAGAGTGATCAAGGAAGATGCCTGACATCAACCTCGGGCCTCCACAAGCAAATGGGAAAATAGGAAGGAGAAGGAGTGGGGGTATGGGAGAGCAGAGGGGGAGAGGAGGGGAGGGTAGCAGAAGAAGGAGGAGGAGCCTAGAGGCCCACCTAACCCACCTTCCCTTCCTCAGATCATTCTTATCAAGTTGTTACCTCTTTATTCAGGAACAGTGCCAGAGAAAGCATCATGCCATAAACAGATTAGCTCAAACAATCTGTCCATTTCCCTTAGAAAGCACTTTCTAACACGGAGCCAAAAATCTTCTCGTACTTTCCATTAATGAGTTTTATTTTAGGCTCCTGAAGTTAGGCGGGCACATTCCTTTCTTACATTATAGCTTTTAAAATATTCAAAAATGGTTATTGTGTGATCTTGGCATTATTCCATGTTTATGTCAAGTTTTGCCTTTCACCCCATGACTCTCTCAAGAGCAGATGTTTGTGTTCAACTGTGATCTCAGTTTTTACAGTGTATGATATGTTTCTGCCCCTGTCTCCAGTTCATAGGATGAAATCCTGGCCTCCTAAGTGATGCTGTTAGAAGGTAGAGCCGGTGGAGGTGTTTGGGTCAAGAAAGCAGAGAACTCCTAAATCAGATTAATGCACCATTAATCTACCAGAGTCACAGCATTGCCTCTTCTGAAGTGCAATATGATAGCAAGAAGCTAACTGCCTGTGAAGCAGGAAGAGGAACTTGTCGGATGTTACAGGGACTGGCATGCTGGTCTCAGAAGTAGTTCCAGGCTTCAGAACTGTGTAGCGTAAATTTTGCTTATTTATGAGCCACTCAGTCTATGGTGTTTTGTTACAATGATTTAAATGGAGTGAGACAGATATGTTTACACATTCTCTCCTATTTCTGACATCCAGAATGAAATTTGAGACCTCTCTAGATTGCCCAGGGAAGGGAAGAAAGGGACTCGTCACTCCCCTCATTATAGACACGCTCTTCGATGACTGGAATCAAAGGCAGAATACATTTTGAAAAAGCAAATCTAAAAGTGCTAAGAAAATATGAGAATGTTTTCATAGATAGAATTCTAAAGTTGGTCTCACACATTCCCTGACTTCATTCCCAGACCTGGTGTGTAATCTGTTCCTGTCAACATGGTCATGCTAGTGTTCCACAGTCCAGTTGGTGGATTACTAAGCTCTCTCTGCTACATTCCCATGAGCCTTAAAAGCAGAGGTCTCCTCTGTCTGGCAGCATGGAAAAGGCTGCAAGAAAACAAAGCATGAAGAGCAGAGCTACTGTGGTCGTCTCTGAACATGGAGTGGGTCAGGTTCGAGGACCACCGAGCCATTAGGAAGTACTGGGATTGCTTCCTGGATGATGGCCAGGTAGGAAACCCAATCTACCAACAATAGGTACTCAAAAGGGGGCCCTTAGCTCCAGATAGAGAGTTGACACCTTGATTTTAATCTTGTGAGAGAGCAAGTCATATTCTCATAGACTTCTGACCTTCAGAACAAAAGTGGGTACTGCTTAAGTTTTTAAGTTTAAGGTAGTTTATACAAACTAGTAGAAAGTGATAATACTCTGTGATAATACAAGAAGGGAAAGCCACACACTATTAATTTAAGCATATTTTTTTTTATCTAGTTTTAAAATATATCCTATAATCCTAACACTCAGGAGGCAGAGCTTGTTTAGGGCCAGCCTGGTCTTTGTGGTGAGTCACAAGGCAATTAGAGCTACATATTGAGATCCTATTGTAAAAACAAAACAAAACAAAACAAAACAAAAAATGCTCTAAATTACTTTCTTTTCCCTCCATCCTTTTCTCCCATCCCCTCCATCCCTTCTTCCCCTCCCTCTCATCTATCTATCTATCTATCTATCTATCTATCTATCTATCTATCTATCTATCATCAGTCTATCTATTTCCTATCTATCATATCAAGGCTGACCCTGCATTTGAAGTTCTATTTCCTCTGGAGTGCTGAGAATGTGAGATGTAACACCATGCCTGGTATAATATTTTTCTTAAATGTAGACAACTTAATATTTCAGAGCATTACTTTTTGTCCCTAAAGTGGTTAACCAATGTTTTGGATGGACTTTTGAGTTCTCTGAGGGCACTGGCAGGAGACATATAAACTTTGTAACAATCGCAGAGAGAAAGCAGAATGATTCAAATGCTGGAAGCAACTGTCTACTCAGGAGCAAAGAGTTCTCAAGCTGGGCAGGCAGAATAATGGAGCACAGAATGCAGACTGAAGATGGGGTGATGAGTTTGTTAAGGAAAGGGAACAGCCTCTTTCACTTTTAGCTCACTGTTGTTAGGAATGTCTATTCTTTCATTACTATTCATTTATCAAATATTTGTTGAGAGCTAGATATTTATCTGTATTTTGGAACTAGAGCTGTGTACAAAATCAAGTGGTTTTTTTTTTGTCTCATGAAACATTTTCCAGGCAAGTAATTTATTCTGAGTAGTTTTCAAAAAGAAGCTAGACATTCAGACTGTTATTTCAACTAGGCATCTCCTTTTAAAAAGAAGAAAAATGTTGCATCAAATGAAACACTATCTTATGCAAGGCCACACAAGTTCATGGTCATTGTGAGTGCGTTGCCGTATTGGAGAACAAGCATCATCAGGGTTAAAGCCTTACTCACTGTCACCCTGATAGAACGGTCTGAGTAAAGTATACAAATGAGGAGGCAAGAGGACGAAACACATCAGAAAAAAATGGTGGGTGAATCTTCTCTCCTATCTCCCTGCTCGGCCTTGAGCTTGGGGTGGAGGGAGGAAACCCAGGGAGGTGAGGGCTCTGAGGCTCAGAACCAGGCCTGTGCATCACCCCTCTTTCCCTGCCAACAGAGGACCAACATGTACTAATTTTATAATTACTGAAAATAACCAACATTACATTTTTCTAGACAGCATTTTATAAAAATCAAGGGAAAGGGCAAATTGTTGACCAGGTCTCTGGCCAACTTTTTTTTAATTAACATTTTATTTTTAGGAAAAAAAAAACAAAAACAAAACAAACCTTCAAATTTGGCAGGCTCTACTTCCCAGGGATCTTTGGAGGCCACATCTGTGTGATGGCTAGACTCTCCTGGGAGTTTTCTGGAAGGAGTGGAAAGTCCCCAGCCAAGTCAGTCACCCTGAACCAGAGCAACACAGACCATGGACCGAGCAGGAGGAAGAGAAATAGCTTTTCTGGTCCAGCTGGGTTTGAGGATGAAGTGCCATTTTCTTAAGTGATGGCAAATAGATTGCAGCTACAGCAACAGATGGGGGACATAGCATCCAAACTGAAACACTATAACTTCAGTTCTGTCTTCTAAAAACCCTTTAACCTTAGATGAGGGAGTCATGCTTCTCTGATTGACTTTGCTACCGTTGCCAGAACTGGAGCCCCATTCTTCTCGGGGTGGTGTGAAGGACAAAGAAAGAGTGGCACTGTGAACGTCCTCCTCGGTGAGCTTTCTTTTAGTGGTCAAAGTAAATCTGTAAGGATAGATCTATTTCTTGCAGAGGCTTAGCTTGAGCATCACATAGCTCAAGTGTAGGGTGGGGTGGGGATGCTGGAGATGGCTTGGACTTGACAATGAACTCACCCACAGCTGGAGTATTTACACCACAGCAATTGGCAAATGTTACAAGTTAGAGCCATTTTACCCGCAGGGAAGCTGGCTGCCCAGATCTAGCCTGTCTGATGGTGGCTGGGTGCTTATAAAATGGAAATGGTACACACACAGAATTTATTCTCTTCCTCCACCCTGCTTGTCGGACTTGAGGAAGAGAGTGGCTCAACAGGGCAGAGGTAAATAAGACGGACTGTAGCTGGGGGTGAGATAACTAAGCTTGCTAGCTAAAAGAAGGACAGGATTTGGGAAAAATGACAAAGCTGGCCTGGGCAGGCTCTGATGGACTCCCATGAAACCTTCCCGAGGAATACACTCAAGGCATGGTTTTACTCTTTTATCTAATACATTTTAATTGCAGCAGACTATATTGTAATTGTAAATATGACTTCTAAAAAGAGCCTCTACCTATTACAGGAAAGGTTCACCATAGACCACCCTTCAGACAAGGAGCTATATATGAGGTAGCCAAGGAAGACTACAGGCCATCTTGGTAACTGGTCAGAATATCTCTCTATGGCTAAACATCCCTGAACCTGCAGTTAGTTTATTCCCACTTTATCAGAAACCAAGGCACCAGAGCAGACACCAGAGCATCCTCCTATACCTGCATAATAGTGAGGTCTGCATTCTCAAAGAACACGATGGTAATGTAATGCTCCTTGATTTGTGATTTTGCACAGCACTCCTTTTGTGGCAGTCACAGGAAGAAATATACTAAGAGGGAGATCTGGTCTATCATGATGTAGGAAAAAGCCATGCCATTTAAGCAGGCATGAAGTTAGGCACCTCTTAGAGAAGCAGCCTGTGGTGGGGAGGGTTACTCTGGAGGCAGGGTAAGGAAGCCCAAAGTATCAGAAGAAGCAGACTTAGGTTCCGGTCTATCTTTGAAAGAACATCGCTGTATTTTAAATGGATATATAAAAATCAGTTTCTCTAATATGGCGATCCATGTAGCAGGGTGTATAATCATGAAAGGACCCCAATTTTGAAGCTAACTTTAGTTCAAAGGAAAAGAAAAAGCACACAGCATGAAGCCGAAGCAGTAAGTATTAAATGGCTGTTGCTCACATCAATAAAATATTGTACTTACAAGTCATGTGACCTTGAGCTATAAAAGCCCCTCCCTGTTCTTTTCCCCAGGCAGGGATGAAGTTCATTTGGTAAATGCTCCCTAAAAATAAGGACATCTCTTTTGGATAGAAAGCACTGTAAAGTGTTGCTTTTTAAAAATGCATTTAGTTTTGAATAAAAACATGTTTAGATAATTAAGAACTTTAGATCTCAGACATCTTCCCATCCTTGCTCCTGGAGGCAAATGATGTTGCCAGTTACTTTATTTTATTTTCTGTTTTCGCCTCTATTTCCAAATTTGTGGTGCAGCACGATCTACATGAAGCTTCGTGTCCTTCTCACCAAAAGATTTTGACAATTTTTAAATTCAGTATACGGATTTTATTTATCTATTTTTTGCAATAGGGTCTATTATAATAGTCAAAATGGGGCTTGAACTTCCAGTTTCCTGGCTAGATATCCTGAATGCTATAATTACAGGCATGCACCATGGTGCTTGACTTCTCTATTTAGAATGTATATGTATTTTAAGACTAGGTTATAGTCTAGTGTGAGGGAATCATGTAATTAACCTGCTATGGTGTGATGGTTAGTGTTCAACGTCAGCTCGCCACAGCCTAGAATTACCTGGAAAGAGAGTCTCTATTGAGGAATGGTCTATATTAGGTTGGGCCGTGGGCATGCCTATGGGGGTTGTCTTGATTGGTAGTTGATGTGGGAAGACCCACCCTCATTGTGGGCATGCTGATTTAATTGGCTTGGACCCTGAATTGCATAAGAGTAGAGAAAGCAGGCTAAGCACTAGGCAAGCAGGAACATGGGTGCATTCACTTTTCTCTGCTCTTGGCTGTGGACGTGGCATTGCCAGCTGTCTCAAGCTCCTCAGTCATGAACTGTAACCTTGTAACCTGAAATTTTAAACCTGATAAACCCTTTCTCTCCTAGGATGTTTCTGGTCAGTGTGATGATAACAGCAATGAAAAGGAAATTGACGTATGTGATGTGGGTGTTTGTGCCCCCTCCAAATGTCAGCAACTGAGGCAAGGGCAGTTTCTTTGCCCACATGACTAGCTATTGCTATAAAGAAAGCAAATTTCATATAGAGTGTTTTTGATGCCCAATATCTTCTCTGAAGTAGATTGGTGATGCCAGGAACAGACATGTCTCATTGTTATAAAAAGCCTTATGTCATTAAAACATCTTAAATGCCATATTCTGTAGATCTTTGAAGTGTTTGAAGACCACTTATCTAAATATATCTGTTTATGACCTTAAAAACATACTTAACACGATTATAAGTTTGACTATTATAGATGACTATTACTCTGTATTTTAATTATATGATACATTTTAAATAAGCTGCATAAGCACTATCTTAAACAAAAGTAAAAATATACATATAGTATAACAAAATTAATTTAATATTTGTATCAATAAACTAATATTCATACTAATGTAAAATATTTTGAGAATAACAGTTGTGTTTTTAAATTAAAGTAGGTTCAGCAATCTACCCTTTTTTCTCATCATTTCTATATTATATTCCTCTTTTTTCTTTAAGGAAGAGATCTCTGAATTTAACTTTTTCACTTATCTTTTTAAAATATGGTCAATAGCAAATTTGTAACCAACCCCCTAAAAAGAGCCAAGTGTTCATAATCTATCTTTTGGAATGTGGACATAGTTGTCTAGACTACTTCCTGATGACTGGGGGTATTAATAATCTTTTTGAGACACTGAAAAAATTTAGGATAATTTTTAAGTCTTGGCTATAGTATTCTATGAGGCTGGATCATCTCAGTCAGTAGTCAGGAAGCTGTTCTTGATGCTGAATCACCTGGCCCATCAGTTCCCATTGGAGATTTTTCAGAGGGTCTTCCTTAATCAAACCTAATTTTTCTTAATCTGAAATGAACCCATAGCCTCCCAATTCATGTGGAAACAAAAGCACAGCCTCTCCCCCAAAGTAACACATCTTTTGACTTAAATTTTAAAGTCAAGACATTTTTAAAACATATAGGTTGGACTGGTGTGGGAAAATGCTCTTTTACATGGTAATCATTTGTCACTCATATTGGTTTAATATAACACCAGGAAGGAAGTATAGACAGGGCTATTAGACTAGGAAAATTCTGGGAGGAGGAAAGACAGATATGGAGTTGCCAGCCAGCCGGAGGAAGCAAGATGAGAATGCTGGACTGAGAAAAGGTACCAAATCACATGACTAAACATAGATAAAAAAATTATGAGTTAATTTAAGTGTAAAAGCTAGTTAGTAATATGCTTGAGTTACAGGCACAGCATTTACTAAGCCTCTAAGTCAATTACTTGGGAAGCAGTTGCTGGGTATTTGGGAGTTGTTGATAGGACAGAAACTTCTGGCTATATTGGATTAATCCAGCAACAGTTATAATCAAATGTCTCTTAGCAGCTGTTGCTCCTTCCTCAGCAGTTGAACAATTCAAGAACAACACAATAACATACAGTATCCAGACTCTCTAGGTATTTCCCATCTTTATGTGACTTTGAAAAAATACTCTACTCCCTTTTTAAGGACTTTATTATTTTAAACATATATTTCTATTTTATGACTAAATCTTTTTTTCTCTTAAGCCTATGCATATTTATAAACACACTGTAAACTATTAAGAAAGTTTTTTTTTCACACAAATCTGTCTTTACTGCATATCTCTATTTTTTGATCACTTGAGTCTTTAAACTGCTAAGTGATGTGGTTAGGACCTCTGCCTCCACCCTGGTGGCTGACTCCACCATGCCTGGTTCCTTAAGAGCCCTGCTTCATGTCCAGCCACTGGTGGGTGCCACATTTATTGTCCTAACTCTAGGGAGCTTCTGGATTCACGCTGCCATTGAGCAGCATGCTGCTTGCTACTCACAAACTCCATCCAAGTGTTTGGTAGCAGGGCCTCTCAAAAGAGCTATGCCATTTTTGCCACTAGCACAGAGCCAGGAAGAAGTCTCATAAAGTAGCCAACCCTCTGCTTGCTGCTAGCAAAAAACTTACCCAAAGAAAGATGGTTACCAAGGAGCCACAGTTGGCTCTGTTCTTTTTCTTTAGAATCCTTTTAAAAAAGCTTTCAGGTTTTATGTGGAAATTCTTGTCAAATGTTTGGGTGCCATATGTAAATCAGTGTTTTCCTGTCCCAACCATTTAACCATTTGCTCCCAAATAACCAACACAGAGGCTTAATATTATTTATAAATGCTGGGCCAATAGTTAGACTTGTTAAATATTACACTTAAATTGACCCATAATTCTTATCTATGTTTAGCAATGTGAGCTTAGTAACTTTTCTCTCAAGTCTACTCATTTTGCTTCTCTGTATTTGTTGATGACTCTAACTCCACCCTTCTTCCCATCATCCTTAGTTTGATTACCCTGCCTATACTTCGTGACTGGCCAATAAGCATTTTATTAAACCAATTTAAGTGGCAAATCTTTACAGTGTACAAGAGGATTATTCCATAGCAGTTAGAGGTCTTACAAGGTGATGAGGTTCTTGCCATGGAGCCCTCAGGACTGGCATTAATACTCTTATACAAAAGGTCCCAGAGAGTTTGTTTCGTCCCACCATCATGTGAAGACACAGGGAGTTGGCACTACCTATGACTAACTTGACCCTAGATTTCTCAAACATTCTCAACTGTGAGTAATAAATTTTGTTTATAAGCCATCCATCTCATAGTACTTTATTACAGTAATATAACTCCCTAAAATTCCGAATTGTTTGACAAGTATGAGAGTGCATCTGTGTGATAAATTCCTAGAAAGATAACATAATGGATAAAGGTAAGTAGGTCTTTGTTAGAGATTCTCAAATTGTCTATCCTTGTTATGCATGGTGCAGGACCATTTTCACTATGGTGCTATTTTGCTTTTTTGGTCTTTGTCAACTTAGTAGGTAAACAGTGATATCCTGGTGTGTTCTGAATTTTCCTGACTATATTGCTATAATTGAGGCTGTCTTTTTACATATGCTCAAGAGGCATTGGTATTTCTTTTGACTATCTTGTAGTTGTAAGTATTCCTGGCATGTCATGTGGTGGACTCAACATGGTACTGGGTGAAATAAGAATTCTTGGCATGTAATGGCCACGTGGTAAAGCCCACATGGCACTGTGTACAGAGGGCATGCACCTAGGCGTGGTTATGTAGATCTGTGCCCACCCTTTCTCTTAACAAGAAATGCCACGTGACAGCCCCCTTCTCCTCTTCCTTTCTCTTCTTCCTCCCTCTCTCTGCTTCCCTGTCTTTCTCTTCCTCCTACTCCGCTCTTTTCTGGGTACCCATCTCTTAGTAACTCTCTGAGATAAACTCTTGTGTGGCATCTGGTAGTGAGTGTGTGTATCTCTCCCCACGTGCAAAAAACTAACAGTAGTGGCTTGCTAATTTTCCCTATTGTTTTTATATGACTAAAATGAGTCTATGATTTACAAATATTATATCTTAGGGTGTATGATACCATGCCATGGGAAGATGAAGGAAGGGACTAAAACCAAGAAGCTGATGGTGGCCAGAAAACCATCCCTACTGTTGTCACCACTGGGAGAAAGGTAAACAGAGAACAAGATATCACCAGATGACCCAGTGGCATATTTTGTATATCTATAGTAGCATGCTTGGACTTTATGTTTATGACAATGAAACACCTTCCTCCACAGGCTTGGATGGGATTTTTCTCTGCTGCCCTTTCAAAGATTTATATCTCCGGATATATCACAGAACAGAATCAGAGACAATGTCAGCTCCTATTCTGCACAGCCCAAACCATGGAGGGACAGAGCTAGCCGTGTTCTCTACCTCATAACATCCAAGCAAGGAAATGAAATTCATTTGCTATGTCCACAACTATTAAGGACTCTCCACTCTTTACCTCCTGTTTCTTTCTCTTACTTTTGTCAAAATAGGGTGTAAGCAGACGGTTGCATCCCACCAGCAACTCTCAAATACCCTGCAGCTGCTTTCCAAATTATCATTCAGAGGCTTATATTAATTATAAATGCTCAGCCAGTAGCTCAGGCTTGTTACTAACCAGCTCTTACACTTAAATTAACTCATAATTCTTATCTACATTGGCCATGTGTCTTGGTATCTTTTCTCAGAATGACATTCTCATCTTGCTTCCTCTGCGTCTGTCTGGTGACTCCTGACTCTGCCCTCCTCTTCCCAGCCTCCTTAATTATCTCTCCCTCCCTCTACTTTCTGCCTGGCCTCTGGCCAATCATCATTTTATTAAATCAATTTCAATGACAAATCTTTACAGTATACAAGAGGATTATTCCACAGCAACAGAGTCTTGCCACATAACCCAGGTCTGGCCTCAAACTTGTGATTCTTTTGCTAAGTACTGGGATCACAGGTGTAGCCTTGCTTTGGTATTTTTTTTTCCTGAAACAAAACCCCTTTCTTACTTTCCTCTTATGTGAAAGTGATCATTGGAAGTGGCTTTCTCATCAGTCACAGCACCACTGATGCATACCCCTTTGTTTCATCTCTAGACTAAATTATAGTCATTGCTGTCTTTCTGCCCCACAATCTCTTCCTTGGAGAGGATTTAAAAACCAGTCCATCTTAACATTAGTTTTGTCTTGATTGCTCTTTCAAGGATCACTTCAAAGACCCACATCTCTGTCATGAAGCTATCTTTGACATTCTGATAAAGAGTAAACAGCACAAAGCAAAACACAAGGTCTGTTTTTATCAGCAGCAATGACAATGACATGTTTAGATCCTTGCTGGAATGAAGAGAGCGTGGTGTCAAAGATACATAGCAAGCAGAACAAGACCTAATCAGGAGTACAATCACAGAAAAGGAGACAAGTCTGTGTCAAAAAGTGTTGACTGTGAGACCTGGGGAGATGGCACAGGGCAAGGTGCTTGTTTTGTAAGCCAGAGGACCTGAGTATAAGTCCCCAGCACCCATGTACAATGCTGAGTGTGGCTGCACCCATGCCTGTTACCCCATCATTGGGAAACCCAGCATTGAGGCAGAGATAGGATAATTGCTGGGATCTGCTGGCTGCTGGCCTAGCACTAGGTTCAGTGAGAGACCATGCCTCAAGGGAGTAAGACAGATATTAATTAGGAGTTCCAATTCCTCCTCTGGCCTCCATGTGTGCTCCTGTGAAAACTCGCATATATACCACCTCCCCATGCCTGTGATCATGAGGGTGGAGTGAGTGATGCTGCTGTATAGTAATATCTCAGATGATCCTCCCACCCTGGACAAGATACCCATTACCTATAGTTTTCAAATGAAACAGCTGAGAACAAGACACACTCTTGGGATCAGGTTACTGTCTCAGAGCCTCAGTTTATCTACTGTGGAAAATGGAGGTCCTGGCTGCTACCTCTTTGTATACCACAAGGATTAAATGCATTAATATAAAACCAAAAGATAAGTGTTCAAGTAGACTTTGTTGTTTTATCTGAGAGATGTAGCACAAGCCTGCCTTAAGCTTCTTTGTATCTTAGAATGACCTTTACCCTTCTGCTTCTACTTTCCCAGTTCTAGGATTGCAAGCCACACCATGCCTGGTTTACGTGACACCCAAGCTTTGTCCATGTCAGACGAGCCCCCTACCATTTGAACTATACCCCTAACTTTTGCGTGCTCTTTTTTAATTATTAATTTTTTGCCAGTTATATAACAAGACAAGAAACCAGGAAAGGGAGTTTCAGAACCACAATTCTACTGAGTAACTAGAAACAACCTGCTTTGAAAGCTAGAGAGAAATCCCGGGAACATACCACAAGCAAGGGGACAGTGTCTATGTCACAGGGTTTCCCCCACCCCTCATCATTGCACGCCTTGGCATGTCTTCAGGGTGGAGGAGCATCCAGCTGACCTCATTGTCTCGATGGAGCTTGTTTTCAGTGTCTTAGTGTGCAGGCTAAGTTTTAGTCAAGCTGGGACAAGGAAACCCAGGCAACTCTGTGCTTGTGACACAGGCAGGGATATCTTTAGTGTGGGAAACACAGGTGGTCAGCTTAGAGGTGAGACTCAGGTAGATTACATAGGACCTAGATTTCATTAGCTTCACGGGATTCAAGGAGCTGAGGGTGCCAACTATCACTCTGTTCCTTCCAGAATCTGGAGGGCAGAGTTGCTGGGGTGTGGTATCAACCAGGCAGGTGTTGTGAGACTGAGGGAAGATGGCTGTGACTCAGAGAATTCCAGGGGGATCTAGAAGGTTTTCACAGGCTGAGGCAGGCTTCTCACACACCTAGCCACTGGCCACATAGCTTTGGTTCTAGAAACATCTCCTGCATGCTGCATGGTTTGGCCTTGAGGGAATAGAAAGGCTTGGATTGACACTCCCAATCCACACTTAATTTTAGGGCCACACATTGCTTTTATAATATGCAGTTTCTTATGAGTTGGGTCAGGCTCTTCTGAAATAAATTTGGCACCAGATCAGACAGATATGAACACAAAAGTATTTTCTGATCGTTGTTATAGAAGAGGTATGGGGACAGAATTGGAAGGGAAAGAAAGAAGGGATCTCTCTCTCTCTCTCTCTCTCTCTCTCTCTCTCTCTCTCTCTCTCTCTTGTCTTCTGACAATATAAAGTCAGCTGCCTATTCTTAGACTTTCTGGCTTCACAGGCATCTTTGCCCCCCCACTTCCTTCCACATTCTATACATCTTCACCAACATTTTCTTAATTTTCCACATCTTCCTGTAGCCTATGTCATAACTCAATTCTCAGTTCCCAGCATCACATAAACCTGAACATATTGGTGCATCCTTGGCTATATGGCAAGTTTGAAGCCAGCATGAGATACATCTGACTCTGTCTTAAGCCAATGAGAGGCTGTTATCAAACTTGGGGGTGACAATTTGTGCTCCAAATCAGGTTGAGACAGCAAATTAAAAATGAAAACCAGAAAAAAAAATGCCATGGATTCAATATGGCCACATTTGGAGAAAGACACACAGAGCCAGTGTGCGGTGTCCATTTTCAGTCCTCTGAGATGAGATTAAGGTTTTCAGATTTAATTATTTTTATTTTAGGTGCATATATGTCTGTACCTATGCGGGACAGTAGGGAATGTCAGATGTCCTGAAACTAGAGTTAGAGTTAGGGAACCACCAAGTGGGTGCTGAGAATCAAAACCAGGTTCTCAGAGTGAGCAACCAGTGTTTCTAACCACTAGGCTACCTCTCCAGCCCAGAGATCAAAGTTAGAGAATCAAGAATATGCATATCTAAATAGTCTTGGTGTAGTCCTGCCCACCACTGACCCATCATTAATCTGGGCTTCAGTATCACCCTGGAAGGGTCCTTAGAGTTATTTTTTAATTAATTTATTTATTATGTATACAGTATACAGAAGAAGATACCAGATCTCATTATAGATAGTTGTGAGCCACCATGTGGTTGCTGGGAATTGAATTCAGGACCTCTGGAAGAACAATGCTCTTAACTCTGAGCCATCTCTCCAGTCCCAGGGTCCTTAGAGTTTAAAATCTCTTTTAGGAAGACAAAGTCCCCCCTCCAGCTAGTGTTTTTTTTCCTTCTTTCTGGATGAGATTTGAGTGGAGGGAGTCTCATTTCTTTGGGGTCTCATTGTTTCATTAGTCTGGTACTCAGTCTGAGAAACACAAGAGCATCTACATTTCTTCCACATCAGATATTTATGTTATGATTCATAATGGTATCAAAATTACAGTTATGAAGTTGCAACAAAAATAAATTTATGGTTTGGGTCTCCACAGCATGAAGAACTGTATTAAAGAGGAACAGCATTAGGAAGGCTGAGAACCACTGCTTTAGAAAGCACAGCCTTGCCTAAGGAAACAAGAAACTGTTCTTTCTCTGCTTCCTGACAGCTGACCAGCCTCACACTGCAGCTTTCCTGCCTTCCCAGCCATGCTGGGCTGTATCCCTTGGAGACTGTGAGCAGTAAAAGGCTTTATCCCTTTTATGCTTTTACTAGGGCCTTTTATAACAACAATAGAAAATAAATCAATACAAAAGGCTTCAGGTACTTCTTATAGCCACTTTCCTCTTAAACGTATAAAGTAAAGCTCTCAGATACCTCTGGATCTTTCTATGGGTCAGGTCAGTGTCTTAGCTGTTGGCAACAAAATATACAGAAACTGAAGGATGACTGTAGAGCTTGGAAGGGAAACAGTACTTTGACCAGGTCACCAACCATCTGGTGAACTATTACCCCAGAAGTGTTCTAAATTCTCTCCTCCTACAGTGTCCCCCACACCACCAAATCATGTAGCTGTTCCTTCTTTACTAGATCTGGGCTCTTTCTCTATTCTACTCTCTGCCACCATCACCAGAGTCAACTGGACTTCCTAATAGCATCCTGCATGGCTCAACCCACTCAGACTCTCATTAATTCATTCTTACTGTAGTTGGAAAGATTGCTTTTCCAAACCACAGATCTGATCCTTCCGCCCTCCTGCTTAGAAGTATTCTGTGCCTCTCCATTCTGTTAGTAGACAAGTTTCTTTCACATCAAACTCAGAGCTTGTACTGGGAGCATGTGACTACTTAAGTTTAAACCCATTAAGATTTAAACACAATAAAATGGTGTTTGGCTCAGCAACATGGCAGCCACCTCTCAACTTCATAGTAGTCACATGATTATATCACAACTGGAGAACATCTCTACCATGTGCAAAGTTCTGCTGGATCCAGTGGTCGAGATTCATGTTCTTCTACCCTGGCTAGGGCCTAATAATCCATCCATCAAAAAGGCTTGGCACATGCGCTTTCCTCAGCCTTTTGTGCCCCTTAGAGGCCTCTGTTTTTGCTGTGTGACTGAAGCCGATCTGGAGCGCCTTATATGGGAGTAATTTGTGATCTTTCTGCTTCAGGCTCCTGAGCACTGAGATTACAAGTGCACCACCATGCCTGGATCCTTACGTCCTTCTCCATCAGCTCGAGTCTCAGTTTTTGGGGTGTCTGCATCACCCCACAAACAGGTCCCACATCCTCCAGTGTTTTATCACACAATCCCTCACTCCTTTATATACTTTATATTCGCAATTTCTCCTTTGTTGTTTCTACCCCAAGCACTATGGGACACAGTATGTTTCTGTTTTTGTTGAACACTAGGTTCTTACAATTTGACATGTAGGTATGGTTTAGGTGAATGGGTGTGTTTCTCATTGGATGCATGGTGTTGCGTATCTCTGTGAGAACTATTTCCTGTCTCTTTCTGGAAAGACAGCAATGAGACCCACAGGCTTACTCAAGCCTCCACAGAAAAGGAGTAGACATGCATGTCTAGAGATATCACATGTTTTACTGACACAGCAAAAACAGAGGCCTCTAAGGGGCACAAAAGGCTTGAGGAGATTTTACATCATAGCTTTTGGAACAGGCGCTGTAGCCAGATGCCAGCTGGAGAGTAGAGACCTCAACTGAAATGACAGAAGACCTTCCCATGATCAGTTTAGTCCTTCCTGACTCAGGAGGACTTGAAAGTTTAGGAGATGACACCATGGAAGAAGAAGGGGTGGAGGGGGAGATTTCTGGACATTCTAATGCAAGCATATGATCTCCTCAAGCATAGCCCTTTAAATTGCATGCCAGTGAAGCAATGTTTTGTTAAAGTCACTGGTTACCAAACTGTTAGCAGAGCAGATGCTTCCCATGAGGTTCCATGGGAGGAACTGGGTGATAATACTTTAATTATTCTCTAACTGCTTGGACCACAGTTCATTGCGTACAGCCATGCATCCTTGAGCAACTCCAGGAGGTGCCATTGGCTGGTGGAGAGCAGAGATGGCTGTCCCCCTCTCTATCCTCTGGGCTGGGATCTGTGGACCTTAGTCACTGGTACCTGGGATCCTGAACAGGAAGACAGGAAGGAGGAGGGAAGCCTCGGAGGTTCTTCTAAACTTAGTATCATCAGTCACCAGGTTATAGCATCAGAATTAAAAAGGGAGTCAGAGGGAAAGGCTCTCTCCGGTCATGTGTCATTTTCTCAACCAAGTTCTAAAAGTTCTTGAGGATGTGACTCTGCCTTGGATTTCTTTTGCATCCTCTTCAATATTTGGTAAAGTGCTGTGCACAAAGTAAATTACCTTATAACTTACTAGTCATTAGCTATGTAGATGAGTTTCCTGATGTATAAATGCTACACAGTTCCAAATCTTGGGGGAAAGTATCTCTTGAGGGATGGAATTCAGTCTCTGTTAGAATGGGTTCTCTTACTCATTTGCTGAATTTCCAAATGCAGCATGGCAAGCTTCTACAGTCCTCAGCCTTCAATTAACTCTTGTATCTGCTTAAGAGTATTTTAGTGGACAGTAGTTAGGAACCAAGGACAAAGTGACCATTTTAATGGATATAGAAATCTTAGACAAAATTAGGAATCCTAGATCCTAAGGAATCCAGGTATGACTCTTTTTTTAATGGTTTATCAATATGGCCAGACTTGTTAACTTTGGATGGTTTTGGATGGCCTCATAGATTTGGGTCCTTATGGCCCCCAGATAGAAGAAGAAGACTGTGGCAGGCTAGAAGCTGGTGTCATTCTAGGAACTGGTGTCAAGATTTCCCTCTGAGATTTATGTGGGTATGTTGCACAAATTCTGGTTGTAATGAAAGAAACTCAGTGCTAGATATTGGGGAAAAGCTGAAATGAGTGAAACACTGCAGTCAAATCTCACCCAGCTGTCTTCCAGCTTCCTCAGCCTTGCTCCTGGTCACTTCTAATGTCTGCTATTTTCCTAAGCCTGCCTTAAATACCTTCTTTGCCCAGCTGTATCCTATCCAGGTTAAGATTAAAGGCATGAGTGACTACTCTATTTAGTAGTCAGCCTTGAACTCACAGAAACACAGAAAGATCTCTGTCTCTGGAGTTATGGGATTAAAGGCATTGGTCACCACTCCTGGCTTTCTCTGTGCTAGGATAAAAGATGTGTACCATTTAAGCCCAGCTGTTTGGCTTTGTACTCACAGAGATCCAGAACTCTACCTGTTTGATCTTGCACACAGAGATTCGGAGCTACCTCTGCCTACTTTGACTATGGGTTGATCTCTTGATAGTCTAGGTTTTATTAAATATGTAGCATTTCACCACATAGGTATCTATACACTCTGGGAAAAAAACAGAAAAATGAACCCTCAGTCTAAGGTATTCCCAGAGTCACAATAGGAGACTGTCAGGTACCTTCTAGCCAAGCATTTTTCTAGATTCTAGTCCTGGGTGTGGAACTAAGAACCAAAAAGGTCAATAAATATCACTGGTCTCAGACAAATGATTATGCAAAGAGAAGCTGAGCTGCGACCCCGTGGCTGAGTGGCAGTGAGCCGAAGACAGGTCAAGGTTCAGAGAAGTCTTGACTGAAGTGAAGCCTCCTGCTTACAGAGTACTTGCTGTGTTTTATGTACATTTGATGCACATTCAGGAATGTTAACTTTGAATATTAGCTCAAAGAACTCTGGGCCTCACTGTGATGTGGTGTGGATCTCAGAGCCACAAGCTTTTTGTATGACTGTTTCTTCCTCTGCACAGGACTGTGGTTCTCAGCAAGGAGTGATTTCATTCCTTAAGCAACCATTGGCAATGTCTGGAGACTCTGGTGGTGGCCATGACCAGTGAGCAGAGTGCTGAGAGCCACTGGGAATGTCCCATGATGCAATTAACAAAGTCTCACCACAGAGATTATCTGGCCCAGAGGTCAGTAATACTGGGGTTAGAAACCTTGGACCAGAGCCACAGAATCATGAGGAATTAAGGCACTTAATCCTCTGATGACAGCCTGGAAACTGTTATGATGGATCCTAGGCTCTAAGCAATTTAATATTTTCTGTAGACAGCATAAAAGCCTTCCTTAGGGCCCCAAACACTGTATATCTTTTGCACAGAAAAAATTAAAAATGTGACTTAATTTGTTTTATGTAAATCTGTGTCAGTGAACATTTAGTTGTCAGGCTCATACCAGCCTAAAGGACACAGTGACAAGACACTGAGACACACTAGTTTCAAAATATGCAGTGTTGATGTCCTTAAATGCTAAATTGTATGTTATCCTTTAACTATGCAATCCTAAAATTAAATAATGTTTACACCATTATTACACTATTAATACATTACACTATGTTTTACACCAATATATACACACTCATATATACATGCATACATATATACATACACACATACATAAAAAGTACAAATACACGTAAACATACACATATATGCATATATACACACATGAATATACATACAAATACACATACATTAAGCATATACAAAAATATGCATACATACATACACACACAAGCACACACATACATACACACACAAGCACACACATAAGTATATGCATATATATGCATACATATACATTCACACACTCATGTACACACATACGTGTGTATATATATACACACGGACACACATACATACAAATACAAATACACATAAGCACACACACATATGCATACATACATACACATGAGCACAAACAAATACACATATACATAAGCATATATACACACATGCATACATCTACATTCTTTTACATACTCATATACACATATGCATACAGATATGCATGTACACACACACACACACTTGTTTTAGTAAATGACATTAATGCTGGTGGGTAGGAGTCCTCTATTTCCTCCATCATTCTTCTGAGCACAGAAACCAGAAACGTGGTTTAAAGACAATACTTTGAGCAGACTAAGAAAACTCAGGAAGTTTAAAAATATATATCCTGGAATCTCCAATAACTAAGAATTTACTAAGATATAGTTATTTTTTTAACAAAACTTTGAATTTTGCCTTGTTGCCTATTTCACAGTTGTGAATATTGAAAGAGAACAGTATCTGAACCAGAGGGCTTTGCAACAGGCAGGATTAGGTGGGTTGGTGTGTGTGTGTGTGTGTGTGTGTGTGTGTGTGTGTGTGTGTGTAATTTATAGGTGAAATTCCTTGTGACCTACCCAGGTTAAATTTTTAAGTCATTGGCCTATGAACCAGGGCTAATTTGCTTGCTATTATTTTCCACTTGATTTACAAATGGATAGTAATTGTGGGTTTGGCCTTTTTCCTCTTCAACATGAGCAGTCAACCATGTGGCTGGAAATTTTGTTGAGAAATTAGCTGGGTTTTTTTTTTTTTGTTTTTGTCTTTTGGAACTTTAAGAAGGTAGCTGGGCCTTCATGCTTCCTTGTCTAAAAGAGCAATTATGATTCAGAACCAACTGAAAGTTGAGAAAGCAGACCAACTTTCTTTACTCTTGCCTTGCTTTATTTTTTGAAGGTCTAGATTCAGTGAAGGAATATGCTGCACAGGTTGACGGTGAGTAGGAGGTGGATAAATGTTGGGAGAATCATGAAGCTTTTCTAATGTGAGGAAAGTGGGTTGCATGGTCTGTTGAGGAGTGGCTGGGTAGTACCAAGGAAGTTTCATTTTAGGCCAGGAATCCAGCCTCAGCCAATAGCCTTGTGCCGGAAATTGACAAAGAAGCTACAGTCCTACCCACAAGTATGTGGCAACAGAACAGGGTTGTGTATTCTTCAAATGTCACAATGCCTGGATCCTAAGGATAATGGCCCTAAAGGAGTTCGCTCAAAGGAGCTCTGTGATGACTCAGCCATCTTAAGAGATAGGATCATAGATTTGCCATTTGATTTCATTTCTGAAAAATAAATCAGTGTTTTATTTCTTTCATGATTGAGTTTGGTGGAGCACAATCCATCTAATCATTTACTTCCTGTGTTAGTCAGACTCGGTTTGGTTTTGATATAGTGACATTTTAATCGCTGAGCCTTGGTGATTTACCACAACCAAGACATATTTCTCAGTTATACTGCATGCCTAAACAAAGCCATTAGGGAATCTTGCTCCATAATGACTCATGGCCAGTTTGATGGTCACAGAGGATCCTAATAACGTGGACTTGAAGTTCTAGGCAAGAAGAGGAACCATAGGGCACAGCACCAGCTTCCCAGTACTTTGTCAAGAAGTGATGTTGGCAACTGCAGCGGAATTCCCAATAGCTTGAACTGGTCACACAAGCCACCTAATTGCAAGGGATCTGTCACAAGACACTATGCCGATTTTACTGAACAGTAACGCCTCTGCTATATGATTTCTTTTAACATAACACCATTAATAATGTACGTTTGTGTAATGCTCATTGCATGCTGAGTTTTGGGTCATTTGGACATATTATCTTACTATAGTATTCTCACACCCTGAATATTAAGAGTATTAAGGTCCACAAGTGGAAGCAATAACAGTTCAGTAGAAATGGATTTGAAGCTGGGTTTTGACCAAAGCCTTTTCCATTCTTCCCCAGTGGCTTGAGAGAAACAGATGCCTTGTCAAGAATTTAATTTGGTGGGCAAGCAAATTAGCATATTAGCATGGCCACTATGGAAATCAGTTTGGCAGTTACTCAGAAAACTAAAAATAGGTCTACTGAATGATCCAGCTATACCACTCAGATATATATCCAAGCTAGTACACACAGAGACACTTGTACAGCAATGTTTATTGCTCTGCTAGTCATAAGAGACAAGATATGAAACCATTCTAGAGGCTCATCAGCAGAGGGATGGGTCAAGAAAATGGGGGGCATATATATACATGCATATGCACATACAGTGGAGCTGAAGAAAAATAAATTTATGTCACTTGTAAGAAATTGGATTGGAAATACATAGCATCATGTTCAGAAAGATGTATGCCACATTTTTTCACATGTAGAATCTAGATTTAAAAAAAGTGACTTAGAAGTATAAGGGGTACTATTTAGAGGGAGTGGATACAGGAGGAAATAAGGCAGATTGATGGAGAATAAGGACGTGCTTCCTGTCATACCCGGAATTAAGGTTTATATATTATATATGGAGGGGACAAAAGAAGTTAATGAGTGACTATGAACAGTGTGCAGTGGCATGCACATATAAAGGGAGCATAATGAAACCCATTATTTTTGTATGCTAAAATATTAATAAGGAAACTATTTTGCCTTTTTGATGTCACTTTCTTGAAAACTGTGATTGTGGTGTGGGGGAAACACAAGACTTTGTCATCTGTTTGCTGTTAGGAAAACAGTGACTAGACTGACATTTAGTGAGATTTTACCCAAAGTCCCCATTTCCTGACACATACTCCTCCCTCGCCGATAAGGACACGTTGCTTCTTCTTGGAGCTGAGTCTGACTGTGTTGCAATGGGACTCTGCACTGTCTGGGTGCTGACCCTGTCCTGACCCTGTTCAGCTATTGCATAATACCTACCCAGAGGGTAGCATGACTTCTGGAGAGGCACTGGAATGAGAATGTGCATATCATAGAGTATCCCTGGGATGGAGACTACAGAGATTTCTGTTCCAATGAGGAAAACAGACAAATCATATTCCAGAGCAACCAATGACCCCAAATGGGTCCGAATAAGGACAATAGGTAAACTGTACACAGCACCCATCATATTTAAATCGCTTTGCAAATGTGATCCATTCAGTCCTCACAGACACTCCTCATGGTATCGGCATGCTTGTTATTCTCTCCATTTTAAAGATTTGGGAACCAGGAACTGGTGCCAATGACTGTGGCACTGCCAGCAGCTGGCACAATAACAAAACTCAAGAAAGACACCAGAATTTGTTTGGGAGATCCTTTCAGTGATGAGACCCTATCGGTCATAGGAAGCCCAACATTTTGTGCGTTAAACAACAACAGCAATAATAACAACTGTGTCTAAGGATTAATGGGTGGCTCTGTCTAAAGCTTTGATGCTCATTGTTAATCTGGTACCCAGCAGGCTACTGTGGTTTACACTTCCATGGAACTAATTCTGCCTCCCTAATGGCTGAGCCTCCGTGAGAAGGACTGATGCCCTGAGACCACTGGGCAGTAAGCCTCCTGGACTTGTGTTCATCTCAGCTTTGTTTCTAGGACCTGGCTGAAAGCAAGAAATGAAGTTAACTCAGTGCTAAATTTCAGTTCTGGAGGTGAAAAGACCTGACCTGAAATCCAATGTGTGTGTGTGTGTGTGTGTGTGTGTGTGTGTGAGAGAGAGAGAGAGAGAGAGAGAGAGAGAGAGAGAGAGAGAGAGAGAGAGAGAGAACTAAACCCAGGCTGGTTGATGTACAAGCCCAGGAGTCTTCTAGCTCCCCAGTGCTGAGATAATCACATACCACCCCGCCCCACTTTTTATTCTATGTGAATTTCAGCACAAGGACCTGAGTTCCTTGTGCCTGAAACATCTCTCTGACTTCAAAGTTTAGTTTCTTATGTAACCTAGCCTGAATGAGCCTTACCCAAGTCTGAGGATGTAGATAGTAACAGTAACTGCATACAGAGTTCTGAGGGTTAAACAATACAATATATCAACACCATACGGAATACAAAGTGCTGGCATGTGTCTGTGTGTCAGCTGCCTCTGTGTGGCAAAGTCCATGAGGTACGGCTTGAGGGGAAAAGCCTCCCATAAGCAGAGATCAGCCTGTTTAGTACAAGCTTTATGAGAGAGAGACAAAGCTTTCTTTAATGGTTCCTAGAATATGCTGAGAAAGAGAGAGGGGGAGAAAGGGAAGGAGGGAGGGAGGGAGGGAGCGACAGAGAAATAGGTGACCACACTGCAGATATAGACCACTTTGTTTATTTGATATCTCAGTGTTGAGGGAGTGATCATTTCCTATTTTCTTTGTGGAAGAGCCAGCTCTAGTTAAGCCCAACAAGGCAATAAGCAGCCTGCAAGTGAGGGTGCTTTTTCCTGGCACAGGAGACCACAGACATTGTTTCTTCACCATCAGCCCAACCACCAAACACAAATGGAGAGGCCTGGATATTGATGGGAACCAAATAACTCACATGGAATGTTAGTGGAAACTAACTAGTGGCCTTTCACTACTAGTGACTCAGTGCTGAAGGCACCAGGCACTTCCCAGTCCCCCTTTGGATGCATATCACACCCTCCTTCACAGACCAGGAAACTCATGCTGAGGAAATAAGCCTCAGGTTTCACAGCACATAGGAGGCAGCCATGAGAGAACTCAAGAGTTGCCTACTGAGCTCCTTAAAGTATCTTGTTCATTCAGCCACCCATTCGCTCACTCACTCACTC
Source organism: Sigmodon hispidus (assembly GCA_004025045.1). Classification (NCBI taxonomy): domain Eukaryota; kingdom Metazoa; phylum Chordata; class Mammalia; order Rodentia; family Cricetidae; genus Sigmodon; species Sigmodon hispidus. The sequence goes on along the minus strand of PVIH01002330.1, from coordinate 152,596 downwards.
ATATACCCATTCACTCATTCCCTCACTCAGGCATTCATTCACCCACCAGATATTTTATGAGCACCTACACTGTACAAGTGGTATTTTAGGCACTGAGACAAACATGCCTTGATCCTTCTATGAGATTCCTCTGGCTGCTGCACGTAGTCATCTCAAACTTGGTGGCTTAAAATAACATATTCTCTCACAGCTTGAATCTAAGAGTCTGAAAGACAGGTTGCCAGTGGGGCTAAGCTTCGTTTGGGATGAGGGTCTATTCCTTGTTTCTTTCATGACCACCATTGTCCTAATGGATGCTTCATTCCAGTCTCTACAGGCTTAGCCACCTCCTTTATCTGTGTCTAATGCTCCTCTTACAAGGACATTTGACAATGGATTGGTGGACTATCTTGATAATTTCCAAAAAGCATTTGTTTCAACCTAACTAAACCAATCAAAAGTCATTATTAACTTAATTACTTAACTGACTTATTCCCCAGAGTAAGATGCTAGTCCTACGACCTGGGGGTTAGAATGCGTGGCCCGTATTTAATTCTAAACAATCATTAAAGAGCTTAGAATCCAGTGAGGTTCTTGTTAAAGAAGTCAAGTAGTGAGAGGGAGTCTCCAGGAAAGTAAAACAGTGTTCAGGGATCCCCTCTGGTGGGTGGGATAAAGTTTTCCTTTCGTAAAGGAGACTTCAAGAACAAGAAGAGCCAGCTGGCTGTCTCCAGAGGAAGTCAGCTCCTTCTGGTGCACCTGCTTATTAAATTATACCTTTGTCAGTAGATAATACTTCCAATGAGTGGGACACAGCATCCCTTCCCAGGAGATTGGGGAAGATATACTTTTCATGTATGTAGAAGAGATGGCTTTACTATCACAAAACATAAATCATTTTAATAAATCATAGTCTCTATGGCTGCTAAAGAATGGGGTCATGGATGATATAAACATAATGTATAATTATGTAAATTCAAGCTTATAGTTTTGGGCTGGCTTCTCCTATCTTTTAATGGGTTTTTCACTAATAACAGAAGAGATGTTACCCACTGTGGGTAACTGGGTATTTGCTTTGTAGTTAAATTCAATCTGGAGAGGCCACCAATACATTGGGCATTAAATGATTGCTTTTATTGGCAGTTTTCATTTGGTTATAATCAATTTAATTTTTTTCTCAGCTCGTAATTTTGCAGCCAAATCCATGGCATATTGATTGATTAATTACTCATTGACCCATCACAGCAGGCCTGAAGGTCTAATCTGAGGAGAATCTAGCTGGCCTGGGGACCTTTGGTTTTCCTCTGGACAGAGGTCAGTGACTCCCACCCGGCCAGCCTGTTTAACTCTGTGACCTACACAAAGAGTCTTTTGTTCCTTTGTCCAACTTGAGCTAATTAGCAATTCTGTCCCTTTACACTGAATGATGGCCTTGACAAGCTGCATCCCAGGTGCTGCAGGAGTTTTATCTTAATGCAATTGTCACTCAAGTGATCATCAGAAACTGTTGAAAAGGTAAGGCTCATGGAGAATGTCTGGTGTCCTCTGTTCTGTAGCTTCAAGACTTTACCTTCTTTCCAAAAGTGAGATAGAAACTTAAATACCTGGACCTTAGTGTGGGTTTGGGTGAACATAATTCCACAAGGCTTATGCTGAGGGTCATCTCAGGGGAAGGCTCTCCTAAGGATGTGGAGGAGGATGCCAGTCCTTATGCAACATTCTGATTTGTGGTAGTGGCAATGATGTGGGGAGGCCACGAGGGCCTTGGGGAAGACATTCCTTTGCTGAGTCACCCCCAGGAGTCACTGTGCTTTCCCAGGCCTCTGTTTTACAGACATGAGTGGTGGTTTCTAAGCAGAGCTGACTCTGGCAGGTTTTTTTGGCAAAAGTCAGAAACTCCTTACAACTAGCTCCACTGATCTTGACCCTCATGTTCTCTTTGACCTAATTTTTACAGCTATTCTTTATTTTATGTTGCAACAGATCATGATTATTTTATGATATATCTGGAAGCTTATCTAATGAGTAATCTTTGATTCTCTTTTATCTAAAAGGTTTGAAAAACACTTGAAAAGATAATTATATAGACTTTGTATTTGTAATGAAATTGAGCTGTCCCTGCCTGAATGGTGGTTTTTCAAATAATATAGCCCTGGCCTGTTCTCCTGAGTTTGTAGACAAGTCTTCATTCAGCAAAAGACTAAGTTAAGGTTCTTGGGATGAGACTGGATTATGTTGATGGGCTAGAAATGTAATGGCAAGTGTCTTGGAGAGGGAAGATAGACAGGGGAGGAGGTGTGTACAGACAGACAGAAAGGGAGTCATGTACAGACAGACAGGAGAGGAGACAGTACACACAGACAGACAGGAGGCATGTACACATGGATAGAGAAGAAATGTATACACAGGTGGGAGAGGAGACATGTACACATGGATAGAGGAGACATGTACACATGGATAGAGGAGATATGCACACACAGATAGACAGGAGACATGTACACACAGATAGAAAGGAGATATGTACACATGGATAGAGGAGATATGTACACACTGACAGACAGGCATGTAAACACATACAGGAGAGGAGAAAGGTGTACTCAGAAGCAGAGGAGGAGTCATGTACACACAGACGGACATGAGAGAACACAGATACACACAGGGACAGAAGAGGCAGAGATGGGGCCCTGATACCCATTGTAGTGATGGCCAGAGGGCATGGGATGCTATCAGCCCCTAGAAATCAGATGAGATGAGGACTAAAGTCTCCCTGGGGCTGCTGGAGGGAGGCTTCTGACTGGCTCCCAGGCTGCATCACTCCAATGCTGCAGAGCAGCAAAAGTGCTACCATTTGAAGGTACCATCAATGGCAGAGATGATGGCAGCCTCCATATCAAATACAAGCCTCAGTTTCACTTTGTTTGGGAACTGCAGGGTGATTCCAGGGCTTCAAAAGGGCTAGAAGTCTGCCATCTCAGGCACCCAGCTGGGACTGGGTGTGTCATGAAGAGTTCCAGAGGGCTCCAGGCTAGGGAGGCAGAAATGGTAGGAACTCCACCTCAGGAATTTTTGTTTTCTCATAGTAAACTTCACTAAGAGATCCGTTCCTTGTTTCTCAATACTGTACTAAACATTATTATATATTAAAATAATATGATTATAACTATAAACATAGAGCGTGCATTTTTTCTCTATATTGCTTTGGTGCCATGGAGTTTCACTGGGGTTATTTATTGATTTACTGTTTTAATGGTATGATGGCTCATATTGATAGGACCTACACTCACCTAAGAAACAGGTTAACTGGGGTGGGAAGGCCTACCTGAAATGTGGGTGATGGGATTCCATGGACTGGTGAATCTCCATCTCCAACTGAATAGAAAGGAGAAAGCAGGCTGAACCCTGGCATTCATTTCTCTCCATCTCCAGGCTGCACATGTCATGTGACCAGTTACTTCAAGCTCTGGCTGCCCTGACCTCCTGACAGAATGGATGGTATCCTCAAACCGTGAACCAAGAGAGATCCTTCTTCCTTAAATGGCTGTACTCTAGCACTGTTTAAAGGAAATGGGGCTTCTCTAGAGGTTGCTGCTCTCTCTAGGGTCCTATCATGAGGCCAGTACCTCTGATTCTTGCTGGATATTTCACCAGGGGCTCTATGAAGAGACATCTGAAGTTACTGTCCCACTGACCCAGAGAGGAGTCTGGACCAGTGGGACCGTGACTTCCTAAGAAACTGAGAATTAGCTGGTGGCTTTGCAGGGGACTGTTTAGGCCAGTCTTACGAGCTATATGAACTGATACTTTGGTTATTTGAGACCTTTTTTTTCTGTGTAGCCCAAGTTGTCTTTAAACTTGTGATCCTCCTGCCTCAGACTCCCGAGTGCAGAGGTTACATGTTTGGTATCATGCTCGGCTTCAGACCAATCCTTTCAGAGGGAAACTATCCAAATGTTGATGGTGTCAATGCCAACAATTATTACAGGTTGAATGCCCCTAACTGAAAGATCTGAAGCCCCAAAGTTTCCAAAATACAAAACTCTTTGAGAAGAGAGCATGATGTTATGTAACAAAACATCAAAACCAGGAGTTCCAAATATACTGTGTAAAACTACCTTTAGGCTATGTGTGCAGAGCACCTGTGTACCAAAACACCAATTTGTATAGATAAGTGTCACATCTCCTGCATATCTCATTATATGTATATAATCTCATATATATATCTCATATATGTACATAATATATACATATATACATCCACAGGTATATAATATATAATATACATTATATACATGTGTATAATATATACACACATATAATATGCACACTATATATGAATACAATATATACATACACACATTTATATATATATGTTCCCCCACCAAACATTTCTATAATCCCCAATATTTTGGTCTTAAGCATTTTGGCTCAAGTTAGGTATTCTTAGCCCAAATCACCAATGTCCAATAGAAAAATGGACAGACAATTGTCTTTGAGAATTTTGTTATAAAATACAAGCTCCTCATAATCCTCTTAAGAAAAAACAAATCTTTGTTATCGTTATTAAGAGGAATTGGTGTGGTACATATAACTCCTTTAACCACAGTATCCATTAGCCTTTGAGATTATTATTATTTTCAGATTTATTTTTAAATGTTTTTAGTGCATAAGTGTTTGCCTGTAAGTGTCTGATATCCTTGGAGGCCGAAAGATGATGTTGGATTCCCTGGAACTGGAGTTGTAAGCCACTTTGTAGATGCTGGGAATTGAACCTAGGTCCTCTGGAAGAGCAGTCAGTGCTCTTACCTACTAAACCATTGTTTCATCTCTGAGGATTAGGATTATAAGAAAAACAAAGAACCAGTTTTGAGCTTGTGACCTCAAAGTAAGTGTGTGTGTGTGTGTGTGTGTGTGTGTGTGTGTAGTCTCTAGAAGAAGTAGGACTTTTAGTCTATCCATTCAATCCAAGTGGATTAAAATGGGGTAGGTGGAGAGGAGATATTAGGACTGTTCCATCTGGGAGGCAGGGAGGCTGAGGAGGGTGAAAGAAGAGAAGCAAGGAACCCTGGTTCCTGCTGGAATGTGAGCCTCAGGAAAGAAAGAATTCAGCCAGGTGAGCTGCAGAGAGCATAAGCAGGGATAGGAAGGGCGGCAGGCAGGGAGCTGTGATGTGCCAGCCAGGACAGGTCAAAGTTTGCTTCTGCTGTGTGAGGCTGGTTCTCTCCTTCTCCAGTGTTTGTATGTAGTCCTGCTTGAGCTACCTTGAGTTGGATTTCTAATTCACTAAACCAATATATCCTGATGAATGCAAGGACTGCTTTGCAAGTATAATGAACTATTTGCTAAGAGGGTGAACATATGCTCAGAATGCAAATTTTGCATAATTCAAGGGAAACGTGGATCCTACCTGAACTCAGTTGGATACAGTGACCCCAGCTAAGATCTCCTGCAATGAAACTTCGGTTAATATAGGAGGCTGGATTTGATTACAAAATTGGGGTCACTCAGTCTGACTTTTTCTTTTCTGAGTGCTCAGAGGAACACAGGATATAGAAATAAGGAGCATTGCTGGTGATGCATAATTCTTTTCAGAGTAATAAAGAACATGAGCTAAGCTGTAAGAACAGATATGTATTTTTCCTATAGAATCTGTGAGTTTTCTGCTGTTAAAGACAAATGGACCAGAAATATACATATGCCCATCTCAACTGCTGAAACCAGCCAGGAGAGATGATCTGTCCTTTTGTGTAGATTTTATTTAAGTTAGCACCATCAAGAATGCTTACCTATGACCCAAATGTTGGGAATTGAAGCAGGTTTGCTGTCTGAGAGCTGTGCTTGGTTTAGCAGATGAATAGCACTGCTTTTCTTTGGTGTATGTCTTGGGCTCAGTGGTGGAGTGTGTGCTAGGCGAGGGCTCTAGCTTGGGTTTGACACCAGTACAGGAAAATAAATTCAGAACACCTTGCTTTTATAATCCAGTTTCTCAGTCACACGCTCCTGTGCTATCCTGTGTGTGTGCAAGAGAGACACACACAGAAAGACACACACACACACACACACACACACACACACACACACACACAATGCATATGAATTCAGCGGCCAGAATCTGACATCAGGTCTTTTTTTAGTGGCTTAGTATCTTACTGTTTTTGAGACAGGGTCCTCTTACTGAACCTGGAGCTCACTCATTTGTTCAGGCTGGCTGGTCAGCAAACCCCCGGAACTTCCCTGTCTCTGTCTCCCCAGTGTGAAAATTACAGGTGTAGCAAAGTCCTTTCCCCATGTAGCCATCCCCCAGCCCCTCTGCCAGCTTTCCTCTATTTTGCTGAGTTTATTATGGGCACTGGGCTTCTTAGGAACCACAGCCCCTTGCTGTGCTCTGTTTCCTGCGGCTCCACAACTTTATTATCTGGCTTATTACTAGTGAAGCCAATAAAACAGGCCCTTTCTGGGACTTCACTTTTCTTTGCTGCTTGAGCCAAATTCTCCTGGCTGCCCACAAGGCTTGGTCCCTAAAGTCAAGCTCCATGGGTGAAAAGTCATGAACACTGGCCTCTCCCCAGAGCCCTCAAACTCAGTTGTGTCCTGATTTCCCACTTCAGCCATAGATGTTGTGCCAAAGGACAGGGCATGAAGAGAAGCTAAGTGTGTTCTTTTTTTTTTTTTCTTCCCATACTTTGGTTTTCATTAGACACATATGTGAGTGCCTGCCTATAATAACAGGTAGTAATTTATGCCCAGTAACTTCTGCTCCGCTAAAGCCACAGCTGTTTAGAATGCTATCCCCCACTGGGCTTTAAGCCATACACAGGCATACTCCAGCAGAATCCGCAGCTTCTCATCAGCTTCCAGCTTAATGAATAATCACGAGAAAAGTATAGGTGGGCACCTGCCAAGGCAGGGCAGGGACTGTTTTGGCAAAGTCAAGGCCTCTGTATTTCCTATTTTGTTTCATGCAAGCCTTCTTGGCTGCTCTTCTTAAGAAAGCAGGAGATGGTAAAGAAATTCCTTCTTCTTAGCAAATGACACCTTCTCAACTTTCCTTCTGGCTTTTCCTCTCAGGTCCAAACTTGATTTTCTTCAGGCTCCTATTATAGGAAGTGAACCCAGATCCAAATCTCACATTGGATCATCAGGGTGGTTTTGCTTTAGATTTTTATAGGAGAGGAGTTCAGAAATCATAGGTAGGGTAGCTTCGCAGTTAGGATCTCTATTATATTTAAGGTCTTTTCCATAGATCAGCTACTGATAGTCCCCCAATCCTGGTGTCATATCTTCACAATTACGCATTCCACAGATACTTACTAGGGAATCTACCTCTTGGCAAACCATGAAAAAGATATCTGGGGGTGATTGTGCAAAGCTGAGGCTTTCAATGCCAAGAGCAAGTGGCCATTCATCTTCATGCCTCACTCCAAGCTCCATGAAGTGGTAGTTGGGCATAGCAGATGATCATGCAGAACTTTGTGTCATATGTGGAGAGAATGTACCCAGCCACAGCAGATCCAGGGTGGAGACAATTGTCAGAAGAGACTTTCCCCAAGAGTCTAGGTGATATCCTCTGGACATCAAAGGACATCAAGCAGGAATGTGGCTGGGGAGTTGCTAGTTACAGACGAGATTCTGGAACCAACCCCTCTGAGTCCAAAGCTTGGTGTGGTTTGCTTTCTGTCTGACTTAGGCAACTTACATGACTGTCTCATTATGTCTCCTCTACACAGAAGATTAAATTGTAGCAGTGTGTTCCTTTTCTATCACAGTGTTACAATCCATCACGAAGCCAATACTTAAACACTTCCATTCCCCGTATTGTCTCCCAGCTCCATAGGTCAGAGGCCTGGCTCTGAGTGGATCTGTGACATGTGTGGTCACATAGGGCTGAAGTTAAGGTCTGATTGAGTTGGATTCTTGTTTAGTGGCTCTGGGGAATGTGCAGTGGGGTATAATCTCTGTTTCTGGCTCATTCCAGAACTCATTTCCTGGAGGTATAGGGCCTAATTCTCTATTTTCTTGCTGCTTGTCAGCAGGTATCAACTTGGATTCTTAATGGTCATTTATATTCCCTGCAAAATGATCTTCTTTCTTTTGAAGTCAGCAATAATAGTCAAACTTTCTGATTTCCTTCTTGCCCATAAACTCAAAGCATTTTGATTTAGGGATATGTGATCAGAACACATAGTTCCCCTGTTCTGAGACATCTTGCAAAATATATTTACAGCAGACACACAATGGAATAGGTGTCTGTGAGAGAGTGTGTGTGTGTGTGTTTGCGCACGCCCACACATATACCAGGACTGGAAATCTTGGGTAGCCATATTGAATTTCTACTGACCACATGTACCTACTTCTGTAGAACCTGTGAGGCCCAAGTCTATATGTAGGAACAAACATGAAACATGCCTGTTTCTGGTAGGAGGAATTACATATGAAAAGATTTGTCACTCCAGTTTCCAGGATTAATGGGAAACTTGTTGAGAAGAAAGGTCACGGTTAGGGACCGGAAACAGTGGCACAGCTTGTGGCTCTTGACTGAGGGTCTTCATTTTGTTTTGTTTGGAGACAGGAAGTAGCACCTTCCTTGGATGATCATCATCGATACTTCCCTTGATTTTGTTCTTTGTTGAGGTGAAACCAATGAGAGTCAACATGCCATGAGAGGGGAGCCTGAGCTGGCCTTCTGGACCAGCTCACTCAGAAACCATCTGCCCGTGGCTTCTGATTCTGAGCAGCTTGAGGTCTCTGAAACCACCAAGATAATAGCTTTTCCCAAATCAGCCCAGCCAGGCTCTAATTAGGAAGGGTGGAAATGAATACCCATCCTAGTTGCTCACCACATGTAGGCTGTAGCTGGGGAGCATTCCCAAATCCTAGGAGGCCATTTTTTTCCTCTTAGCTTGGCATTGCTCAAAGAATGCTCAGATAAAGACTGAGGTCCTGTTGACTCTGGGAGGAAGGCAAATGTCCAGAACTTTGCTATGACTTTGCTCCTGAACTTCTGTGCACCTTGAAGGCTGAACTGCTCATGAGAAATGGATATTGCAAATGGTCTGGAGTAGTCATGAGGTAAGCCAGAAGGATATACAGAGTCACCGAGGAGGGAAAGAATGAAGAGGTGCCATTGTTCATCACACACTGCCATGGGAGGAGGGAGTTAATCTTTTGAGAATTCTTGGCTAGACAGTTCTTATTTCCAGCAGAACTCTTTTCTCCTCTCCTGGCCTTTTCTCCCAATTTTCCTCTGTCAGCCTTGTTTCTGGATCTTCTCAGAGCTTCCCCCAGAAAAACTTCAGCCAACTTAGTCTTCTTAAACAACTGTCATTTTTGAAAAGCTGCCCAGTCTCTTTGCTGTGACTTCTAAAGAGAGACTTAGGGCCAGGGTTCCTTTCCGTGACAACAAGGAGGCTGGAGAGGGGAGTGGCAGAAGTTGGGATGGAAGGATGTTGAGTACACACACACACACACACACACACACACACACACACACACACACACACTTCTGGGAGATGCTGAGTCTGCGATTGCCAACCAGTATCAGGCCCCTGACACCAGAGAAAGAAAAGCAGAGAAAAGAGAAAGAAAAGCAGAGAGCAGAGAACTCAGACTTTTATTAAAGCTGCTGGACTTCCTATGTGAAGGAGGCATGACCCTATTTGACCTTGACCACCAACACCAGAGGATTATAGAAGAACTGACCAAAGATATGTGGGCAAAAGGCCAGGCCAAGCTTCCAGTTTTGACATGTCTGTGTAAGGACAGATGTTCTCTGGCTGGAGAAGATATGGACCATAGAAGAAAGTCCAAGATCAGACACTAAAAATGCCAGGATAGCCAAAATGTGAACTGCTACCTCAGATCCAGGTAAGCCTCATCACCACTATTGCAGATTAAGGACAAGCAATAAAAGTGGGACAGTTCTGTGCCGTTAGTTTACGTCCTGAAATAGCAAAGTTGACATTTCCCTGCTCTCTATCCCTCTGCCTTTTTGATATTCCAGACAGGTGCCAGAGGTGTCACCAAGGCTGATGGAGCCTGGCATAGGCTTGCTCGCTATGATCAGCAGCTGACAACCTGACAGGAACACTTTCCCTGATTACATTTTAAGCTTGGACTGTACCACACTTGGTTGCATTTTGAATAAGAGAGAGGCAGGCAAGGAAGAATTGTCAGTGAAGGAGCTTTGCCCAGTCTTCAGGATCAGAGGACACACAGCATCGCTTCCACATTTTAACCTGACTAAAATACTGAATCCAATCATTTGTCATCAGATGAGAATTGAAACATTCAACACTGCACACAAACTCCATCTGGTACTGTGTGAAATCAAAGAGGAATGAATATTCAGAGGTGGGGAGTAGAAGAAGCCATTATGTATCCCCTACTGGAAACTAGCTTTAGTTAGTTTGTCAAAAGGCATTTTCTGACCAAATACCATCATTTCTTAGTGTGGTAGTAAAAAAAAAATTAGAAATCACTCAGACTAATGATGTTCTCCTCCAGGCAAGTGACGAAGAATGCTGAGTTGACTATTTTATTCTCTCTACCTTTTCTACTGTGGTAGATAGTTTGCTGATAGGTTTAGTTTTGGATAGCAATTAATGTTAGGTAATTATTGGCAGGGAAGCACCTCTTATATATCACTAGCTTTTAAATTGCTAGCAGGGTCATGGTTACAAACAAGGACTTGTCTGTGCAAGACACAAACGACTGGCCGGGTCATCTATTATTTCTCCCTTTGTTGCCAATTCTAAATGCCAGCTTGAGGGATCTGGATGCTTCCTTGCTTCTCAGGGTCCATTAATACATCCACACATCCTCATAGTCATCAGGATACAAGCTTCAGTAGCAGTTGGTGTGATTACAGTAGAACTTTTGATGTGAGTCTAATCTAATGAGTCTTTTAGGTTCCATGAATCTGGAGATAGCATGTAGCTCAGCCTGGTCTCAATCTCATCAAGTAGATGAGGATGACTATGAATTTCTGCTGCTCCTTCTACCTCCCAAGCATCAGGATTACAGATGTGCACCAGTACACCTGGTGTGTGGGGTTCTGAGAATTGGACCCAGGGCTTCATGAGAGCTAGCTAAATACTCTACCAACTTAGCTATACCTCTAGTGAGTTTCTTTCTTAATAGTGATGTAACTCTAACAAATTTGCTTATTAATATCACTCTGTTTATGTTTACAACATTCTTCAGGTGGAGGGAATGAATGTGTTTCTGCCTCTAAGGTCAAAGTTCAACGCTATTAAGTGCAGCTGAACATTTCACATTATCCACAGACCTTGCCTGGGAAAGTACTACTTTTAGTGATCCCCTGAAAACAGATAGCAAGGTCAGCAGCCTCCATTGATCCCTTGTAAAATGACCAACATTTTTGGGCAGTAAATTGTGTGTTGACACATATCATTGTTAAAATGCAAGCTTAAAAAAAAATCAATTACTCAGCTTGGTGAGGAAGATTTTTGCTTTTCTCCAAAAACATTTCCATGGAATTTCCTCCAGGGCTGAAGTAACATGGGAAATTGGGGGTATCAGACATGAAACCAGGTGAACATGCACCTACATTTACAATAGCAAGCCACTTTGCCCATAGCCTGTGATTCTAAAGTGTTCATTTTATGCGTGGCTAATTTTTCTAAGGGCAACATTTCCTAGTTCACGGATTCAAGATGCTCCCACATTATTGATGAAATTAAGGTAATATTGAAAGTGACAGTACTTCCTAAGCAATCTTAAACTGCCTTTTTTATCACATGCAATTAGCAGTAGAATTGAGAAACACTTTCTAATATAAAATCATCAGCCATAAAGGTTGCAAATGAAATTCACTGCAGTGATTTCAGCCAGTAAGTTTCAACTACTTTCTCTTCATTTGCTCAAGTTCCCCCGCCCCCGCTCCCAGTTTTAGCCCCACGGAATAATGAGAAAACAGTTAAATTGGGCTAGCAGCGAGTTTCAGCTGAGATTTATGGCGTTCTCATCTTCCCGAGGGACTATAAAACCACCCCTGATGTCTCATTCTGAAATCTCTTGTATTAACAGATGGGTGTGGCATGAAAAGAGAACTCGGGATTCAAGTGACAGGCAAGTTCTGTACTTTGAAAAAAAAAAAAAAAGTCCTTAATTTATATGAAGGCTTTCTGTCAGCCGGAGACCTCCCCAGCAATCATTACCACAGTCTGCCATCTCCAATACATTCTTGCAAGAACACTCAAATTTACCTTAAATATTTGGCTCTAAATTTTGCTTTCAGTTTACAAAATTCCCCGCCCCCCCCAGAAGTCTCAGCCCAAATCAACACAGTAATAAAAGATAATAAACTGCCTTAAATTCAGAAACTGACAAGCCCCGTGTAATGAGCAACAGGGATTGACATGTCAGAGAGCTCAGAGTCTAACTCTCACTCCAGCTGACCTCTTTGGCAGAACCCTGGGCAGAGAGAGAAAGAAAGAAAAAAAAACTGAGTCTTTGGGGATTTGGCATAGCTTTGTTTGTTTGTTTTGGGGATTTGGCATAGCGCTCAGGTTCGATGGAAGAGCAGAGGTGAGTGCTGTGTTCAAGCCAGCTCTGCCCTGTGCTTGGAAACCTCCTTCTAGAAAGTAAAGGCCGAACAGCAGCTGTCCACATCAGGAGGACAGTGGGACCCGGAAAGTGACTGGACAGAGAGAACCCGAGAAGTCAAGGGGAGTGGCTGGGAACATTTCTTTACTGTTGCAAAGAAATTTTTTTCTCTCCCTGAGCTCTACTTCAGGGTTGACATCTGAAGTCTGCAACCCTGGTGGGGTCCAGATGGGAAAAGAAGCCCAGTGCCAGGCTGTGAGGGCTGAGTTGAAGTCAGGGAGGAAATAAACATGAGTAGCCCGTGCCTGGAGAGTCAGACTAGGAAGCCCGGCCGCCTGGGGTCCCCCTTGGCAGGGTCCTCACCTGTTCCAGCGAGCCACCTTCCTCCTGTAATACCGCAGCGCCTCCTGGCTGGCCAGGAGCCAGTCTTCGGGTCCCAGGAGTGGTGGCTCCTCCAGGATTTGGTAAAGCGAGTGGGCAAAGAGGGCTTGCAGCTTGGAGCGCGGGCCAGGGTGGCCGCGGCTGGGATGCTCAGCCCCCGGCCGGGTTCGGGAAAAGTTGTGCGCTACGGTGCCAGGGTCCTGGGAGGCTGCGGCCGAGAGCAGAGCCGCGGAGGGGGCGCGGCCGGAGCACGGGCAGCCCGCAGGTCGCTCTCGGGGCCGTAGCTGGCGCTGCACTTGCGGCCAGAGGTGGAAGTAGAGGTCGGCGGAGAAGAGCGCGCCCAGGAGCAGCAGGGCCAGCAGGCGGTCCCTGCGCAGCCCGGGCATGGCCAAGGCGGAGACACGGGAAACACTTGGGGTGCAGACGGAAGAAGCTCTAGGAGTCCCGAAGGAGCTGGAAGGCTCACTGAGGGGGCTAAGCTCCTTCTGGAAATGTTTCGCCCCTGAACTTGGGGACCGCGTGCAGGAAGCTCACAATGTTGACAGCGTCGCCTTTTTCTTGCCCAGTAGAGACGTGGTGTTGGGGTTCGGCTTCCCTGGATACTTGCTTCCCGAGCCTTCTTTGCCCTGTGTTCCCCCGACCCGGGCCCGCGCAGGTGGGGGTCCTCGAGGCACGGGTGCTGGCTCTGGTGGCGGGTGGCCGGGTAGGGGTAATCACTAGCAGTGCACGGGAGCTCTCTCCCCTAAGAGGAGGCTACGTAGCCCGGGGTGTCTCTCCCAAGGATGCTACCGCTCTGCAGCGGCTCCTCCTGCCGGCGACAAGGACTCCCCTGGTCCCGGCTGGCAGGAGGGAAGGGAATGGAGAGTTGACGGAGCAGGGGACGCCCCGGGTCGAGCTGGTCTCTGCGCCTGGACTCCTAGAGGCAGAGGTAACGCCTGGCCTCCCCACTGCCTGGCCTGGCGCCTGCACCTCCGCCCACTCTCAGCTGGCACCTGCCTCTGGCGGAGCTTGCCAGCCAAACTCCCAATCCCTCTGCCGCCGGCTCTGCCCTTCCACCTTGTCATCAACCCTCTTCTCCTCCCCCTTCCCTCCACTTTGCTCCAGGCCTCCTACTTTCCCAGCTCAGGGCTCTTCATATATATTCTGGTGGACTCAAGTGAGGTGGGCTGGAGCCTTTTTCTTTCTTTCTTTCTTTCTTTCTTTCTTTCTTTCTTTCTTTCTTTCTTTCTCTCTCTCTCTCTCTCTCTCTCTCTCTCTCTCTCTCTCTCTCTCTCTCTCTCTCTCTCTCTCTCTCTCTCTTTCTCTCTCTCTTTGCGGGGTGGGGTGGGGGAGACAATGCAAACCCTTACAAGCCTTTCTCCATGAAGCTTTGGCAGATGTCTGTATGGGGTGGGTGGTGGTTGTGTATGTATATCTCATCTTTCAGCATGCTCCCTGCAGGAAATAAACATAAATAACAACCACGTGCCCAGAACATAGGACACCCACTTTGTGCACAAAAGAACTTGCCCTTTAAAAATAAGGCGCTTTTTTTTTTTTTTTTTTTTTTTTAAAACCTACAACCTGGGTGATTTCCTGTTTGGATGGAGTTTGACTCCAAATCTGCCAGTACTTTAAAAAGAGGAAATGGCAGGGAGGGAGGGGCCCCAAATGACCCCACTCCGAACTTTTGAATGTAGCTTGGTGTGAAAGCAGTCCACCCGAATGAATCACTGAAGGGGCGCTTACTTAGGTTTTCTCCCGATATCCTGTGAGGTCATTTACACTTCTCCACCCGTGTTCCTTGTCTCTGAAGAGTAGAGTGGGGGTGAGGGGGGCGGGGTGGCCCTGAAATCCTGGCTCTCTGTTTTATAATCTGGGAGTATAGTAAAAAGCAAGTCTGCCTGGGGAGGTAGCCCCACCCTGGAGAATGTTCAGGAAAAGGCATCCTTTTTGCCAGCTGTTGCCTGTCTGGGCAGCAAAGCGCCTATGTATGCTAATTTTACTGGTTAAAGATCTCCAGTCTCTTGCTGGAGTCTTCATCTTGAGATACTGTAGCTTGTGGGTTCACAATGGAGTTATCCCTGCCATTAGTTAAGTATTTCTTGAGGCATCTGCTGTCCTCTTATCTTTAGGTGTGTGTGTGTGTGTGTGTGTGTGTGTGTGTGTGGCCAGAGGTCAACCTGGACTGTCATTCTTAAGGAGCCATCTACACTGATGTTTTTAAGGCAAGTCCACTGGGACTAGACATTCATGGATGTGAACCCTACAAGTCACCCAGTCTCTGCCTACCTAGTGCGGGGATTATAAACCCTATGCCACCACACTAGCTTGGGTTCTTATGTGAGTGTTAGAGACTGAACATAGGTCTTTATGTTTGTATGGCAAGCAGTTTGCTAATTGAGATATTGCCTCTGTATGCTGTAAACAAAAATTTACCCCATGAGGTCATGCTGAGGCTTAAAAGGAGTTCTAGTATATTAGACTGCCTAGAATATTCCCTAACCCATGTTAGGTAACTAGGAGAACTGTCAGCTCTAATAATCACTTCTTATTTTTGTAATGCATTAAGTTAGGTTAGAGACTCTGTACAGTTTGGAAAAAAAGGAAAAGAACAGAAAAATTTGGAAATGCAAGGTTGGGTCCAAGTCAGAAACCTCAAAACCCATCATTTGCAGCCAATTCACACGAACTGGATGTGATCATAAGCCTCAGAGAGACCTGTGGGACTTTGACATTTTTACTAGAGTTAAACTTTAACAGGTGGCCAGTTTCTGAGAAAAATCTGTGACTTTTGTTGTGTATAATTAGGCATTATGGCCAGTAGATTAAAAAGCCAGGTAATTAATGATGTGGTATCCATGATAATAAGCTGGTTGCAGGTTTCTAGACTGGCAAGGATGCCTTTTAAGCCTTATGACTTTGATTCTCCCAGCCAATGGGGTCATAATTCCTCAGCAGACATTTTTTTCATCTGGCCCCAATATAGAAAATGTTATTTCTTATTTGTTTGAAGATTATCTAAAATAAAGGTCAGGGGCAAGACTGTACATAGATGTCAAATAAGAAGTAAGTGCGAAAGCAGGGTGCTCTGCCTGTAGGACTGCTCATCCTGATACTCTTATCTAGGTATTCCCCAAATGGCTTTCTTTTTTCAGGATTTGCTTTCCTCCTCATTTCTTTATGTCTGGGCTCCCAGGTTTCCTGAGCTATATATTCTCCATTAGGCCTGGAACATTTAGGATTTTCAAGGCCTGCCATTCTCTCCAGCCTTCCACTGGTAACCCATCTCCCGGTCCAGCTCTGCTGTTCTTGGATGCTCCATAAATTTGTAGGCTTACAGATGAGAGAGTCTTGCTTCTTGACTTTCAGTATGCCTCCATTTCGGTGCTCACCCACTCTCACCAGAATGGGATGCTAGCACACAGATACACAGGAGTATTGCCTTCCTTAGCTTTTCATGCACCACGATCAGGCCATTTATTGTGACACAGCTCTTCATGTCCTGGCTTCTAACTTCCTTTACAGACTCATTTGTAAACAATGCCCCTCCTCTGTCTTCACACCATAATGGTTTCTGCAATTTTTCAAATGCTTCATGTTTCTAGCGACACTCTTCAATCAAGTGTTCTTTCTTTCCCCTTCCCAAGTTGGTGAACATCCATTTATCTATTTTCTACTGAAGCTCTGGGCATGTGTTTCTATCCCCATAATGCACCCCCTTGTGCCCATTAACTGAGTGCTATTAGCTTTCATGTGCTACCCATCCCCCAGCTCCTCATGCTTTCACACTGCCCATGTTATATTTCATCGTTTATGTGTGTTTGGAGCTGAAATGTACCCCCTTCTCAAATTTGTATGATGAAACCATAACTTCCAAACTCAGCAATGTTACCATATTTGGAAATCAGGTCATTCTAGGTATAGTAGAATCAACCTGGAGTAGAGTACATCCTTAAGGGGAAGTTTGGATGGGGGAGATGTGTGAATCTGGACAGAGTTCAGTAAAGATGAAGCTAAAAATTGGGAAAATGAACTACAAGACAAAGCATCATGCAAACTGCCAGCAAACCCCCCCAAACTAGGCAAGAGGCATAGAGCAGAAATCCCAGAAGAGACCAATCTGCCCATCTCTTGAGTGTGGACTCCTAACCCCTAGAACTGTGAGCTAATACGTTTCTGTTGTTTGAGTGACCTGCCTTGTTTGAGCCACTCTTGAAGGCTAATACAGCGTGCACGTCCATCTCTGTCATGGAGCACCACCTCTGAGCACAGAGAAAGCAGAGGACTTATTAACAGACACGGATCTCTAAGTAAACAGATTTCCATTTGAGGGGATGCTTGCTGAGTGATGTGCAGACAATCTGGCAATCTCTGCCATTACAGCACTTCACACAGGGCCTAGGACACCATAGGGAACTAACAATTGGTGATGATAAAACGACATCATTTTGAACCCTGTAGGAGATGCAGAAGAAAGATCTGACACAGTTACTTCCTGCCTTCAAACATCTCTTATGATCATTAGAGAGACAGATTTATCTGTACCTACAAGCCAATTAAGACAAAAGAAGGAGGCAACACATAAAACAGGTTAAGGAATCTGTGCTGCTGCATATTTCACCCGGAGAAAATGCAAAGGACATCTGTGTTCCCCTTCAGTCTTGGGAAATAGCACGCTCCCTCCTTCTAGGAATTAAAACATGAAGACAACAGAGGGAACATTGAAATACAGGAGCTCTCCATCTGTGAAGTTTATACCTTTTCTTTTTTAAACCAAACACACAATTCATATATTGCCTAAAACATGACTTACTATGTTTTATTTGTATGGCTGGTTTTTTATGTTAAGTCATAACTTCATGAGGACATGTGTTCTCTGCATCCCCCCCCTTTTCTGGTCTTTACAGGATATTATATATGGTAAGGCCTATGGATAAAACTAACATTTTTTTTTTTTTTAAAAATGGTGTGTGTGTGTATGTGTGTGTGTGTGTGTGTGTGTGTGTGTGTGTGTGACTGTACTCACAGGTGAAAGTGGATAGAGAGTGACATGGAGTTTTATTTATTGGGGGTCTGGAGAGATGACTGAGCCATCTCTCCAGCCCCTCCAGCCCCAAATTTAAAGCAGTTATGTTGAAATAGAGACTTGGTATAATCTTAATGGCTCTAAGAGGAGTAGATGAGAGCCTTTAGGGAAACAAGCCTCCAATACCCCAAAGCTTTATTCCAGAATAGGTGTATGTGAGGGCAGTGCTGCCATACCTCCCAGCCATCATCCAGAGGAGGAAGGCATTTGAAAAGGTAAATACAGAATAGAAGTGAGACTGAGTTAGTGTCTACCAGATCCAAACAGTCTAGAATTCCCTTCTTATTTTTTTGTGTGGTGTTGGGGAGTGAACCTAGGTCTTCATACATGGTAAGCAGGCACCCTAACACTGAGTTATATCTCTAGCCCCCTTTTTATTATCAGAAAACTGTCTTCTATGCTGAACCTAGGCTGGACCTAAGCTCTCTATGTATGCTGTGTAGTAGCTGAGACTGTAAACTTGTACTACTTGGCCCCCTTTTCATTCTGAGTTTGAAACTCTAAAATTTTCTACACATATCGGAGGCATAGTGCCTCAATACAGACTGAAGATTTCTCTTCCATGTACATACTATGTGTCAGAATTGCCTGGTGTGTTTATAAAAAAATGAGAATTCCAGGCTGTGCCCTGGATTGAATGGATTAGGATGTGTGGAAGTGGGGTGGGGCTGAGGAGACGTCTCATTGGATAGAGCACTTGTGACTCAAGTGTGAGGAGCAGTTGTTTGGGTCCCTAGACCCCACAGAAAACTGCAGACAAGGAGTATGGGAAATAGGGAAGCTCATACTCCAACTAGGCTGGGCTCTGCATCAGGAGTAATGAGGGCCCTGTCTCAAGGTGCAAGGTGAGGACCAATACCTGAGGTTGCCATCGCACAGCGATGTTTGGAAGAGAAGAGAAGCTGCGAATGGGAATCTGTATTTTCAGTAAGCCTATTTTCATTTTAAAAGGTTTATTTAGCTTATGTGTATGGTGCTTTCTCTGAATGTATGTCTGTGTTCTATGTGTGTGCCTGGTGCTCTCAGAGTCCAGACAGCATTGAATCCCCTAGGACTCAAGTTGCAGAAGATGGCTGTGAGTCACCATGTGGGTGCTGAGAATTAAGCCTGGGTCCTATGGAAGAAGAGCCAGCACTCTAACCACTGAGCCCTCTCCCCAGCCCTCAATGGCAAGACTATTTTTAGAAGCCTGTAAGAGTCAGACACACAATGAAGTCTGGGAATCACTGTCTGGGCGGACGGTGCTAATGAGAACAGAGGCATACATTTGATCCCAGATGTCCAGCTAGGCTGTACAGTCTAGCACTGCTCATTGCGATTGTAATTAGGAAGTCCTAAGGGGCTGAAGGAAGTGTGTTGGCTCAGCACAAGCCATTACTACCGCTTGGGAACACAAATGACAAAGCAGCTTTAGTCTGCTCTTTACAATGGTGGGTATGTAGTATGATTTTGCTATTAAGAAGCCATGGCTCTAATTAATACATTTTATTTAGGGAACTCATTGCCTTCTCTGGGACTCATTTTCTACATTTAAAAATATGAAACATCCAAGCTCATGATCTCTAAAGCCCCCTTCAGTTTTAAAGAAGGATAATTTTACATTTTTTCCTAATAAACTAGTGAGTACTTTTGCATAAATTTATTCCCAGTACAAACCAAATAATTGAAATAACAAGTCAGGATATTATGCAGAGGGGAAAAGTCCAGGCTTGCGAGTGAGGGAGGAGTTAGCCCATGGTCCTGATTCAGCCATTAACCATCATGATGGCATGGGCTACATTATTTACTGCCTCTGCTTCGCTTCACATGCAAATGAGTATTTTGAGCTAGACAATTTCTAAGTTCCCTTCCAGCATTAATTTATTTCAGGAATGAAGATGAAATAAAGACATTCTGAGATGAAAAAAATAAACAAAAAAGAGTGAAGAGAATTTAGCTCTTGCAAATGTTAAAGGGGACTTTCAGGAGAGAAGTGCTTCTAGAAGCAAGTCTGGGGCATCAGAATGAGGAAAAAGCACAGAAATGGGCAAATATCTGAGGGAAGTTAATAGATTATTTTTTTCTTAAGCTCTTTAAAACATGGGGTGCAATGGTTGGCTTTAATTGTGAGCTTGATGCAACCCAGAATCATCTGGAGGAGTCTTAATGAGGAATTGTTTATGTTGGTTGGATTGTGGGTGTGTCTGTGAGGGATTGCTTGGATTAAGTAAATTAATTAAAATAAATATGAAAGCAAGGTCAGGTATTATGGTGCCTGCCTGGAATCTAATATGAGGGAAAGAGCCAGGATGAAATTGAAATTGAATTTGAATTTGTTGAAATTCACTGGGCAGTGGGTCCAGGCCAATGAGAGATCCTGTCTCAAAGGAAGTAGACGGTATATATTCTTGGGAATGACACTGGAGGCTGTCCTCTGGCTTCCACATGTGCACACATACACAGGCATGCCAACTCGTATACATGTATCCTCAAATACATACTAGCACACACACACATACACACACCCCAACGTTAAATATTTAAAAGAATCTCTGTGCAGAGCAGTGCACATCTACAATCCCACACTCTGAGGGCAGAGGCAGGAGAATAGCCTGGAATCTACAGTGAGAGCCTACAAGATAAAATGTGACCTAGGAAGGTGAAGGGACATCCCATTGGGACACATGGTAGCAGGATAGATCTGAAAGGCATTGTGCTTGGAGACTCTCATCTCAAAAGGCTGTGTGCTGTTTCATTACAGTTACACGATGTCCAAGAAATGAAAACAACAAGAAGAACTATCGCATTGTCATTATTAGATTATAACATTGGTTGCCAGGTAATGGGGTGATAAAGGTTGGACTATAAACAAGTGATGTTAGGTAACTGGGTGATGAATCTGGAATGAAGTGAGAGACAGATTGTTAAAAAGTTCTGAAGTGCCGAAATCTGATAGAATTGAATGGTTGTCCATGACTATTGCTCACATTATTCTTTACATTTGTCCAGTATGTTTATATTTCATTAAGAAGCTTGACTTTGGATGGGGATGTAGTTGTATTTGGAGAGTGTTTGCTTACTGTACATAGATCCCTAGGTTAAACTCCCAGAGCTGCATAAAGCTGACCATGGTGGCATAAGCATGTGACCCTAGCATTCACAAGGAGGAGGCAGAAGAATTAGAAGTTTAAGGTCATCTTTGGCTATGTAGCAAGTTTGAGACCTATTTGGGATACCTGAGATCCTGACATAAAAAAGTTCAAAAGCTTGATGTGATTTATTTCATGACATTAAATTCTGGACTACTTTAGCTTTAAATTAATTTTCTTTTTGAGATAGTGCCTCACTCTGTAACTTTTGAATTCACTATGTAGACCAGACTGGTTTCAAATTCAGATCCACCTGCTTCTGCCTCTTGTGTGCTGGAATTAAAGACATATACCATCATGCATAGCTAAATTAATTTTTTAATGGGCACATAAAACCACAAAGTATATGTTTTATTGAATACCATGTGATTTTTGGATGCATAAAAACATTGCACAACATTTAAATCAGGTCAAACACCTTCACATTCTCAAATATTTACTCTATTTTAGTTTATTAAATGGATATCTTTAACAGTGTTGGGTTTTGATGGTAAGGTGAAACAAGGTTAATAAAAATCAAACATTTACCCAATTTCCTGAGAATATATACAACAGAGGAAAAAATCCCAAAAGCTGGAACACTTTTGACCTAAAGTAATTATCTGAGAAGAAATCCACAGACCCTTGTGTAGCAGACTGCTTCCAGACATGGTGATTCTGAGCTGCACCCATGGACATGTTAGGGGAGTTTCAGATGCCTGGGTGATCCACAGTTGTGCCTCCCTGTTCTGCTTAACCAGTATATCCAACCCATGTAATAGGAATGAACAGTCTGGCTCAAAGTTCAGTCTAGAGCACCAACACTGCTAAAATAAACAGACACCACATCAAAGAACTCTGACAATTAACATCGGCTTTCATAAAGTAACTCTGGAGGGGGCGGAAGAGTGAGAATTATACTTCTGAGGTGGGCAACACATCTTTATAAGCGTTTTCATTACATTAATTAATTAATTTGCCATAGTGCTTGTGTGGAGGGTGGAGGGCATCTTATAGGAGTTAATTCTATCACTGTGTGAGTCTAGAGGTTTGAACTCAGGTTGTCAGGTTTGACAGCAAGTGTATCTGCTGAGCCATGATACCAGCCCTGAAACCTGTCTCTAAACAGCCTTAGTAAGTCTTTCTCTTCACAAAATCTTCATGGTCTCATTTCCTCCCTTCCTCCTTGTGATCCCATATATTCTTCCACCATGCTACTTTCTCTTCCATGTATACCATTTATTATAGTAAATCAGCAGTTGGCTATATTAAGTTAATTGGATTCTATCAAATCATGATTCAGAAGTCTATTAAGAGTAACTGGAATGAAAGTGATGACATTATCTTAACTCTGATACTTTGATTTTTGAGACAGGGTCTCACTAGGTAGTTCACAATATAGATGGTGATGCCCTTAAATCCATAGCAACCCACTCACTTCCTCCCTAGTGCTAGGATGAAAGGCATGCACCACCACTCCCAGCTAACTTTCATAGTTTAAAATATATTTAAGGAACCAATTGATTATCTCAGTTTTCCTCATGGTGGTTTTATTTTTCAATTTGAAAGGAAAGATAAAAAGTTAGAATAATATCTGTCCAAACAGATGACTGTAGCCCTACTCTGTGCTGGATTATCTTTGCCTCTTCTCTGGGTTAGATTGAGCCCTCATTTAAGAATGGACCTAATGGTCCCTATAATTTCCTTCTACCCCTCCCCAGGCATATGACGACAACACCATGAATGAAAATCTGGACTTTGGCTTCAGCTCACTGAAATATTTCATTGAGGCACATTGCTGAAAAAAATAAAACAAAATGAACAATAAAACAAAAAGCCACAACCATCATCTGAGAAAACTCTAGCAGATACATAAGCTGAGCTTCCACTGCCCTTTGGAGGTCTAGAGGGACAAGACACCGAGCACCACTGGACCCTGTGGTGTCTTTGGATACACCAGTTCTAAAGACATTTGTCAGCTCTGCCAAGAAAGGTAGCTTAGCCTCTTTTGTGTTGCCATGCCAAAATACCAGAGGCTGAGTATGTCATAAAAGGGGGAGGAGCTACTTTAATTTATGGGTCTGTCTACTGTCAGTGAACACATCCTGGAAGAAAAGAAAAGTGGTCAGGTGTAAGCATGGAATAGGAGGAGAAGCTGAAGATGCTGAGCTCACACTGGACAATTTGTCCTTCCCATGACTAATCCAGTACTGTGAGTCCTAATCCAGTTGGAAAGAACTAGTCTAGTCTCTCAAAGATAATAGTTATTCATTCATGGTGTAGGGTCCTCATGGTTCCAGAAGCCTCTTCAGGGACCCACTTCCTCACTGTAACACTGGGACTTCCTGTCTCAAAGTGAATTAGGGTGAGGACCACATTCACACCCCAGTAGAAGGCAACAGCTCCATGACAGCAGCAGTGAGCAGCGTGAGAAGAGAGAACAGCTTATTTTCACGGCATAGTTATCTTTCATTCTATAATTAATACACAAATGTTTTCTCTTTGTAGGATATTCAAGAAACATACACTATTGTATAAGAACAATTGGATCTCCCTTCCTTCCCTCTCTGTATCATATATTGTTGTGGAATAATCTTTTTGTACATTGTGAGGATGTGTCACTCTGATTGGTTTAATAAAAAGCTAAATGGCCAATAGTTGGGCAGGATTTGGGGGGCAGAGAAGATGCTGGGAAGAAGAAGGCAGAGATGCTAAAAGATGCAGAGCAAGCAGGATGGTCACTGTGGAGATGAGATAATAAAGTTATAAGAGCTTATAAAAACTTTAAGAAGGTTAAGCTATTGGCTCAGCTTTCATAATTAATAAGTGTTTATGTCATTATTGGAGACCCAATGATCCTGATGAAAAAGCTCAGCTACATTATATCACATTTTCTTCCCTAGAAGTAACTATTTCAATGTGCCATATATTCAGCTTCCTCCCTTTCTAATGAATCAGAAAAAATAGATAAAAGCAATGCACAAAGGATCATTTCTCCTTATGTTTTAATTATAAAAAAGAATGAAATTGGTTAGGGTGGGGGAGAATGAAGCTAATGATATTTCATAATATCCAGTTAGGATTTGGAAAGCTCACCAAGTATTTCAGAGGACAATTTTTGTAGACATAATTGTTAACTAATAAAAAAAAAGAAGCGGATGCAGAAAGAGCAGGTGAGAAACGGGGCTAGGAAGATCTTCTCACAGGCAGCCCAAGACCAAAATGTAGAAAGTGGACTGATGGTAAGCCCTGGATGGTAGAGACACGTTCCAGAAAATAAATCATGTCAATCCTTAGATGGACCGAAAAGACAGAGCCTGATGCTCTGATCTAAACTGTGCACAGATGTACATGAAGGCAAAGCGCCCATACACACAAATAAAGATAAATCTTCCTTGAAAAAAGAAAAATAAACAAGAGCTGATTAAGTAAAATTGTGAGTGGTTTATGTACAAGGTATATCTGCACTTACTGTTTGTCAAGAATGCATGTTTATTTATTTATTTTAAATACTTGTTTTATTTTCTGTGTATTTATATGCATAATTGTGTGTCTGCACACCACCACCTACATGCATTGGATCCCCTGGGACTAGAGTTGTAGATGGCTGTGAGCTGCCATGGGGATGCTGGGAATCAAACCTGAGTCTTCTGCAAGAGGAGCCAATTTTTTTTTTAAGCATTAACCTATTTCTCTGGCTCCACAGATATTTATTTTACTAGATGAAAATATGTTAATATGAAGCAATTACGTTATTACCCATTAAAACATATTTCTATGTATATTTTTGTGCAAAGTTTGGTGCTTTACCAGCTCATATGCTCATGACCTTAGCTTCTTAGGGCTGTCAGAATACAATTCCATAGAGCTGCCATAACAACAGAAATTATTTGTCTTACACCCAGAATACCAGGAGTTGACCAAAGCCATGCTTCCTCTGCCCTACCTCTTCCAGCCTTCGAAGGTTCCAGACATTCTTTTGCTTGTGGCAAAATCACAACCACCTCAGCGCCTCTCCTCAGGTGTTCTTATTCCCCCACCCATTTAGAAGAACTTTTGTCATTGGGCTTAGGGCTTGACAAATAAGACAGAATTATGTCATTTTGAGATCTTTAGCACGATGATTTTTGCTTTTACAAAAGTCTTTTGTTCCCAAATAAAGTTGTAACTACTAGTGGATGTACCTTTTGAATGATATGGTTAGGGGTGAGTAGCATTTAACCTACTGGTTATACAAGTAATGTGTAACAACTTTTCGAGGGGTTTCATTTTCTTTTTCAGGTTTTGGATTATCACCCAAACCTTATGACTTTCATCCAAAGATCTCTTTTTTACCTTTAAAGAAAAAAAAGGAGTATTTGACACGCAAAAAATGGAAAGCCATATATGGCAAATGACTCCCCATGTGGTTCACAGGACAGAAATAATTAGGAAAGAGACAGTAGAGGGCTCAGGGAGAAGGGCAAAGTCATACAAAATGCATTTGTTTATGTGCTACAATGAGTACAGAACATTCCAACAAGAGCAAGCTTCCAGCACAGAAAGCTGGCAGCCAGAAGTCCACACTTAGACTTGTGGGTATCTTTGAATCCTAGCACACCCTGAGGCTCTGCACACTTGTCATATACTGCAGAAGACCAACTTGGTTTCTCCTTGCATCACTTTTGCTTAATGTGGAATTCCCATGATTCGTTGATAAATTCTTAGAAAATTGGTCATACTATTAAAAATAGAATGATCCATGGCATCGAGAGATCTGAGGCTGAAAGAAATTTGAAATCTTGTTTTTAAAGATGTGATCACTTTTCAAGTTAGTGAGTAGTTACTTTAAAAAACTTCTCTTAAAGTTATAGCTGTTTGATTTCCCTTTTTTGACAATGAATCTTTTTATTACTGTTGTTGTTATTCTAAAGCTTGAGCCTGTAGTTTAAGACATGACTGACCACACCAACTGTTGGACTCAGATAGTAAATGCTATTTGGAAGAAAATTAAAAACCCATATGATTAAAAATAATCATCTGACAATGCAGGAGAACATACATTATTTTTAACAAACATTGGTTTCAGATTGATGTTTACATGTGATGGTGTTGACATGTTAAAATGCTAATGAAACAAATCTAAGGTATTTGAAGTGTAAGAGCAAGTCATGGGTTTTAAATTAGAGCAGACATTAACAAAACTTTTTCTCTTAAGGGCTGGAAAGTAAACATTTGGGACTGTGTAATCCAGATGGTTTCTGTTGCAGTGACTCATGTCTGCATAGTAGTACTAAAGTGGCCACAGATAGGATTAAAGTAATGGAGATGGCTGTCTTCCGATAAAACTTTATTTATAAAAATAGGAAGGAGGCCAGAGTTAGTGTGCGGATACTGGGTGCTGACCCCTGAGGGAGAACATCAAGAAGCAAAACAGTCTACCAATGACAGCGACTGTCTGCAACTGAGAAAGCTGATTTTTATCTGCATTGTGGTTTCCTCGTAAGGAGGCAGTGCGAACAGATTTTCAGGTATATGTGATTTTCTCAGGAGATTAATTTGAGCTCAGCGATGATTGACATAAAAGAAAGAAATGAGCCTCTTTGTGAAATAAATGGCCGGGTTCTCAGAAGGAGAATCATTTCAGTGAATTGTAGGGACAATGCTTCTGGCCATTGTGTTCTCGGAATGTGTTTAATATCTTCGTGTAAGTCTATCTTTGTGGACAAAGCTTTCAGAAATATAAAGTTACACACTGAATGACTTCAGTTCATGCTACAGCAGCTGTATAATAATTGGTGATGATGCACACGGGGTTTGTATGCTGCCTCTGTACTTTCTGTGTTAGCAATTCATCTTTATTCAATTTTTTTTATGTAGTATTCAATTGCATAATAAAACTCCGGGGAAAGTGAGATGATAGAAATGGAGGCTATTTCAGGGGGACTAGGGAGGTATATGCCTTTATTGGGGTTAACTGTGTTTTAACAATAATGGACAAAGCAGTGGGCCCTAAGCACTTGATTGGGACATGAGTTGCACTGGGTAGAAATAGCTGTTTTGGTAGATCATTGTACTTGAATAAATCACTAATCTTCCTCTTTTATACTTTGAAATAAAATGATTTAGTGCTACTTAATCAAATCATGTGACAGATAGGAACTCCTCTGGGCCATCTGGGCTCCCTGTCAAACAGATACTGAATCAATTAGGAGCACAAAAGGCTTGCTGGGCAGAAAAAGTGGCTGTGGGGCAGATCTGAGGCTCTCTCTTCATGCAGCACTGAGCCAAGAGTACCTGGTAGAAGAGTACTTTGCTGGGTAGAAACTCTGGACCAAGCTTCCATCTACCAGGTACCCTCTCCAGCTCAGATTACAGCACACTGCACGTGTCCTGACCGCATCCTGATGGAACTGACTAGAAATATATCTCAGAAGCTAATTTTCCCTTTGTTCATCCTGAGGGTGGTGAAGCAAACAAAGCCTAATGTTAGGAATAGTGTAACAGCCACATTACCAGCCTTGCACTTCCCGAGCAAAGAAAGGAAAACATGGGCTTGCAAGGTAAGCATAATTGAGCAAGAAGCCAGAAAGGGGCCCATAAAAAAAGAAGAAAATCTAAACCTGATCATGTTGTCCTATGGTTGAACATTTTCCACTATGTCCACTCTATAGTGCACATAGTGGAAAATCTTTTTTTCCCTTTTATTATTATTATTATTATTATTATTATTATTGTTATTATTATTATGAACAAAGAATGCACTTTCTATCCTTGTATATCCTTATTCAAGGTCCCTTCCCCCTCCCACCACATAAAGTCATTCTTTCTTCTCCACAAATCCCCATCCCATCCCTGGGCAGGCAGCAGGCAGTCCCATGGTCCCACTGCCCCAATATTGCTTAGTTCAGTCTCCACTCCTGGCAGATCCAGTTTTCTCCCCCCTCCCTCAAGAGTGAGTCGGGTGTTCCTCTAGGGGGAGTGGGATCCAAGGTGTCAGTCCAGGGTGTTTCTGATCCCAAGCTGTTCAGTGGTTGTGGTTTGCAGCTTGGGCAAGCTTTGCTTTTTACTTGTTTGTTTGTTTGTTTGTTTAGAGACCACTAATGAGTGAGTACATCCCCTGCTTATCTTTCTGAGTTTGTGATACCTCACTCAGAAAATCTTTAGAAAATCTGCCTTCATGGTGTGATCATCATTTTGTCTTCATCTTTGGCCACTTCTTTCAATGGACCATGCGTCTCATGTGTAATTTGTCCTTAAGAAACACAATTTTCATATGGAATTGGGTGCATTTTTTTTTTTTTTTTGAGAATGGCTTGTCCAGCCCCTTGGGTTTATCTACCTCTCCATAGTGAAGGGCAGGCAACAAGTGAGGGAGGGCAGGTAGAGGTGACCTTCAAGAGAACGGGGCAATGAGAGGTCCTTCAGAGGCTTTGTTAAAAGGAGGTGGGAAGAGGTCAAAGGTCAAGATACAGAGAGCATGAAGAAAGTGAGCTGTGGGAGCTCAGGGCTGGCAGGGGAAGCTTCACTTCTTAGACAAAGTGAACAATGAGGAAAACCAGCAGATATTTTGAGATGAGGATCAAAACCCATGAAGGCCACAGATGGCTGCCAGGAAGGCAGTTGTATTCATATATGGAATAGCTGAGAAAGCAAAGTACAGAGAAAAGAAATGGAGGGTTAAACTGAGGGACTTGGAACATGAAGAAGAGGAAGAAGTTTTTATCTTCTTTTGGTAAACTTAGAGTGATAACTGTAAGAAAAATATCTCCAATAAAAATACAACTGGGAAATTAAACCTGATGACCAAACCAAATGGAAATAAATCAAAATTCTTGAGAGGAGAAAAGGAATTGGGCATGAAATCTTATTTTTTGTTGTCTTGGTTCTTCCCAATCTCCTGGTGTTTGGGAAATAGCAAAGGATGCTTCTTCAAGCCCATGTTTTCCTTTCTTTGCTCGGGAAGTGCAAGGCTGGTAATGTGGCTGTTACACTATTTCTAACATTAGGCTTTGTCTGCTTTATCATCCTCAGGATGAACAAATGGAAAATTGGCTTCTGAGATAGATTTCAAATCAGATCCATCAGGATGTGGTCAGGACACGTGCAGTTTGTGGTAATCTGAGTGGGAGAGGGTACCTGGCAGATGGGAGCATGGGGAAACCGGTTATGTGAGAAACAGGGTAAGGGTTAAGGAGAAGGACCGTTTCCCCCGTTAGGGTGAAATCTTCTCCACCCATTTCTCTGTCTTTAATCATGTCTGTATTTTTTCCCCAATGATTTAAAGTTCTTGATTCGTGTCTACAAAAGAAAAGAAAAAAAACATTTTCTTTGTTACTTCCAGAGCTTTGTATCAAAAATAGGTTGTGACTCAGATTTGGTCAACAGCTTGTGTGAAATCCCTCAGGTTCTAGCGACACCATTCACCCCCCAAATGAAGTTTCCCTTTGCGGGGATAACCTTTCTCAGGAGGCTTTCGGGTGGCCAAGAACAGGTGATGAGTGATCTGCTGAGAATCTAGGTTTCCTGCATGTGGTAGTCTCTTCTAAGAAGGAAGAAGATGCTGGGAAGAGCAAGCTCAGACCTTTTAGTCAAACTCTTGAATCAGATAAGTGCCCCAGGTCATGGAAAAAGGAAAAGAGGCTTGAAGTATATATGTATAGATGCTTTTCCCATGGGGTAGTAATTAAATCCCTCTGCCCCAAATAAGGCACTGAGTTAGGTAGATGTGGGACTTATAAAGATAAGCTACAAAGAATCAAAAGATCAAAGGAATTTATAATCTAGCATCAGAGAGAAGAAATGACACAGCATAGGAATAGGAATGCACATAAACTAAACAAGCACAGGTGGTATTCAGCATGGGTAAGAGAAAGGGAAGAGCCCGAGGTTATAAGAGGCCAGAGAGTGAGGTCTTCACAAGTGTTACTAAGGTCAGACATTTTTGCATAGGTGACAGGAAGCTAGAGGATTCTGAGTACAAGAACCAACAGCTGGAGTTTTTTCTTTTGTGACAAGGTCTCCTGATGCCCAGTCTGGTTGGAGATTAGGTAGCTTAGAATGACTTTAGACATCTCAGTCTCTCAAACCAACGCAGGTGGCTGGTGGTTATAAGGATTTCTGGCATTCCAAGTAGCTGAGCCAACTCGGCTCAGATGGGATGCACCTTGCACGGAGGCACGCCCCTGGGCGTGGCTTGCATAAACTGTGTGGCATTGCATACAGAAGCACCTCCCTGGACCCATGACACATATCCATACATGCCCCTTCCCTTAAAAGAGACTGTGTGCAGAGCACATGCTCTGGTCTCTCTCTGTCCCCTGACTTCTGTCCTGCTCCTCTGCTTCTGCACCTGCCTGGGAATTCTCTTAAATAAACTCTCTGGTGTGGCCTTGATAGTGTATATTTGCTTTCACGTGCAAAACTAAGAGTGGTAATTTAAATTCAAGATGTCAGCCCACTAGGAGAAAACTCTTTGATGGCCAATCTCAGAAAATTAAGACCCCAAGACCACAGACCCTGGAATGTCTTTGCTTCTGCTTGTCTTTACACGTTTGCTGCTGCTATTTTTCTCTGGTATCTGGCATGGTGTGAATGGGTGAGGTGAGATGCCCACTGCCTGTAATGTAGTTTGTTTATCTTGTGGATAAATCCTGTTTTACTGGGCATTTTTATCTGTGGATTATTATGAAGATTATTCCTCCCAAAGCTGTACTGTCTAATTGAAGTAAGAAGTTTCTAGACCAGGCTAGCCCTGATGTCTGGACCCACAGTCAGTCCCACAGCTGCTTATTTCCAAAGAAACACACAGAGGCTTATATTAGTTACATGCTGTTTGGCTTAGGGCTCAGGCATATTAATTTCTAATTCTTACTTTTAAACTAACCCATGGTTAGTCACGTGGCTTAGTATCTTTTCTCATAGCAGCATTCTCATCCTGCTTCCTCTGTGTCTCCCTGGCATCTCTGCTCTGCTTTTCCTCTTCCTAGAGTTTTCTTAGTCTGGTAGCCCCACCCATATTTCCTGTCTGCCTTCTAGCCAATCAGCATTTTATTAAACCAGTAGGACTGATGAATAATTACAGTGTATAAGAGCATAATCCCACAGTATTTAATTGATAATAACAATGTTATTATATACAAAGTTTTGATGAAAAAAATAAATACAAAGTAATTTACACAGTTAGAGCCTATGAGTTTTACCTAAGGAGCTATATTGAACCACAGCTCAAGTTAATAATTAAGAAAAACAGTTGAGTTTTAGGCAGGCTGGCTCAAATTCCTCTAATCTTAATGCTGAGAAATACATTCACAGATTTCATTGTGCATCATTAGCTGAAACAAAGCTTTAAAATAACTTCAGATTAGACCAGATGCTTTGATAATAGCTTTTAGATAAATAACCCTAGAATGCAATCTGAAGTCTACAAGGACATATAGCTGAGTTACATATTTTTAAGCATGTGCTACTAGTTGATGTACTTTCAAAAGTTGCTTGATAATCAAAGTTGATAATTAATTCCTTGAGGCCATTTTTGCCCTCAATTTCCTGACATAAACTATTGATGAATGAATGGGTATGCACTAGAAAGATTTAAGGAACAGCTGACAGATTGATTTTTATGAATAAAGTTTAGATTTGTGGTCCCTTTAAGATTCCTTATAAGATTACCCTTCAAGATAAATAGTACAATGATTGATTCTTTCTTTGTAATCACAATATGCAGCCTGCCAACAAAAGAGTTGGCTGAGAAAAAATAGCTCTTGCTTGTCAATGTTCTGTTAATTTGTAATAAGTTACTTAGATGTAAATATATGTGGGTTAGTTTTTATTCATGTAAAGGAGATGAGAAACATGTTTTTACCTCTACTCATTATAATAATTCACTTGAAAAATAAAATGTAACACATTGTGATTCCTGTATCACCTAAAAGATTCTGTTGGGAGTGTATAAACTATAGAAAAATGTATACAGTATGAGAAGAATAAAGAATAAAGAAACTAACCATCAAGAGAAACTGTGAGTGTCATTTTCCCCAATTCTCTCAGTTACAAAAGTCATAGTATGTGCTGATGCTATGGATTCCTTTTGAGCTCTGTGTTGCTGGGGGCTGGGACCACAGGCAGTAAAACCCTGACTTCCCTAGTGCTGGGATTACAGGTTTGTTCCGCTTGACTTGTTTTACGTGGTATTAGGGATTGAACTCATGACTCTGTGTGTGATAGAGAAGTGTTTTACCAATGGAGTTATATCCACAGCCCACAAGCATGTTAGAACAAGTATTATATAGAATGGACTGGAATGGAGAGAATGAACATCTGAATAAGTCAGCATTTGCAAAACCAGACACAGAAACTGTGTTAGGAAATTGGTTATTGGTTATCAAAGCATATGAGGAGTCAGGTGTTATGGTTTGTGATTGTAGCCCCAGCTACTTAGGTGGTGAAAATGAGAGTATTTCTTGAGTTCAAGAGTTCAAGACCAGCCTGAGAAATATAGTGAGATGTCCATATGAAAAGTAACACACAGAAAAACAATAATACCAAAATAAAAATGAAGAGCATGGCTGTGGTAGTTTGAACAAGAATGCTCCCCATAGGCTCATTTTTTTGCATGCTAAATTCCCCATTGGTGAACTGCTTGAGAAAGATTAATAGGTGTGGCCTTATTGAAGTAGGAGTAGCCTTGTTGGAGTAGGTGTATCACTGAAGATGAGCTTTGAGGTTATAAAAGCCCATACCAAGCCCAGTGGCTCTTTGTCTGCTACCTGTGGATCAGGATACAAAGCTCTCAGCTACTGCTCTAGCACCATGCCTTCCTGCCTGCTGCCATGCTCCCCATCATGACAATAGATTATGTGTTGTAGAAGGTTTCCCGGGCCCGTTTGGGTCCGGAGGTTTGGAACCTGGTCCGCGGCGGCTTTTGTCCCCCCCAAAAATGAATCAGACACTTACATTATCTTCATACTGTTTGGCCCATGTCTCAAGCACATTACTAGCTAGCCTTTTCATCTTAAATCAACCCATTTCTACTAATCTACCCACCACGTGGCCCAGCCCGTGGCTCACCTGTATTTCTCACATGTCTGTCTTCTTCGGGGGTCGGATGGAGACTGACTTAACTCCACTCTTCTTCTACCTGTCTGTCCTCTGATTCTCCACCCACTTCTACAGTGCTGTGCATAGGCCAAACCAGTTACTTTATTTACATCATACAGAGAACATTTCCACCACAATTATGCCTCTGAAAGTGTAAACAAATTCAGTAAACAAACTGTAAAGAAACTCAGTTTAATATAATTTCTTTTCTAAGAGTTTTCTTGGTCATGGTGTCTCTTCACAGCAATAGAAACCATAACTAAGACAATGTGAGATCTAAAAGGGCATTCCAAGAAGAAGGAGCCAGTGAGTTTGTTCTTAAATGCCTGAGTTTGGTAGGTTAGATATATCTGACCTTGTTAATACAAATAGACAAGAACAAATAAATGAACATTTATTGCGTGGTGAGTTCTAATCTAGGGACTGAAGCAAAGTATAAAGATCCCTGACTGGTCCTGGTCTGCACACAGATTACAGAACATTCAGATTTTTTCCACGTAATGAGTGACAAGCCCTCATCCCTTATAGACTCTCTCAGGTATTTAGGGAGGGCTTAGAAGCTATTGTACCTGCCAGAGTCATCACACAGTGTCTGCTCTGTTCATGCTCCAGCCTCCTGGCTTTCTCTCATTTGCTGTGATCACATTGTCCAAGAACATGTACCCACTTCTGTGGCAATCCATGAGGAGGGTGGGACCTTGGATAGGGTTGTATCTTTATTCTGTGTTATATGGCCTTTTCTCAGTTGAAGTTTCCTCTGAGCCCAGAGTTTTACAATTATTGTGACTTTTTTTTTCTAATCAAAATTTTTATTTTTAACGTGTTTGTTGTGGCATATACTAATTACATACAATGATGGATTTCATTATGACATTTCACACATTTACATGACATATGTAATGATATCAAGCCTATGACCCATGCATTTCTTTCTTTCCTTATTATTATTATTGTTATTATGAACAAAGAATAGACTTTCTATCCTTGTATATCCTTATTCAAGGTCCCTTCCCCCTCCTGAGACATCAGGTCATTCTTTCTTCTCCACAACTGCCCATCCCCTCCCTGGGCAGGCAGCAGACAGTCTCATGGTCCCACTGACCCAATAATGCTTAGTTCAGTCTCCACTCCTGGCAGATCCAGCTTTCTCCCCCCCTCCCTCAAGAGTGAGTCAGGTGTTCCTCTAAGGGGAGTGGGATCCAAGGAGTCAGTCCAGGGTGTTTCTGATCCCAAGTTGTTCAGTTGTTGTAGCTGACCTATGCATTTCTTTCATGCCAACTAACTCCCTTCCTCTCTACTGATTACTTCTACCTTCGCTTCTATGTCCATATCATGTCTTTTTATTATTTAAGAAAACTTATTTTTCATACCATACAGATTCCCTTATCCCTTCTGATCCCCCCAGCCTTCCCCTGCCTATCCTATCTTAAAGAGTAAGGCTTCTCATGGGAAGTCAGAAGATCTGGCACATTTATTTGAGGCAGGACCAAACCTCTCCCCTTTTCCCCTCACATCAAGACTAAGCAAGGTGTCCCAGCCTATGTAATGGTCTCCAAAAAGCCAGCTTATATATCAGGGATAAATCCTGATCTCACTGCCAGGGGTCTCTCAAACAGACCAAGCTACACAACTATCTCTTGTAATCAAAGGGCCTACTCTGGTCCCATGCAGGCTCCATAGCTATAGGTCTAAAGTTCTTGAGTTTCCACAAGCTTGGTTCAGTTGTCTCTGTAGATTTCCCCATCATGATCTTAACCCCCCTGCTCATATAATCCCTCCTCCCTCTCTTTGACTGGATTCTAGTGCTCAGCTTGGTGCTTGGTTGTGGATCTTCAGCCTTACTGGATGAAGGCTCTATGATAACAGAATATTCACTAATCTGATTACTGGGGTAGGCCAGTTCAGACAACTTCTCCATTATTTCTAGTAGTCTAAGTTGAGGTCATCTTTATGGATTCCTGGGAATTTACCTATCACAAGGTTTCTCTCTAATCCCATAATCTCTCCCTTCATCAAGATGTCTCTTCCATTGCTCTCCATTCCATCTCTCCACCAGTGTGACCATCTTATTTCCTCATGTTTTTGTCCCCCATTTCCTCCCCTCTATTGGCCCCTCATAACCTCTAGTTTATTCAGGAGATCTTATATATTTCCCCTTCCCAGGACAACCCATGCACCCCTCTTAGAGTCCTCTTTGTTAGCTAGCTTCCCTGAAGCTGTGGGTTGTAGTCTGGTTATCCTTTGCTTTACCTCTAATACCCACTATGAGTGAGTCCTTACCATGTTTGCCTGTCTGAGTCTGGGTCACCTCACTCAGGATGGTATTTTCTAGTTCCATCCATTCACCTGCAAATTTCATGATGTCATTGTTTTTTTTACTGCTGAGTAATACTCCATTGTGTATATGTACCACATTTTCTTTATTTATCCTTTGGTTGAGGGGCATCTAAGTTGTCTCCAGGTTTTGACTATTGCAAATAATACTGCTATGAACATAGTTGAGCAAGTGTCTTTGTGATATGATTGAACACCCCTGGGGTATATGCCCAAGAATGGTATCAGTGGGTCCTGAAAGAAATTGATTTTCAATTTTTTGAGAAGTTGCCCCTTTGCTCCTCCCATTTTGATAAATCCAGTGTTCCTGATGTGAGTATTCTCTATGGGAGAGTCCTTGATGTTGTAAAGAAATGAAGGAGTGATGGTTTAAAAGAAAACGACCCCTAAAGAAAGCAGCACTATTAGGAGGTGTGGCTTTGTTGGAGTAGGTGTGGCTTTGTTAGAGGAAGTCACTGTGGAGGAGGGCTTTGAGGTCTCATATATTCTCAAGACATCACCTAGTGTCTCAGACTACTCAGTGTCCTACTGTTGACTGCAAGTCAAGCTGTAGGACACTCAGCTACTCCTCCAGCACCATGCCTGCCTACACACCACCATGTCACACCATGATGATAATGGACTTAACCACTGAAAATGTAAGCCACCTCAATTAAATGTTTTCTTTAGTAAGAGTTGCCATGGTCGTGGTGTCTCTTCACAGCAATAGAAACCTTAACTAAGACAGAAGGTCAGTGACAACTGTTAGCCAGCTGAGGACTGAAGCTGCCAGTCTAGCAGATGGCAAGGCTTGTAAACTACCTACAGGATTATCTTGGAAAATAATTCTTCTCTAGTCACATCTAAAAGTTAACACTGGCTCCATGGATCTCCTCCACAGAAGCATACACATGACTCTGAGGCAGATTTGAAGCCTGGATCCCTCATACACAAATACCACAAAACAATTAACAATGGTTTAAGCTATTGTGGTGGCATCATTTATTACTCATCAAAAGATAACACATATATATGCACCATGGAGGAGGCTGAGGCACTGTTACTTGTAAGACACCTTGTTAACTTATATTCTCTGAACAGGAAACACTGCAGCCAATATGATCCCTCATAAGGTGGATAGCACAGTTGGTTGTAGGGCATGGTGTGCTTTTAGAGAAGCTAAATGAAGGAAAAAGTTGCATCTTAGAAGTAGTGGCACTATGGTAGCTGTCTTCATTAAAGATA
Organism: Sigmodon hispidus; assembly: GCA_004025045.1. Classification (NCBI taxonomy): domain Eukaryota; kingdom Metazoa; phylum Chordata; class Mammalia; order Rodentia; family Cricetidae; genus Sigmodon; species Sigmodon hispidus. The sequence continues at coordinate 115,861 of PVIH01002330.1, read as the reverse complement.
TACATTTTATATAACATCTGTTTTCCTGGGTGGCTGGTGGAAAACATAGTCTCAAATTGAATGCAATCAATCATTTTTATTATTTTGAATAGTATATGAGCTGCTTCTTTGGCTGCTCTTTTAACACAATTAATTTTTTTTTTGCCTACTTAATTAAAAATACCTCAAGAGTTTTAAAAAAATTAAGGCTTACTTTTTAAAGATTTATTTTATGTAGTGTGTATTGGCTGCATGCATTTATCATAGCACATGATGTGCATGTACAGGTGCCCATGGGGGACAAAAGAGAGTGCTGGATCTCCTGGAACTAGAATTCAGGTGATTGTGAGACATTATGTGGGTGCCTGGAATCAAAGCTGAGTCCTCTGCTAGAGTAATAAGTGCTCTTAACTACTGAGATATTTCTCTATTCCTGAGTGGTTAAATTTTATTATACTGGTGGGCAGCTTTCAGGAACTCCTCTCTGTTTACACATGTAGATTTATTCAATAGTTTTGGTGTAAATCAGGCTGTTTCCAGTGTGAATACCTCTAACAAACTTTCTGATGTAAAATAACATCATGTGGATATTTTCCTTACTGTGTCAATGAAAATAAACCATCATTAAGAGCCCCAAGGGCTTCTTTGTACAAAGCAATACCTTCTCTCTTGTGTGCGGTTTTGCTTTAGGAAATGTCTGCTATCTGTGGTCAATGACTCTCAAAATATTCAATGAAAAATTTCAGAAATAAATAGTAGTATAATGAAATCTCATACTTTCCCACTCTGTCCAGCCTGGAGTGTAATTTGTTCTTTTGTTCAATATATCCATGCTATCCACCATTAGTTAGCATATTGTCAGGTATCATTATTTGAATACAGATTTTAGTAGCATCTGAGAGTTTAGATGTTAATTAAAGATATTGTGTTGTATTCCTTATGGATGACAAAATGTTGTGTATCTGCCGTCCTTTGTATGGTCTGAATAATTTTCTTAATGTAATCATTACATACAGTAATGGGTTTCAACACAACATTTTTGTGACTTTGACATACTCAGCCTGTTTACTCCCCCCTCCCACACTTCCTGGCACTTTTTTTTTCCAGGTAGCCCTTATATTTTCTATGAATAGAATTAAATATTTTAAAGTATTTATTTTACTTTATGTGTCTGTGCATGTGTGTGCTAGTGCCCATGGAATCCAGAATGGGGGCACTGTATCCCCTGGAACTGGAGTTGGAGGTGGTTGTGAGCTGCCTGAAATATGTGCTGGGAAGAGCAGCAGGTGCTCTAACTTCTCTAGTTTCCTTAGTGGTTTATTAAAGGACTTCTATCTTCTCTCCATCGCAAGTAGGCAGCATTGGGCATCTTTGTGTAGCTCCTAGGCTCGTGGCTGCTGGTGGATAGTCCTCAGTTACATTAGATACACATTTGCCAAACCCTCCTTCAAGAAGGGAAGGCTACCAGAGTTCCTCTTTTTTACTAGTAAGATCTAACTGTCTTTACTTTTCGATTCTTTTAAACTGTCAAACCTCAGGGAATTATTTCTTCAAAGACTTGGCATACCTTTATGTCATTTTCTATAATTTGATAAAAAGATAAAACTTTAATTTGCCTGAAGCACACAAAGGCTTTTGATTTCTAGTTTTATTAGAAAGCTGATGACAGAGCTGTTCTTCAGGGATAAATAAATCTTTCTTTAGATAAGAAGATAGTTTCTAATCTGACATGAATGAGGTAGGAGTTCTTTTTAAAATATTTATTATCTTTACTTATATGATTTATTCATAACACATTCTTGGCAGATATTTCAGTCAGTAAAGTTCTTGGTTTTCAAGCAGGAGGATCTGAGTTCAGTCCCCAGAACCCACACATAAAGCCTGGCATGGTGGCACACGCTTGTAATTCCAGTGCTGGGATGGGGACAATTTGCCAGTCTGGCTTACTTAGTGAGTCCCAGGCCCGACAACAGACCTGGTCTCTCGAAAGAGAGGTGGATGGCGTATGAGAAAATCACCTGAGACCCACCTCTGGCCTCTACACAGTTGTACACATGGGCACACATATAGATGTACACACAGGTGTACATACACACGCAGCAAAAAAGAGTAAGAAGACAAAAATCAGTGTATCTAAGATGAATGGACAGCTCTGATGTCTTCACCCTATTCCCAAGTACCTGTGTATGTCGCACTGGTGTATTAGTTCTTATAGCTCATATTTTGTGTGTTTGCATATTGATCTGGAGCTGGATGGGCTTATTTTAATATGAGTGTGGTCAGATTATATATATGTGTATATATGTGTGTGTATGATTATATGTTTTCTGTATATAGAAACATATATATGTAAACAGAGATATATGTGTAAGTAAACACATATTTTTATTTATATTTTGTAGCAACAGGCTTTGCATCTGCGGATTCAATCAGCTGCATATAGAATATAATTTGAAAAAAGAAGCACCCATATTGAATGTGTACAGACTCTTGTCATATTTTAGACAGTGCAGCTTAAGAACTATTTATACAGCATTTACATTAAGTCAGTTATAGTAAATTATCCAAAAATGATTTATACAAAAGGATAGTCTGTGTGAGTGTATCATTTAATTACTGTTATTATTTTAAATTTCCTATGTATCTATGTATGCACATGAAGGTCAGTGGACAACTGAGATGTAGGTCCTCACCTTCCACTTGCTGTTTTCTGATGCACACTCCAGGATACTTAGCCTTTGAACTCCCTAGAATTCTCCTTCTCTCAGGAGCAGCAATAAAATCACTGATGAGTGCTACCAGGTCTGGCTGTATGTGGGTGCTGGGGATTCAAACTCAGGTCCTCATGCTCATGTCTGCCCAGCCCTAGCTGTGTTACCTTGGGAAAGTTTCTTGGTTGTTCTGGTCCTGAGCTTAGCAGAATGGGCCTGAAGCAAAAGTTTTGCACAAATACTTGTGGAAAGATTTGGTATCAAGGCAGTTCTAAGTACAGCTGAAAGCTAATAAAATGCTAGCATAGGAGTCAAGAAATCGCCTGGAGCTCTCACAACCTTTTTATGCATGTGTGAACATATTTATTCTCATAGTTATGGCTTTACTTTAATGTGCAATGGAAAGAAATACAACCCAGTGCATTGAACTTCTGATTTTATAGGTGTTATTTATGGCTTTAGGATGTGACTTGTAAAAAGTCAAGTTCAATGTATATTGATTTAAATAAAAATAGCACATAAGGGTTGTATATTGGTATAGTTTTAAAATGTGCAGATGATGCTTCTGGAATGGATAAAGTTTGGGAAACACTGATTTATTCTATTCCTCCCTAGAACTTGTTCCAAGGCCCATCACTTATCACAGGCCTGTCAAAAGGTTTCAAAATCATCCTCCTGGCCTCAGCTGGAAAGGGAGAATGTAGAAGGAGTCTCCAAGATGATTTTGGCACTTTTGTTTGGGATCCAAAGCATTAAAGGAATTCTTCTTAAAAACACCAGTATCAGGGGCCAGATATGGCTTAGTAGGGTAGGAGGGCTGGCCACTAGGCCTGATGACCGGAGTTTGATCCCTGGAACTCACATGGTGTATGGGAGAATTATCTTCTGACCTACACACACACACACACACACACACACACACCACCATCACCACCACACATACACATACACACTAACCAACCAACTAACCAACCAACTAACCAACTAATCAACTAATGAACTAACTAGTGAAAAAGTGCCAGTAGCTACCATAGTTTTAGAGCTTATGTAATTGTCACTATTCTAAACATTTTCTGTACTTTGAACCATCTATCAAGCCTTAGAACACAGTGGGAACTGAGTCAGTTATTGTTACCACTGTCCTCACGTTACAGATGAAAACATTTGGGCCCAGACACAGCATTGCAGAAGGCTCCAGAGTGAGTCCAGAGTCTTAAGTCTATGTGTGTTTGCCGTGTTTGTGTGCATGTGTGTGTGCTTGTTTGTGTGGAGAATAGAGGTCAACCCTGGAGTCTTTTCTTAGGTGTCATTCGCCTTGCTTGTTATTATTATTTTTTTTTTTGAGATAGGGTCTTGCACTGTCTGGAGCTTATTGATTAGGCTAGGCTGGATATCTAGGGATCCCAGAGATCTGCTTTTCTGTTTCCTTGTGCACACTTCCACTTCTGCATTTTTATACAGGTGCTGGGTGCTGAACTCCAGTCCTCATGATGGCATGGCAAACACTACTGATTTGGGCCATCTCCCTGGTCCTTGGAACTAAGTCCTTATAATACACTAAATCAGCCAGACTAATTCCAGGCTCTGCCCTCTTTCTTCCAACAGTTGAATATTGCCAAGCACTCTGTGAAGGGGAGTGTATCTTGCTGGGCTACTGAGGGTGTCTCTTACCTTTTTGGAAGCCTGATTCTGTCTCCATAGCAGTTTCTCATACTTTTTTGAGCTTTCTGAATCACATGGGGGATCTTGTGTGGCCGTGATTGACATCCTGTGACAGTATCTTTGTCACCTTGATCCAACTTAGGATCACCAGAGAGGAGACTGTTAACGAGGAGTTGTCTACACTGGGGTGGCCTGTGGGTGTGTCTGTGGGGTACTGTCTTAATGAAGTTAATTCATGTGAGAAAATCCAGACCTTGTGGGCGGCACCACTCCTTAGGCAGGGGTTATGAAATGTGTGAGGGGACATTGAGCTGAGCACAAGCAAGTGAACATGCACACATACATTTCTCTTTGCTCTTGACTATAGATGCCGTGTGACCAGATGTCTCATTGTGGGTTCCCTGCAGTGACAGACTGTAGCCTGGAATTGTGAGCTAAAATAAGTCATTTCTCCTTCAAATGGCCTTTTGTCGGAGTATTTTTGACAGCAACAGAAACAATACTAGGGAAGGGCCCCCAGACATAGCATTTGTAACAAAACTACTTGTTGCTTAAGCCTTGGTTTTGGAAAGGAAGGTCAAGAACTTCTTATGAATACAGGATGCGCCTTTCTTGCTCCTTGCCCTGTCTCCAAGGCATCCATTGAGGTCCCGTGCGCATGAAGCTAGCTTCTAACTTGTAGCAAAGAAACAGGACATTTGACATTTAAAGGCGACTTGGTGTGGATACAGCCATGGACCTCTCCCTTTTTTCATTTGCTGGCTAAAGGCAAAGTGAACAATGAATGGTGTCCAGTTCCTGGGGTGTACGATCATGCATGGCCTTCCTCTTCAGGGAAACAAACCTCCAAATGCATTTGAAGAGAAGCTTTGGTCTGAGGACTGTGCCCCTGGCTATAAATTGCCTTTGAACTTTATGTAACATCTTGGACCTTTCCTTCAGGAGTGTTTCAAAATTGTTGACGTCCCTACTGGGAGATGTCTGTAAAGAGACAAACTGCCCTTTCATCTGAGCTCACTTGGCATTGAAGCACTGCCTGTTTGTCCCTTTGGCTGTGCAGAACTCTCCCAGACTTGCTGTTTGTAACCTCTTCCTTGCTATCCTATCCTAGAGGCCCTTTGAGACAGAAGTCTGCCATTGGGACTCTGTTGATCTGCATTCAATGGTCTGCATTGTCACACGGTGAATCTCACTCAGCCCAGGAGCTTAAGTGTACAAGGAAAAGAACTTACAGAGTTTTGAAATTCAGCCTAACTCCTGTTTCATAAAGGTGGAAAAGTTTAATCTCAGATAATATAAAGTTTCTTCCGCTACTGGGATTGTATTTAAATTTTAGGCATGTAATCCTGTTATATGGGCACTGGGTAAGACACCTGCCCTTTCTATTGATCCTCTCCTGTTGGCCTAAACATGATACCACAGGCTTCCTTGTTCCTCTTGGCATAACCCCTACATGGTCTTTCTTTAATTAAAGGTGTTTTCCGGGAAATATTTTGTCTATGTTGTGAACTCTTTCCTGATCTCTGACATTATCAGCTTTGAAAACATTAGAGCCAGGAAAATAATAACTTCTCTGCCTGTGCTTTGACTCTATATGATGAACCAATAAACATAGCTTTGATGTTATAAAAGTGGAGGTGGGTACCCGGGAGATGGCCCAGTCAGTAAAGAGCTTGTTATAGAAGCATGAAGATCTGCATTGGATCTAGAAGCTGTGTCAAAATCCAGATATAATAACATGTACAGTTCCAGTGCTGTAGGTAGAAATGGGAAAATCCTTGGGGTTTTCTATTCTGGCTCAAATCTATATTCTCAAGGCTCAAAGAGAGACCCCATTTCAAGAAATAATGTGGGAAGAGATTGTGAAAGGCATCTGATTTTGACCTCTAGGCTATATAGTTATGTATACAAATGTGAATGTGCAACTATGCACACATGTGCATACACACACATACACCACTCTGGAATAAGGGCCCAGAAGGTCAATATATGAAATCTATCACTTTGATATAAGAGCTAATGTGAGACAAACTGTTACGCAACGTGTGGACTCATGTGTTCTAATCCTTTCTACTCTGTGTGAATTTAGGCAAATGCTTTCTCATTGAGTTATATACCACCAGCCCTTGTCTCCATTCATGTTTAAATATTTCTGTCATTCTCTTAGAAGAAATTCCTCATAGTTGTCCTCTTTGCAGATTGGTTTCACCTATAGCAAAGAAGTCCCAAGACAAGAGAGCTCCCATGCTCTCTTGGATGGAGGACAAGACAACACATTTCACAACTTGGCTGCATCAGTTTTGAAAACAGGGTATTTTGATTTGCTTGCTGTTGGTGAATTTATAGTGAAAAGAGATAAATTAGGATTAATTAATTCAACTAGTGAGATGGGATGAATGGAAAATTCATTTTAGGATGTGTTACATGAAATGCACAATGGTCAAAGGCATACTAGGCATTGGAGCCAGAAGGCAAGTTTGATTATTGATTCCAGCACTTGCTGTATAGTTGACTTGGGCTGACCTACTTAACCTTGCCAAATTTTCAAATGGAGACAACAAGAGCACGTGGCAGGACTGTTGCATTGTCTGAATGAGATAATATAATGCAGCTTAAGAACTGTACAATGAGCATTCAGCCCTGGGTTCATCCAGAATAAATATTAACATAATAATAAAGTTGATATTTTGAAAGCTTCCTCATCTGAAGTCTGTCCAACAAGGTTCTGTTTAGTCCTCAATTGTGAAGAAGGAAAAGGTCTAAGAGAGGTAAAGACCTTCATTTAACTGATATTAAGGCCTGACAGTAGTCTAAACTTTGGGCATGAGTTCTCCATAGTTTCTTCACCACAAGAAATATAGCTTCAAAATATCTTTGAATATGTCAATTTAGCAAACAAAACACTCTCATTTTAATATACAAGACTCAAAGCATAGCCTTCCATGCGATGTCCTCACATGCTGGTGGGAACAATGGGTTGGGTTGTACCTGTCAATATCACTCCCCGAATCATGTCATTAATAAGACACAAGATGTAGAGCTGGCAAAGGCAAGGACATTTTCACCCTGAGCATGTGGCTTATTTGCATTAATTGAGGCTAAATATTCACAGGTTGCAAAGCTCTAGACAGGTTTTCACAAGCCCTCAAACAGGATGACACTATTTACAGTACCTAAGATAACTTTTACTGTTGGAGAATTCATAAATATGGAGAACTCTTACTGTGCAGTCACCAGCATGATTTCTGGGCCTCTGCATTTAATTTTCTGCTTTCCTTTTACCCAGCAACTTAAGGTTGGGAATGACAAATATTTACCAAATTCTGAATTCCAACAGAAGTCAGTGTTTTATTTCTCTTAGGTCTTTGGATGTCTTCCAAGATCCCCTATTCCAGTCTACAGATGCTCCGTCACACTGGATGTGTTCCTTTACCAACACAACAAAATAAATACCACAGAAGATAAACAACATCATCTTTTATGATAGCATTTTTCTGATTTCTGTGGTTTCTTCTCCCAGAGCTTAGAATTTCAGTCCTGCCTCTGCCTTTCCAGATGTTTAACATCTCCTTTCACATATTCTGTACAAGATAATAGAAGACATAAAAGAAACAGACAATTTTCTTTCTTGGAATAATATGCAAACACATAGCAATAATTATTGATCACATAATCAATAGTGGAAAAATGTATTTCCAACTGAAATATAGGCCAACCAAAACATAAAGAGTTGGGCTAAATAGCATTAAAGTGTTTTAAGGTCTTTGTAGTTTCTAGAAATGGATAAAGACCTTATTTGTACTGTGCCTTGATAATTTAAGAGTACTGTTTAACATTAAAGGATTGATGTCTGTAGAATGTCACATTAATAGAGAAAAGAGACAATAAAAATCCATCCCTACCCTCAAAGTCAAGAGGATCCAAAGAGGGAACAAAGATTATGTGGAGCAATATTTATGACTATGGGCTAAATCGTGTTCCCTAGTTCACTTGTTCAGGTTGTGACTCTCAACATCTGAGAACCTGGCTCCAAGGTGAGTTAGGTGGCAAGTAGGTAGTAAAGCTAAATGTGATCATTATGGCAGGTTTTTAATCTATTTTTTAAGGGAAGGTGTAAGGGCACAGCTCAGAAGAGAGACCCTACAAAGAGAAAGGGACATCACAAAGCCAGTACAAGATGCCTTTGAAGAAAACACCCTTGCTCTCAGACACGTCCTTTCTACAATTGCCAGAGAACATGATTGGAGGCAGATATCTGACTTGTGGAGGTTCTAATAACTATTGCAATGACTTAGATTTGTCAGTATTTACATCAGATGTACTTAGACTGTATGCTTCATTTGAAAAACACAAACTGGAGGTGACGTTTATGCTAGGGTTTCACCAGTAGGCATAGCTTGGCAGGCATTTGAGTACTGGAGCATACAGGCTCTACAGCTGGATGTCATCACTGGTGACCCTCCTCCTTCCACAGCCAGCACCTCCTGCACTGTAAGTGTTAACCATCATGGAAGAAGCTTCCAGTTCAACGTCTACTTGTTTTTTTGGGGATCCTATATCCAGAGTGTGTGGTGTCTTCACTGATGGTCTTACTGTCCAGTTCCACCGGTAACCAACAGCAATGACAATGGCCTGTATTGCTAAGGAAGCCTCTGAGGGCTATTGTGCCAACAAATCACAGGAAGCATCCTGCACCTGGCACTGGAGTTTTTCTTTGAAAGTTCATGACTTCTGGGAGCAGCCTGAAGCACTCATGGAAAGTACTTTCAGTCAAACTAACCCCTTTTGAATCACATTTTGGCTTGTTTATGAAACTGTAGATTTCTTTTTAAAAAATAATTTAATTTTTGGAGTATAATTACATCATTTCCCCTTTCTCCCTCCAAACTCCCTCCTGTACAATCCCTTTGATCTCTTTCAAGTTTATGGTCTCCTTAAATGTTGAGAAACACACACTGATCATCAGTTCATAAGATGTTACACACATGCACACACACATATAATACACACATATACAATATATACATAATACATACATACATACAACACATACATATATGTGTATATATACATATGTGTATATACGCATACACATGTCTGTGTGTGTGTGTGTGTGTGTGTGTATTTTTAAGACTGATGATTTAATGGTGGATATCCAACTGTTGTGCTCTCCCTTGGAAAAATTGTTTCTCCCATTCTCAATATTTCTTCATTGTCTAAAGTCCTTTGTCTAAGGCTCATGAGTTTTCCTCATCCACACTGACATGTCCATCATTGTCATCCTTGTTCAGGTCATGTCTAGGCAACCATATTAGTGAGATCTCTTGGGTGTAGCTTCTGACATCTCTAGGATGACAATCTTACAGCAAACTTCTTGTTCTCTGTTACAATCATCCCACCCCGTTTTTCTAATAACCCTTCTTTTAAAGACCCCTCCGCCTTAAGGATAGAAGTCATATCAGTTGGGATTAGACTCCATAACTCATTTTGATCCATTGTTTTCTGTAATGGTCTCAGTCTCTAATGCAAAGGCACATTTCCTTGACAAGGTGTGAGGTCCACACTTCTTTGTGGGTTTAAGAACAAATATTCAGAACGTAGTTAGAGGTCATGCTGGTTTAGTAAAGTGGCAGTTGTAGGTTCTCCAAGGTCCATGACTTCACTTGTCCTTGGTAGTTGGCTGGGTTTCCAGTGTGAAGCATGATTTTCCTCTTGTTGATTGGGCCTTAAGTCCAATTAGAGAGCTGCTGGTTACTGCCAACATGGGCATTTGAACCCTTTGGGTTAGCATGCCATGCTGGTTGTTGTTGTGATAAATAGTAGGTTTCTATGTGGTTCCCTCACTCCTATACATTCTAACTGTTTCCTAACTGGATCTGAAGTGTGTTTATTTGGAGGAATACATGCATGGCATTGTAGAACTGCTCAAAAGTTTATGGCTAGGGAGGTCACAGGCTCCTTTTGGGGAATCTAATACTGATGTTTTGACAAATTGACATGTAGTTAAACTGATTGTAAATATTTATGTTTATACCTATAGACTAGTAGAGCTCTTAGCTTTGGTCAAAGCAGGCAATGTGCAAGTGGGGCCTCAAGGTACTGAGAAGTGACTGTGTGGTGCCTGACCCTATATGGAACATCTCTGAATGTCACCCCCTCCAAGGCTGAGGAAACATTGTAGAAGAGGAGGTAAAAGTACTGTGGAGCTAGAGAATGGGGAAGTATGAGGTGGGGTGCCAGCTTCTGGTTACATGAAGCTGTAGCAACCAGGAACAGATATGACTCTGAGCGCAGGTCATGGAGAAACAAGACAATGTATGAGAGTAAGAGGGAGACCAGGTGGGAAAAAAGGAATTTGCAGAAATTGAAGGAGAGAGAGAGAGAGAGAGAGAGAGAGAGAGAGAGAGAGAGAGAGAGGTGGGATGTGAATGCAATTACAGTTCATTATCTACCAGTATAATAGTGACCCCTAAATTAAGGGGACCCTACCAATTCATCCACTCACCTACCTACCTACCACTCATCTATCTACCCAGAGTTAAAGCAGTTTAGTTGAATGATACTGGTTAGGTTCTGGATGAATGACTGAGCCCCCTATACTGTAGCCTTTCTCTCTCCAAGTCAGCCCTTTCTTCATTAAGAATTAGACATGGGATTGTATTTTGTTGGTCTTATCTACTTCTAAGAACTGCAGTCACTGCTGGGCTGGGGTAAGGGGACATTTCCCCTCATGCCTCTCTTACCTTGCATTTGTAATTGAAATTCTATATGGTTTTGTTCTTATCCAGCTCTAGACTCAGTGAAACACAATACATCTTGAGTAGAGATGAGATGGGTCTCTAACTTTCCTAGAGTCCACATATGGTTCAATCATTTAGAATCTTGTGAACCTCTTTTCCCAACTACTGAAAGCACCCTGAATTTTGTTTAACCTTAATGGTAATAGTGATGTTTAGAAACAATTTACTTTCTAATCAGTTTATACCAGAATAGCACTACCACCAGAATATCAACCCCATAGTCTACTTTTTAATGAGGAAAGTGTTGGTTTGCAAAAGACTGATCCAGCAGGATTCAACAGACAGCTCCCTGTGAGGGGTTACTTCTGAAAAGCCAAATCTTAAATAAAGCATTAGTGAATGATGGTGGACTAAAGAGCATATAGAAGTTAAATGTCTAAACTGTACCCTGATGACTCGCTTGGCAGCAGCTTAGAAACAGCTGATCTCATCATGAACTCAGTGGAGAGGTCTCTGGCTTCTGAATAAGGAGACTGGGGAAGAGAACCATCTGATGCTGAGTAAGTCACTTACCACCATTTTACTTAATGTAATTTCTCCATTGAAAAATGGTGTAAAAGTATCAGTATTATTTAGACTTCTTTTGTTACAAGCATTCAACCTTCATTTAGGCAAGTTTTAGCAAAACAAAGGGAGATTTATTTCTAGGTTGCTGGAATACCATATATAATCCAAGAATAGCAGGAATTTGGACTAGGAAAGCCATGAGGAACCAGGAAACAAGATCTTTTATTTCTTTCCATTCCTCTTTGGACAATTCCACTATCCTACCTTCAAGACTGGCCCCTTGGCTACTAATAGAGGGCACTGGACAGCAGGGAGAATGCTATCAAGAAACATACGTGCAAATGTTTTTATTTCAAAATATTTTGTGGGGTTTTCTCATGCTAGTGACTCAGGGCTCATTCAAAACTGTTCTCAGGTTGGGTGCAATGCCATGGATCATGTAGCCTGTGCAGCCTGTTAGTTGCTACAAAAGTCCTGCCTTAAGTGTGTAGGAGAAGCCATACAATGATCTCATGACACCCAATTGAGCTGCTGGCTTATGGAGAGATTTGTTCATCTCTTCAGCACACGGTTTTGTGTGGCTGTTAAGATCATTTTCGATGCATTGAGAGTGGGATAGCTTACAGCTGTTTTAAAAAGCACTGCTGAGGGGGCCAGCCCTGAGTTCATTTACCCTTTGTTTATATGTGGTTGCAAAGGGATTGGAGAAAGCAAAAGGGGGCGGGGAAGAGAAGGAAAGGAGGATAGTGGGAAAGGGAGAGAGGGTGGAGCCTTACATAATAATCTGATAGGTGAGTTTCAATCTTTCCTGACTCATTGAGTTAGGATACGAGTCAGTGAAATCTAAACAAACAAACAAAACAAAAATGACTTTAATAGCTGTAAAGGGTAAAGTTATTATGTTATCACAGGGTTAATATATTCTAGTTACTAGTGTGGCTGATGTTTCCCAAGTCTCAGGAGGAGATATTCTTATTGTGTTTCTGTTTTGGGCTCTTGTTTTGGCTTCCCGTAGCTTTCCAGTGTTGTGATTTCTGCAGAAAGAACACAAATAAGATGCACAGAAGGTAGGTTCAAAGACAAGGCAGGGTTGATTACAGAATCATATGAGGCACTCTCAAGGGTAAGAGGAAGCAATGGTTGACTGTCAGTGTGAAAACATCTCTCCCCTCATAGGTAGTAAAAGAATTTATTCTGGAGCCAAATAAGAGTTATCATAGCTCATGGACATAGATACAGGTTATCTCTAACACCATATCCCACATGGTAACAGTTTTAGGAAGATTTATAGTTAAGAAAACACAGTCAAGGTACTCCTAAACATGGTGGTCAGTAAGAACTGTAATCAGAGAGGTCAGAAAAATGATAAATGACATGAAAAAACACAGGAAGTACTCTAGGTTAAAGGTTTAAGTGGAGAGGAGTTAAAGATGACTGGAAAGGGAAGGTAGTTAGGAATGGGTTAACAGAAGCTAAGGGTGAACCAAGAAGCCCTATGGAAATGCACTAGTTTGTAAGCTAACTAAAAAACACAGGCTAGGGCCGGTCAGGGACACTTGTCACTCTCACAGAGGATCTAGATTGCTTTCTAGCACCCATCTCAAGTAACTTTCAGTCCCCTAAAACTCCAATTTTAGAGGCTTCCGTGCCCTATTCTGGCCTTCATGCAATTCATATAGTACTCATGTAAACAAGCAGGCAGACACATGAGAAAAATAACCAAGTGTTTTTTTTTTAATGTATGTAATATATGCTTTTAAATGGAGTTTGGACAGACATATCCTCCAAGGGTAGACAATGATACTCTCAGAAGATATAGGTTACTAAATGAAAATCTCTGTGTCCAGCAAGATGTCTCTTGAAGAGTTATTGGTCTCGGATTCCCTAGAGGCAGCCAGCATGGACTTTACATTGCTCTTGATTGCCCACCATAACTAAATGGTAAGACTGTATCATTGAAGACACCACTCATTGTGGATACAGTATACAGAGAAATATACTTCAATCGGAGGAGCTGGTATATTAACCTGGTCCAAAGCTCATGATTGGGGATATTGTGGGGAACTTACTGTTGTTGTTATATCAATGGATCATGATGTCCAACTGGCTTCTAAATAAATATGGATTATGCTTATATTCATAGATTTGTACTGATCTCAGCTTCGGTCACAGAAACTTCTTTTTGTAGTGAGTAGTGACTAATGTAGAGTCTCATTACTGGTCAAAGTGCCAAACATAAGTAATTAAGTAAATAAGTAAATGCTTAGCTGTGATGAATCATCTATGTTAACTCCTCATATTCCCCACCCTCAAACATCAGGGGACATTGAAGAAGAGTGGAGGGAAAATGTGAGAGCTGACAGATGATGAGGAGAGCTACAAAATGCTGACTTCTGAACATGACACAGTTTTTGCACACATCAATATGCAGTGAGTGTAGTTACCTACACAAGATCAAGCCAATCGAAATTTCAGCATAAATGCGAAGGGGACATGGGTTCCATGCTTGACAGGTAACTACTGGCAGTTGAAAGTTCCTGAGGAAGAGGAAATTACTTTTCTTTGGGGTTATAACTTCTGGTAGATTGTCTGTGTTCCAGGGGTTTAGGTCACACTCATGCACATATATGCAGTAGTGACTAGATGACTCAGAGTTAGTAACAGCAGCAGCAGCAGTAGCAGCAGCAGTAAAAAGACATCAAGTTTGGAGGGAGACAGCGTGAGCTGCACTAGGGAAAGTTGGAAGAAGACACTATTGATGGATAGATGTGATAAAAATATGCTATATTCATGCATAAAAATTTCAAAGGATAAATAAAAGTGATTAAAAGTAAAAAATAGAAATCACATTGTACCCTTCATATTCACATACATTGTGAAAGCATCAGGTAGGCAGGTTATTACAAAGCAGGGACATCTCTACTGTAGGTCTCCAATGATATCTGGTGGCATCGCTAGACTTTGGGTTGGCGGTCATTCCAAGAGCCTCTAAGCTTGTTAGTTTGCCCAAAATCATATAACAGAGCAGATTAAAAAGAACTAAAGAAAAGAAAATGAACAAATAACAAAGCCCCAAACAAATAAACCCATTAAAAACTATGGGGATTGCCTAGTTAGAAAAATGATTGCTGTGTAAATGTGAGGACTCTTTTGTCCCCAGAACCCACATAACAAAGTTGAGCATCAGTGGTACATACTTGGAATTCCACTGTTGAGGAGGTGGAAACAGCTCCATCCCTACAGCTTGCTACCCAGCCATTTTGGCTGAATCAGTACATCCCAGGCCAAGAAGTGACTTTTTATCATAAAACAAGGGAGAAAAAGACTGACACACACACACACACACACACACACGCACGCACACACACACGCACGCACACACGCACACACGGTAGCGAGCCTCAACAAAGTCCCGCTCTCTTCACCCCTTTGACTAATCTACCACTACACTTGCACATGATATTTTAAAAATTGTGAAGAGGAACAATTGTAATTCTCTTTCCATTCTTTTGCACATTACTCCAAATTCTAAGAAGAAACAATTGTAATTTTCTCCCCAGTTATTATTTATCACTAATTTTACCTGCTAAATTAGTATGTTTCCAGGGATACAAGAGGTGGAATTTGAAGCTGATTATGAGGTGGTGGCAGGGGATGGGGTGGTTTCTGTCCTCATTGACCTCTAATTCTAACAAACTAGTTAATTTTAACTAGCCATCTAATGATGGATTACCTCAAACAATCTGTGGCCAGGGGTTGAAGTCACATCACATACAGTGACTGTAAAGTGTCCACAGCTCTGGACAAGGGATGATAGAAAAGTCACTGGATTCTGAACCTATATCCAAAATGTAATCACTTATACCTTATTGCTACCTGGGGTGGGGGCAGCCTCCAACAGCAGCAGGGCTCGAAGGGAATCCTCAGGGTTGGCACATAATATGACTTTTTTTTTTTTTAAATCTGAGGGAGTTATGGAAAAAGCACTCACACAATCTTGCTACACAAATCCTCACTAGTCTTATAATAAAAACCCGAAGCCAGATATTGGGGTGAAGCTGAAAGATCAGAGAGACCAAGGAACAAACCACTGAAGAAACTGCTCCCCACTACTGAATCCTTAGTACAAAAAGGGAAGATCCTGTCTATATAAATCCTCAGTCTGAATTCCTCTGAGTCCTCAGCCCAAAGGGAAGAGAAGGAAGCAGCAAAAGGCCGAGCTCCGATCTTCTTTGGTTTTATATTCCTCTCTTTGCCCAGCCATATCACTTCCTGTCTCAGCTTTCCTAGTGCTGGGATTAAAGGTGTGTGCCACCACTGCCCAGCTCTGTTTCTCTTTTGAACTGAATTAATCTTGTGTAGTCCAGGCTGGCCTTGAACTCACAGAGATCCAGATGGCTCTGTGCCTCCTCAGTGCTAAGATTAAAGGAGGCCACCACCTGACCTCTATGGCTAACCCTGTGGCTGGCTCTGTCCTCTGATCTTCAGGCAAGCTTTATTTCTTGGAGGATACACAAAGTATCACTACACATTCTCTTGACAGTTTCCTTCAGACCTTTTTGAAATTCTTCTTTCTAATAATTCTCCTGGTGATTTCCTTCTCTCAGTCTTGATGCTTGCCTTCTAACTCATTTTAACTCTATCTTTATTCCTTCCCTTACAGCTTATATATACCAGCAAAACCTTCCAGGCAATATAAAAATTATAATGTGGTGAAAAGCAAATTATCCTAAGAACCCATGTACATTCATACCCAAGCAACTTGTTATAGTTTAACAGAGTGTATGTAAGCAAGCAAGGTATTGTTTTACTGGCAGGCTGCATTTTGTGATTACAAAGGAAAAAAAAAACAATCACTTTATTACTTATAAGGCATTTTAAAGGAATCACAAACCTAATCTTTTACACTTGAAAAACAGTTATCTCTTCTTTAAATCTTTAGGGTGCATACCAACTCATCAATATTTTTTTTTTTTTAAATCAGGAGATTGAGGGCAGAAATAGATACAAGGAATTGATCACCACCTTTCATCATCAACCAGTCCTAGCAAGAAAGGCCTGCCAGCCAATGATAATTGGGCTGCTTTGTTCTTCTTCTCTGACCTTAATTAATGGGTTCCACATTCAACTATGTGCTTTTCTAAAACTTGAGATTGTCTTCTTTTGTTTTTTTACCTCAAAGCTATTTGGCAAAAACATCTTAGTCAAACTTTAAGCTATTTTCAAAGACTTGTTTCAGCTATGATACACTTCGAAACCTGTGAACACATCTCCCAACATAAAGATTAAGAGATTTTTAAATATCTGGGCTATTGGAACTCAGTTGTCTTTCTTAATTACTAACCTGAGCCACAGTCTAAATGGCTTCTCAAATGAAACTCATGTTTTCTAAGTGTGACACTTCCTTGTTTTATTTTTAGTCATCAAAACTCTACTTAAACTGACATTATTATTACCAATTAGACAGTACATCTTAGGAAGAAATCATCTTCATAATAATCCATGGTAAAAGTGCCCAGTAGAATGGGTTGTTTCCATGAGACAAACAAATTATATTACAGACAGTGGAATCTCCTCACATTCATTCATGCCAGATACCAGAGAAAGATGGCAGAAGCACACACATAAAGGCACGTCAGGAGCAAAACACATTCTAGAGTCTCTAGTCTCAGGGCCTTTCCTATCTGAGATTCATTCATCAGGATTGTGTCCTGATCATCTGACACTCTGAAGTCAACTGCCATCTGCTACTCCTCTGACACAGCCATAGGAAACACCCCAGAACCAAGTCTGAGGTAAAAGTAGGGCAAGGTTTGTTTACTTTCCCTGAAGTCTCTTTTCTGAGAACTTCTTTCAGCTATTGCTGATAGACAGATGGCAGGGATTTGGAAAAATGGTTGTTTCCAAGAGTCAGATGCAATTGTTTCTTGAGAAAAGCTATTGGCTGTCATTACCATATTACCATTTATTCCAACAAATAGCTAGTTTTGATAAACCCCAAGTGGACACAGAGCTAATGATCAACCTGGTGGGTAGTTCATTGGTCCTCATGACAGTTCTACAGAAGGACAGATGCTACTATCTTCATTTTGAAAGCATGTTATAAGGAGCTGGAAAAAATTGAATGATTAGTTCAAGGTGTCTTGAGCCATAAACATGATGTAGCTTTTCTAGTGTTCAGACTAAAATCATTTTCACTAAATGGGGAAGGTCCTTTTACGAATTCATTTTCTTATAATTAGCTGAAGCTATTTAATGTCACTTGCTGTTCAAATTAGGCAAGAAAGGTCCATTAGTTTTGTTACGACTGTTGGTTATGGGTCAGGCATGAGGCACGTGTGCCTTTAGGGAACTTGCACAGTGACATTGGAAGTGGCTCTAAAATGGGTAAGTTTAAGGTTGTTTGATTACTTTTATCCTAAGTTCTGTGGAGAAAATGTACAGGAGTATTTTGAAGTACAACAGAGAATAAAAGAGACTTGAATAGCATCATTCCCTGGACTAGTGTCCTGGGCTACAGAAGAAGGAGGAAGCTAGCGGTCAGTAGTGGCCAATGTGCTTTGTTTCTTGACTCCAGATACTATGATACAATGTGAGAAGCTGCCCTCTCAAGGTCCTGCCTCCGTGACTTCACTGCCTGGGTATTTGAACTGAGTAAAACACAAACTCTATTCCCTTAAGTTGCTTCTGATAGGGTTCTCAGCAGCAGGAACAGTATTTCAGGCAGGAAATTGGTACCAAGAAGAGAATTATGGTTGTGATAAACCTGACTACAGCTCTAAGGTCTCTGAAACTTGTCTGTGAAAAGAATTTGGAACTTTGAGTTAAAAATGCCCAAGTTGAGGCTGGAGAGAAGGCTCAGCCGTTAAAGGCTAGGCTCACAATCAAAAATATGAAAACGCCCGAGTTGGAAGTGTTGCTAGTCTCTTGAGTCAGAGCTGAGTTCATTGCCTCTGATAGTAAAGACAGTAGAGAATGGGATCCTTGTAGCAGGATGCTGGTGGGGATGTGTCTCCATAGGTTGTTAAATGACATTCTAGAGCTGGCATTTTATATTATTGGAACTGGTCCATTTGATTCTGCTAACTTTTTAACTAGCTACATATGACTAGATAACCTTCTGAGCAATGTACTAACATGTAGATTGGCCATGCAGTAAGGATGAATATGGTAGGTTAATTTGAACATACATGGGCAAACATACATGGTGGATGAGTTGGGTAAACATGAATGAAAGGGCACAAGTTCAGGAAAGTCTGGCAGTTGAGAAAAAGCCTGTCTGCTACTCTAGTATCTAGGAGATGGAGGCAGGAGCATGAGAAATTCAAGGTCATCACAAGCTATACATTGAGTTTGAGACCAATCTAGGCTACCTAAGGCCTCTGACTATAAAATAAAACACACACACACAGAGGGGAAAAACCCAACAACCCAGAACTTGTAATCAGAAATTTCTGGCCCAGCCTGGCCCTAAAGTCTAGAGCAGCAGTCCCAAATAATCACACAAGGGCTTATTATATTAATTACAAGCTGATTGGTCTATGACTCAGGCTTATTACTTCATAACTCTTATACTTTAAGTTAGCCCATATTTCTATTTATGTTTAGCCATGTGGCTTGGTACCTTTCCTCAGAGCAGCATCTCATCCCACTTCCTCTGCATCTTGCTATTGTCTCTCTCTTTGCACTTCCCAGCATTCTCCTAGTCTGGTTGCCCTGCCTCTACTTTCTGTCTAGCTACTTGGCCAATCAATGTTTTATTAAGCCAATATTTACAGTGACAAATATTGACAATGTACAGGACCATAGTCCCATAGCACAGAACTGCCATATGAGATTTTAGGGCAACCCATCAAGCAGACGGAGAATGTCCATGTAAAACAAATAGCTACTCTATAATACTCATGACACTTGTGCCTCCTGGAGGATGTGGACAGGCTTTGTTACTGTCAGAGGCTCTGAGAGTCTCAGTGACTGTTTTGCAGAATGCAGATGGTCTCTTTCCTCACCCCACCCCCATGCTGTAGACAAAACTTGAGACCTTGGGCCTGCTGGGTGAGCACCCCATCACTGAGTTGTAGCCAAAGCCCTTAAGTGGTCTCTGAACTAAGAGCCCAGAGTTTAATCACTGGAAGCTAATGTCTATCCCTTGTCCCCCAAATGCAATTCTGGGCTTTGACTTTAAAAACCAAAGCAAAACAAAACAAACAACCAAAACTCAGGAATCTCTCTCTGCTACTATGGTTTGGGCACCCTAAAAACTAAAGAATTAAATAGAAATTTAATTTGTATTATGAGGCAGAGAGTAAGGTGGAAATGGGTCTAGGAAAACCTTGGGCAAAGGCTCAGAATTAGCATTTGAAAGAAACTGGTTGGCAGAGAGGAAGGTTGGGTGCTTCCCCTAGGGCCACTAAATCTGGCTACCCACATGGGCGCAGAAGCATGCCACAGTGTCAGAAGGTGACCTCGCAGAATACAACAGTCTGGGGTGAAGAGTTAGGATCCCAAAGGGACACATGTTGCAAGATATTGTATGTAGAACTACCTGTCACAGAACATATGTGAGAAAGCTTGCACTATGCATATGAGCCCCAAAGCCTGGATTTTGGAACCCACCCTGTTTCACCTCTTTGTAGATCTTTGTACAGATTGCTGGTTAGTTAAGATTTTTCTTTTCTCTAGTCGGCTTCCTTTTTGTCTCTTACTTTATTGTCTTTGCTTCTGCTACTATCCATGTGTCAATTCTTTGTCACATAACCTAGAACACAGAAACCTAGAGTCCTTATTGGGAGGTGCTCTCAGAACCTCAGTACCTTCAGAAATCAATGGTGAGTTTTTTTTTAATGTGTATGTGTATGTGCATGTTCATGCCTGTACATATGTGTGGAGGCCAGTTGTCAACCTCAGATGTCATTCCTTAGGTACCTGTGAGCTACGTAGGGTCTCTGTCTTAGTAATGTCTCTGCTGCTTTGATAAAATACACTAATAAAAGCAACTTGAGAAAAGGTTTATTTTAGTCTCTAACTCTAGGTGCGGTCTATCACAGCAGGGGAGTGAAGCCAGGAACTGCTGGAGGCAACTGGTCAAGTTACATTCACAATTAGAAAGCAGAGAGCTATGAATACCTGTCTTCCCAGCTTTGCTCTTTATGTAGTACAGGCTCCCTATCTAGGGAATGATGACACCCACAGTGAAGATCTTCCCACCACAATTAACATGATAAAGACGATGCTCTAGAGGTATGCCCATAGTCCAATTTCGAAGGTGGTTCTACATCTCAAGTAGACAATTGAGATTAATCATTATGTTTGGGCCCAAGCTACTAAATTTGGCCAATTTGGCTAACCAGTGAGTTCCAGGGATCTGTCTAGCTCTGCTCCCTATTACTAGGTTTCAGGTGTACATGCCTGGCTCTTTTAATGTGGGTTCTAAGGACTGAACTCATGTCACTGTGCTTTTACAGCTGAGATATCTTCACAGGCTCCAATATCACAATATTTACAAGTGAGAGCACATGAGACCTTCAGGAAGAAGTTAGGTGACATCGCCTCTTGAATATATTAACCTATTCACAAAAAGCGAATCAATGAGCTGCCTTATTTCTCAATTTAATTTATTCTCGGTGTGATGTATATTTGTGTGGGTGATGTTGAATGTCCTTCTTTATCACTAGACAGGCTCTCTCAGGAAAGTGAAGCTCACCTGTTTGGGCGAGTCTTGCTGGCCAGTGGGGCTCCTGCAATCAGCAAACCTCAGTTTACCAGTGCTGGAGTTACAGGCATGTGTGCTCACACCCAGGTTTGATGTGGTGCTGGGGATCTGAACTAGGTCCTCACATTTGCATAGTCTGACTTTGCCTCTTGTTTGGGCCTTTCTTACCACGTAGTTCCCTGTATTCCATGGGGCCTTTTATAGAGTCTCCACCAGCAAGAAAGTCTTCCCCCTGCAGCCTCATGACCAAAGACTTCCAATCCTCCAGTGCCATAAGTGGAATAAACCTTTGTTTGTTGTCAATTTCTCAGTCTGGTGTATTCCCTTATAGTAATAGAAGGTAAGTTGAAAAATGTTACAAATCTTATTTCTTAGAAATCACTTGGTTCTTTCACATGTGGCTAATTTGAACAAAGGTTATTTGGAGTGAAGAAATGATTAAGCTTGATTTAAGAACTAATTTAACAATTCCCTATTGAATGTTATATTGAAACTTCATAAGCTACAAAAGTAAGACATAGCATAAGTAGAAAACGCAACATATCCACATAAAATTTTATTGTGATATAGATCCCACTGTTGTGAGATTTAAACAAAAGAGTGACTAAGATCATGTTGAAAAGACCAGAAAAATTTACCTGTTTTAAAGATGCGATAGGGCTGGAATAGCTCAGCAGTTAAGAGCACATATTGCTTGTTCAGAGGACTAGAATTCAGTTCCTAGCACTCACATCAGGTGGCTCACAACTTCCTGTAGCTCCAGCAAATCTGGTGCCCTCTTACAGCTTCTCATGGCATCTACACTCATGTGCACAACTCTTCTTCCAGTACATATATACACATAATTTAAATATATGTAAAATCTTTTAAAGATTCTATTTAAAATGACTGAACGAATGGAAGAATAAATAAAGTAATGAATGCAGTTGGAGCGCCCACCATTTATTAAATTAAAAAGAGGTGGATTTGTTCTAGTTTTTAAACACTGGTGAGATCTGTCAGGTGGAAATAATATACAAAGGTAGGAGGAAACCAGTGGAGGAAATTTACAGAAGTTGTTTCATTTTGTCAGATTGTGAATACTGGATTGAAAACACAACATATAAGTATATTATTGATGGAGTCTAGTTTGATAATTATTTTTACAACCCCCCTGCCAAGTTGAAAATGACACTGAAATCTGAGGGAGAGAGGAGATGGTGGTAGGAGGAGGAGCAGAGGGAGGTGGACCTGCAGTCAGGATGTAATGTATAAGCAAAGAATATATTTTCAATATAAGGAAAAGAAAAAAATGCAATTTATAATGTAACTCCTAAACTGATGGGCTGATTGCATGGTAAATCATGTTCAAGTTATCACTGAATCACCAAATATCACTGCCTCTTTTGTTGGGAAGAAAATCCAGTGTCCACAATGTTACTGTTTAGTCTGAGCAATCTGTTGTTTTTTAGCTTCTGGAAGCTCTGGGTGAGGTAATTATGTGCTGATATCTGAATATCTCCTATTATTGAAATTTAAAATATTTCATATTTTTGTAACAATATCATCTAAATTTTTATTATGTGCTGGTGCTGAGTCTGGTGGAGAAAAAAATGTGCCTAAAACGCCATAATTTTGTAATGAAACTAAATGTAGCAAAATGCTGTAGGGGAGACCAGATAGTGCTTGTGACAAACTGTGATGGCTGTTTAGAAGAGTAGATAGATAGTAAAGAAAATGAGGGCTAATGGAGGTTTAAAAAAACATTCAAACAATACTTTCCAGTGGGTAGAAATGACTTAGGTTTATTATTTTTGAAATTAGACAAAGTAATGGCAAAAATGGGAAAATGGACAGCTACATATCTATAAGAACAATTTTGCTTGTAGTCATCTGTGTTCAGAATTTGTATGCCAAATATGCCATATGTTCCTGAAGCATAGCAGGTCATAAGGTACATGAGGCAATTAAGTGGGTTTCTCATAGAGAATATAGCTGGGGAGTCACTCCATGGGAAGGAGGAGATGAAGGAAGATTAGCAGGAACAGAGTGGGGAGGACACGGATGTTGGGGGCTGCTGTGAAGAGTTTCAACATCTAGTAAACCCTAGCATTAAGCTTTATTTAAGCAGAGAGAAGCTCCTGACAGCTGTTATGAGGGTGGCTGTCTAATTCATTTTCCACTGCTGTGGTTGGATATCAGCACACACTCACACTTGTTTAGCATCTGGTGAGGGATTTCTTGATGGGTTCTGCCATGGCAGAGGGTACACTATGGGGAAACAGAGTAAAGAAGCTAGTGTCAGTCCTTTCCTCTTTGTGCAAGCCCACCGACACCACAAAACCCCCACCCTCATTTTATGCACAAAACTTGGTTTCCTGCTTTGAATATTTCACAACTGATGGAAGATGTATAGGGTTTGGAGTGTTCGTTCTCTGTATTTCTGCTGTGTGGCAGACTTTCCCTGGGTAGATGCAACTCTCTCTCTCTCTCTCTCTCTCTCTCTCTCTCTCTCTCTCTCTCTCTCTTAGTATGTAAACTTTTAGGGAATGTATTCAAACTGTAAGATTAGATGATACCAGCCTTGAGATTGTAGGGACTCAACAGAGTTGACTAGTAATTAATGGTGAATGAGAAAATGACCAGTACATTTATAGAGGAGATTTGCATGAGATGGACCCAGAGCCTGAGATCCAGAAGAAATGTGCTCAGGAAATTTCTGCCAAAGTGACTTGTCCTTCAAAACCAGCCTCTTTCCCAGAGCTGGCAGGTGATAGCCTCTTGTACTCAATTCCTGGACAGTCAGGACTCTGGAAAAGCTGTTTGGAATGTTTGGCTAAGAGAAATGAGACTTTTTTTTTCTTCAAAATATGGGTTTGTTATGACAGACCTACACAGCTGTTTTCTAAATTCAAGATCAGTTTGGTAGATTATTTTTATGACCCATGTCAGGATAATCGCTTCCGGAAAACATCTGTTCTATAATTAGAAAATGAAGATTTTGTCACTCCAATGGAGCATAATTACTTTCAGGCACCAGAGGGGGAATTTTAAAATCATCATGAGAATTAAATGGGGTTACACACAGGGATAATTTTTTCCCTTTTAATTTCTTATAAAGTAACTGGGAAGGCACAGGGAAAAATCCATACTTGTTTGCATCTTATAGGATGTAATGGAATGAATCAAAACCCTGAAAGCTTATGAACTTGCTGCTACAAATGATTTCACTGAGTTCAGCCCAGCCAATTCAAAGCAATTCCATTCTGAGAAGGAGTGAAGGGGTTCCAGAGTACTGAAGGCCTTTCCTGGCAAGTTCAGTCAATACTGGGGAGCCTTCTCACTTCTCCCAGCTTTATGTGACATGGTGGTAGCTCTTTCTAGTTCATGACAACACAGCTTTTATCCATCTCTGTGTTCACATCGTTATCTTCCTTTTGTGATGTAAGAATCTACATTTTCTTGTCCTTATGGTTATCATACCAGAACCTCGTCTAGTTTTTATCTGTAAAGGCCCTACTTCTAAACAGAGTTACATCCATAGGTATCACTTCATCCAGTGTAGTGGTCTCAGTTTCCTGATATTCAAATACTCTACCGAGAGTTCAACATCTGCCATTGAATGTTTTCTTCATCCAAGGACCCCTCATCAGTGACTGGTACTGCCATCATTCCTGCTGTCCAAGCCTTAAGCTCCAGAACCTTGGTTAACTATTTTATTGCTTCCCATATCTAAGCCAATGTCAAGTTCTTCAAATGACCTACATGTCTGCCTAAGCTTCCAGCCAAAAGTCCATCTCTGAGGTCATTACCATCTCTTTTCCAGATGTCTGTATCAGTCTCACATTTGGTTCTGGTTTTACCTTGGAAGTAGAGTTATCTCAGATCTGTCTTCATCACCAGTTTTTATGCTCAGACCACTGCCTGGCACAGTGGCTGAGACTCTCAATAAGACTTGTGGCAGGACTGTTCACTGGGCAGAGAGTATAGCAAGCTTCTAGGTTTAGATGTACCATTTTCCTATGACATCCCCTCCGCCTAATACCAAGGTATCACAGCTCATTTCCACATATGCCTACCTGTTCCTATGTCTGTGACTGCCAGCTCAAATGTCAGAGAGTGAAAGCTCCTACCATAGCCCTCCGATTTTTATTCCTACTGAACTGTTTGACACCATTCCCATTGGAGACAATGATCCTGAATCCAGTGTGTGGCAGATGAACTCTGAAGAGTATAGCCTGTTCTCTTCCACTTTAGACAAAGGATGTTTGAGTTTGCCCCTTGCTTCCTGAATTACCTGGCAATGGAACATACTAATGTGTGCCAGGCTTTTATTCTGTCCTGGAAACATCTGCGAATTTTGCTGCCCATAATAACCCTCTTTGGGGTCAACTCGCCTCTAGCTTGGAAGATATAGGTCCTGGACTCTGAAGCACATGACCTAAGCTCTCAGTTGTGATTGCATCATTATTCCTATGCCTTTTGGGTAAAGAAGATTCTCAGATTGTAACATGGAAGTAGCATGAGGAAATACAGGTGTATCTTACTTTGTATAGCTAATTGATTCAAACATTAAGTAGGGGCTGGAGAGATGGCTCAGCAGTAAAGAACATGTACTTGGTTTGCAAAGACCTGGAGTTTGGTTTTCAGCCCCCAGGTCATGCAGCCCACAACCACCTATAACTCTAACTTCAGGAAATTCAATGCCCTCTGCCAATCTTTGCAGGGACATGTGTGTAAACCCCCATACACAGACAAACACATCTACAAGTAATTAGAAATAAAATCTCCCCCAAACAGTCAATAGATATATGTTCTATAACTCACACTATTATAAAAACAGCAATCATAAATAAAGATATCTACCAGAGGTGGAAGATAGTCCTGTACATTTTAACAGAACCTTAAAACATCATATGGGAATAGGCCCCCCAAGGAAAGATAAATCAGGGGAAGGGATAGAATAATAGGTCAGTGCTCCCAATGTAGTATTTAGAGAACCTTTCTGAACAGATGACATTTGAGAAGAAGACACCTGAAGGAAGTGAGGGAGGGAGCCCTGTTTCTATTCCAAGAAGTGTGTGTGTGTGTGTGTGTGTGTGTGTGTGTGTGTGTGTGTGTAGGGGAGTGCAGCCATGGAAAGGCCTGAGGCAGGAAGAAAGTTCAGGCTGTACCAGGACAGCTGGAGCATACAGAAAAGGAGAGGAGAAGGCAGAGAGCAGATGCACAGTCTGCCAAGGGGGCTCACCAGCCCATAAAAGTGTTTTTTTCTTGGTGGTTGTTGTTATTGTAGGTACATACATGTGCCTGTGGGTGTATGTGTGTAACACATACATGTATGTGGGCACACATGGAGACAAGAACAGAACCTTAAATGTCTTCCTTTATTACTTTCTGCCTTCTTGCCTTAAGGCAGGTTCCCTCGTTGATCTGGAAGCTTTCCATTTTGGCTAGAGCATCCAACCACTGGACACTCAGGATCTACTTGTTTCTACCCACTAATGCTGGTATTTCAGGCATACACAGATCTGGGCAGGATTTTACACAGGTGTTATAGATCCTAATTCAGTTTATTTCCTTGTAGACTGCTCTTACCCATCTACCTAACACTTATGAAGGGCTTTGAATTTTCTTCTTATGAAGTTGAAAAGCCATTGGATAGATCTGAAGAAACGCCTGTCTAGTGCCAGAGACGCTACCAAGAGTGGAAGGCAAGCAATATGGAGACCAGCCAGAAAGCTATTGAAATAAGTATAATCCTAAAAACCAGCTTCAAAAAGAAAACCATTTACCACCAAGTAGCGTTTTTGAAAAAAGTTTTCAATAAATCTTTTTATAAAGTGAAAACCCTTTTCCTCTACATGTAACATATTAGGCACTTGGCAAATAAGGTTTGCATATTTCTGTATTCACTCATTCATCCCTCACAAGAGCCAGTAAGGGACTTTTTATGTGCATGAGTGTTTTACTTATATGTGTATCTGTGCCCATGTACATAAAGTGCCCACAGAGGCCAAGAGAGGGCACTGGATCACCTATAACTGGGTTACAGACAGTTGTGAGTTGCCATGTGGGTGCTGGGAATAGAACCTGGGTCTTCTGGAAGGTCAGCCAGTGCTCTTAACCACTACTAAGCCATTACTCAAGTCCAAGACCAGAACCTTTGAGAGCAGCATTTAACAAAAATGGAGAAGTGAAGAAGACAGACAAGTTGTCTCAATTTATAAAGCTGCTAAGTGGGCGAGCCAATAGGAAGGCATCAGACCTCTATGCCAAGTTTCACTTATGTCATTGACTTATCTCTGCTATTTGAGCTATAGGGACCATTATCTTCTTCATGTTGCATTGGAAAACTGAGGTTAGAAAAGTTAAACAATCAAAAACCAAGATTCTTTAACTGTAGTATCAAATGCAAGCTATGAAAGAACAAATTAAAACCTTGTGCAGGGCTGAGAATGCAGTTTCATTGGTAGACTGCTAGCCTGCAGAAAGCCTCGAGTTTCATTCCCTAAACCTTATAATCTTGACATGGTGATACACAGCTTCAATCCCAGAACTAAAGATGTGGAGTCAGGAAGTTCAGAAGTTGAATGTCATCACAAGCTAGGGTTGCTTCTTAGCAGCCTAAAACCTTAGTCAGGTAATCATTCTGTATTTTGCTTGTGCGTCAGCCTTGGACTGTTCATGGCTGCCTATTCTCTCCTGTTCCTTTTTTATACTTCTATTTCTTTTCACTTGGCTTTCCTTCTCTTTTTCCCACCCCATCTCTATTTATTCTGTGCTCTCCAGAATTTCCAGATACTACTCCCAAATTCTCCCGCATCATCTATCTTCCTATAGACTGCAATTATGTGCTTATACTTACCCAACTGAAAACTTTCCCAGTGTCCACCCAGTAACCTAGTGGACTTTAATCAGTCCTAGTTTTCACAGGAAACTTAAACACAGTACACCTTAGACAGAGCTTTTCATCATTCCTCTCAAATATAGTCTTTACTTTGTTCCTCTTTTTTGAAATATGAAGTATAATTTATGCACACATTTGTCAGTCAGTTAGTATTTTAACCCAATCAAGCCTTGTTTCTAGACATTTCACTCTAATATGAAGGATGGCACTTGCATGGGATCTAATGTGGGGGAGTATCTGGTCAGCCATGTCATAGCTGTTCACTTAAAAGAGTTACACTCCAGATTCCTGTTGTTTAGACTTTGGTAAACCTCTGAAACTCTGCTAAGTAGCATAGCAATATTAGACGTGTGTTCACCAGTCAAAGAAATAGCTTCTTGATGTGATTTGATGATCAGAAGTGATCTCTCAGTGGAGAAATGAAAGAATCCAGGTTTTGTGTGTTACATGTTTTATGGCTACCTCTTACTTTAGTGTCTAGTATGCAAAACTTACAACCTTGTGGCACTTGATCCTTAGAGATACATCTAAGGTCAGATGGACATATGGCCTTTGTCCACCTATGACTTTGAACCATTTCTGATTTCTTTAGCTACGAGTTACTAAATCTTGCTTATGGAATGTTCTGTCTTGACAAAACCTTTCCTCAAAGTTGTATGTTTAAGTTTCTAAAACCCCTGAGGCTTCTTATGAGTATACAGAAACAATTATTTTGAGTTTTCTTGTCAATAAGTGGTTATTGAATAAATATCTCTGTAATAGAATAGATTTAGCCTGAGCTTTGTAATAGGTTTCTGGCCTGTCTGGCTGGTGGTCCAAACCCACAGACCAGCAGTCCCAGACCAACTAGCCCCAAATAATCACACAAGGCTTATATTAATTTCATGCTGTTTAGCCTATGGCTCAGGCATATTTCTGGCTAGTTCTTGCATATTAATTTCTGCTTGTTTTAACAACGTGGCTTACCTGTGTTACTTTACATGCTGATTCTTGGACAGCTGGATGGCACCCCTTTCACTTCACCCTACTGTGCAGCCCAGGCTGGCCTCAAACTTGTGATCCTCCTGCCTCTGCCTCTTTCAGCAAACCCTACCACTGTGCGTTACCACAACTGGCTTCTGAGTTGTGTGTCTGAGGTGGGTCATGGTATAGAGATGGCGTGGTGTACAGGCTTGAATTACAAAATGACTTGTTTGTAGTGTGTGTGTGTGTGTGTGTGTGTGTGTGTGTGTGTGTCTGTGTGTGTGTGTCTGTGTGTAAGCTGCAACAAGGTTGGTTCTTGAAGTCTCACAGAAGATTCAGTATAAGCAACAAGCTGCAGATGATGGATTTAAGGTTTCTGTTTATATTGAACAAAAGGGAAATGGCTTCTTGGTGGCAGCATTTTCTAGGACAGCTTTGTTTGTTGGTGACAAGCAGAGGCATGGCTCCTTTAAGAGCGACTTCCTGATTCAGCCTTAAAGGCAAAAACTGTGTGGCTATTTAAGAGGCCCTGCTGCCAAATAATTAAGTGGAATGAGCAGTAGCAGCAGCAGTGCTTTACTTGGTGGCAGTGTGGAACCTAAAATTCCCCAGAGTAGGAGTGGTAAAAAGTTCCACAATATTTAATACTATTCTAAGAACTGGGAAGATAAGAGTATCTCTGGTATCTCCACCATGTTGAAAAGCTGACGGAGTCAGCACTGAAGGCAGTGCTTTGCAGTCTAGCATTTAAAAAGCTCTTCTGGTTGGAAAATTATTAAGGATACACAATGAAACAGGTTCAGATAGTGAAAACTTTTAATTGGGTTACAATGTAGGTTGGAAGAGAAAAGAAACAGGGCAGAGAAATTCCCTTAAAAAAGAGAAACAGAGTAATAAAAATACAAAAAGCCATGTAAAGATGGGAAGTACACAAAGAGTCTAGATTATGGTTATTATTGTGTTTACTTTTAATTTTTTAACTGTTAATGAGCTAACTGCAGAAAGACATTTGATTGAAAAGCTACTAAGTTAAACAAACATATATATTTTAAGGATATTTTTACTTTGAAATTTGGGTCTAAGAATATGTTGCTTTGGAAAAGAGGTTCCACAGAAGATAAGAACCTGTGGATTGCTTCCAGGCTATTATTATGGATTCATCAACCAAAACCCCCCCAAAAAAATATCTGATGGGAAGACATGGATACATCAGCTTCAACTAAGATGATCCAGCCTCAGGACCCATAAAATTGCCAGCACCCCTCAATCAGCAGAAAATAGTAATGGAAAGCTACATCTAAATTCTCAAAATTCCCAAAATATTGTTTATAAATGTTTGTTTTCATTATAAATGGTTAATAGTCATAGTCAACCTTCTTCTAAGGAAAAAAGGGGGGATATGATATAGGAATGATTAAAAAAGATAGATTATTGAATCTACTTTAATTAATCTAATTTAAAAACCAGATGTTAATCTCAAAATACTTTACATTGGTGTGGATATTGATTTATTGATAAAAATTTAAGGTCAATTTTGTTATACTGTATGTATATTTCTACTCTTGTTTAAGATATTATGTTTATGCAATTTTAAAATTATAATGTATAATTAAGAAATGCAGATTAATAGTCATCTGTGATAACCAAACTTATAGTCATGTAAGATAGGATTTTTTAGATATACAAAGATATATTTCAATTAGATAGATAGTCTTCAAACACTTTAAAGACCTACAGAATATGGCACTTAAAATATTTTAAGAACTTATAGACTTTTCTGGACAGTGAGACAGGTCTGCTCCTGGCAGCATCAATCTACTTCAAGAGAATGATGTATAAACGGAACATGCAGGACCCCTAGGAAAGTAACCTCTGAACTTTGGCAGAACAAGCCGAGATGGTCCTTTAGGTTCCTGCTTCACAGAAAAACTGGCAGATATCCTTTAGGACACAAGGAGAAGTGATTGATGAACTATGCCAGAACGGGCATAGCAGTCCTTCAGATTTCCTGCTTCACTGAAAGGTATAACAGAGACTGTAGGCCTATAGGCTGAAGATGGATGTTCCACCATTACAAAGGAATTTTAGATGACTGTTCAGGCAGACAGCTGTCATCTCTGCTTTTCTAGATTTTGGAAGTTGCTTGCATTTCCTATTTACTTGGGTAATATTATAGCCTTTGTAGTCTTTAATGTAGTTAAAGATTAGATAGTTATAAGGATAGTTTTTCTTAGTTATTTAAAAAGATATACTAGATATGAAACTTTAGACTCACAATGATAAGGTAGATGATAAAATGTTTTCCTTAATTTTGCTAAGTACAAATAGACTAGATATTGTAACTATAATTCTTACTTGATAGTTGTTTTGTTATATATAATTTTGCTATATTAAAATTGGAACTTTCCTTTCTTATTAGACAGAAAAGGGGAAGTGGTGTGGAATCATTCTTTAATAAAGGAACTGTCTTGGTCTATGGTAGGCATCTTAGAAGTAGGCAGGGAAATCAAAGCACAGATAGGGGAAGGAGGATGGAATCAGACAGAGACACCATTTAGTTGTCCAAGAATCAACATGTAAGAGTAATACAGGTAAGCAATGGGCCATGTGGTAGGACAGATTAATGGGAATGGGTTGAATTAAGATGCAAGAGCTAGCTAGCAATATGCCTGAGACATAGGCTGAACAGCATGAAATCAATATAAGTTTTTATGTGATTATTTGGGGCTAGTTAATCTGGGACTGCAGGTCTGTGGGCCTTGACCACCAGCCAGGCAGGTCAGAAACTCATTCTATAGAGCTTTGCTTTTCTTGTAGTCTGAAAAGAAGGCTATTAGAGAAACAGACACATTTTGTCATCAACTACCATTTTGACAGAAATAGGTTGTATACAGCCCTTTGACTAGTTTACAATGGAACTATATTGCAAATCATAGAGCCATCTATTCATGCATGTACACCTTTCAAACTTCAGACAGGCAAGTACAAAGTCATTTATCTGGACAGTTTAGAAGGAAAAACATAAACCATGGGAACTATCTGCTGCCAGTGGAAGATTTCAAAAGCCGGCTGATGGCCAATTGAAGGTCGAGAGGGTGAATGCAGGACCACCCACTCTGAGAAGAGAACTGTAGCAGGGAACATTGGGACAAGTTCCTCAATACTCAGGAATATTGAATGCAGAAAAGGCTTTGGTTAGCGAAAGCATATTCCATTGCAATTAGCTCTGTCCATTGATATTTGTGACATTTGTACATCTTAAATCAATGTTAGACAAGATTCAGAGGCCAGGAAGGCATAAGATCAGTGAGCAGTGAGGCCAGTTGAGACTGGAGCCAGCTGGCCTGAGGAAAGAACAATTTAAGGTCAAGTTCTGCCTCTTCACTGACTTCCCATTCTGCTTTTCTTTTGATTTGAGAATAAAGTCAACATTTAAGGGATCAGAAAGCAAATCACGAATGGCACACAGGAGATTTTATTCCTGGGTAAAATAACCTGACTAACTAAATGTTTAACTATACATTTTAGCTTCTGGACAGGATAGTGGCAAGAGTGAGAAATGGGTAAATGAAGGAAGTTCTAGCCCGCTCATGTATTATAACAAACTACCAGATATTAGGTATCTATAGTAGCTTGAATAAAAATGGCTCCCATAGGTTCATAGATTCAAATACTTGGTCTCCAGGGACTTTTTGAAAGGATTAGAAGGTGTGGTCTTTGTAGCAAGCTTTCTTGTTGGACTATCTTTGGATTACCAGCCAGCAAATAATGACCCAGGGACTTATTATGAATTATGAAAGCTTGGCCTTTGCTTAGGATGTCCCATAAGCTCTTATAACTTAAACTGTTTCTACTAATCTACATTTTACCATGTGTTTTTTTTTTAATCTTTCATTCTGTATGTCTGACTCCCTCCTGGTCTTGTTGGCATCACTGCCTGTCTTCTTCCCAGGGTCATCTCTGTTCCTGGAAGTCCCTCCTAACTGCTTCCTACCTAGCTATTGGCTATTCAGCTCTTTATCAAACCAATCAGAAGGTGCCTTAGCAGAGACATCTTCACAGTATAAATAAATATTGTGCAACAGGTCTTGTTGGAGGAAGTGTGCCACTGGGAGTGGGCTTTGAGGTTTCACAAAAGCCTATTCTAAGCCCATAGTTTCTCTCTTACTGTTGTCTGTGGATCTGAGTGTAAAACTTTCAGCTCTTTCTCCAGCAACATGTTTGCCAGTGTGATGCCATGCTCCATGCTGTGATGACGATGGACCAAACCTCTGAAACTGTAAGTAAGCCCCAATTAAATGGTTTGTTCTTTGTAAGAGTTTTCATGGTTATGATGTCCCTTAACAGCCAAAAGACACTAAGATAATACCTTTATGAATGACAGAAATTTATTTCTTACAGTTCTGGAGACTAAAAGTATAAGATAATGTTGAGGTCTGGTGAAGGTCATCAAGGCTGCAGACAGCCAGGGAGCTTCTCCTCAATACAGCTCTCACCAGGTGGCAAAATACCTGCAAGGTCAACATAAGGAAAGAAGGGTCCATTTTGGCTCACAGTTTGAGAGTGTAGTCCATCATTGTGAGGAAGGCATAACAGTGGCATGAAGCAGCAGATCACATGGCGCTCAGCATGCTTAGTGTGTGACCCTAGCTCATGTACTGATGTAGCCCACTTTAAGAGTAGGCCTCTTCTGAGCCTTTCTGGAAAAACTCCTATAGACATCCAGAATGTGTTTTTATGATGAGTCTACATTCCATCAAGTAGGCAGTGAAGTTTAACTATCCCAGGCACTATACTCACTCGTGAGGCTTTTCTACTCTCACAAGCTAGTTACTTCTCAAAGACTCCACCTCCTATTTCTACCACACCAGGGATTAAGGTTCTGACCTATAAATTTCAATTCATAAATATATGATTAATTGAACCAATTCCTTCTGCAGCTTACAAATATGTTGTTTGTAGTTTCACGAGGCAAAGAAAGATTTCCAAAGTTAAGCACAGGGTATTATCATAAAAGAAGAATGTACAACCTGTTTTCTTCCCAGAAGGCTTTGTACAAATGTGGTTAATAGCTTGTAACTTCTGAGCTATCCTGTGATCAGGCCATGCCTGGCTTCTTCAGTTTCTTATGGCTGTCTCTCAGCCTTTCCAGACCTTAGTGTGGACATTGTTTCTTGATCAATAGAACTGGTCCTTATGGGAACATCTACATTTATTTTATAAATAGGAGTGAAAGTCGTTAATAACTTGATGACTTTGGCCCTAGCATTACGCCCAAGACCACACAAGATTCTCCCACAGACCCTTAAGATGTCATATGTAGTCAATCTAGACTACATGATATGGAAGAGGTGACATGTACTTTACAAACAGTTCCAATGTAGTCATGCCTTGAGCTTTATTTTACATATAGGACTGAATTAATTATCACCAGAAAACTTTTCCAAATTGTGTTGTATATAAATGCCTAAAATAAACTGCCCAGTGTCAGACTCTTGAAGTCTGAGCCAACATAGGCTACTGAGTCATGTTGAACTGTACTTCTCTCTTGCCTCACACAGATTGACACTCTGTTGGCCTCAGTGGTCACAGAGGTCACTCAAAAACCTACCTCCCAATTTCTAGGGCTTGAGATTCTTTGTTCCAGCCAGTCTTTCATGCTGTAGTGATACCTACACATTTTACTCCTCAGTGAAACAGCTTTATTTAAGTCAAGATTCTTGGTACACTGAGAACAGTGATAACTTGCTTTCTGAAATGTCCAGAACTTCAGTCTCCTGTGTATATGGGAAGATAACAGAATGAAGACCTATATTTTTCAGTGTGGATAAACACCTCAGAATTAGTGCACCTTAATGCATTTTACTTTGACCCAGATGGCCTGGAAATGAATAATTTTTCTTTTTTGCTTATGATAACATACACGGGGCATTTCCCTAATCTTTCTGTCATTCCTACATCCATAGTGGGCAGGTGGATCTGGAGAGAAAGACAGTCAGGTGACTGTGCCATAGGCTACAGAAAGGAGCCAAATGTCACACCTCCCAAGAAGTGTGGGAAGTTCAGGGCAAGTAGGAGCAAGGCTAGGTTGATGTGGTGTACTTCATGGCAGACTGATCAAATTATATCTCTTGCACTGAGATCCTCATTAAGGGCCTGCACCTTGGAGACATTTTGGCCTACTCGGGTGCATCATTAAGGTAGACTGGGAGTAATAACAGTAATTCAAGTGAACTTAAAAGAGCAGTCTAAATTAGAACACATATTCATGTTTCTCTTGAAGAGTCTATTGGATAAAGGAAGTTCAGTGAAGGAATCATTAGCAAAATAACCAGGTAAAGGTGAGCATTGCCAGTCATCATGTACAGAAGTTAAGAATATACAGCACATCCTATGACTTTGGTTTTGTGTCTTTTCCAACATCATTTCCTTACAGAACAGTTCTCAACAGCAATTGGGTCTACTCAGTGATTCAGTAATGCGATGTCAGGACTTTTCTACAAGATTGCCTTGTCTCTATTGGCATGCATTCATAAATAAATCTTTGCATTTGCTAAATGTGCTAGTTATGTGGTTCTCTGCTAGAGATGGCTCTCTTGAGTTATCCTGGCAAGAGGGTGGGATATTTCCCCATCATTAGCTGCATTCCACTGCAGTCTTTTACCCAGTAGGATAACAGTCAGATAGCTTCTTTGGAGAAGGAATGGGGAGAGTTATTTTCTTGTTGTACCTTATTATAATACAGAACAGGGAAATGCATTGCCTAGGTGTGGGAGTTTGGCTAACTTATGGTAAAAAATAAACATGATTTCCTGTCTGAATCTTATTTTCATTCTCCCTTCACCCATCTCGTTCTTATTTATATCTGAATGTCTAGTAGATACTTCCTGTCAGGACTAACATTTTTATGTAGGCAATGAAGGTTATCATTTAAAAACCAAAAATACCAGCCCCTGCAATTTTCCAAAACTTCTCACCCCTCACTCATCAGCATATTTTCTTGAAATAATACTGTCTTTTAATCAGATCTAACTCATAGTGTTATTTGTGTTGGGTGGAGCATTGTAATATACTCCTCTAATATGTCTTATTAGTTTGAAGAGATGTCAAGTCTACAGAGCATTCAGTTCTCCATTTTCTATTTATCTATTATCTGTCATCCATCCATCCATCCATCCATCCATCCATCCATCCAAAGAAGGGGCTATAGTTCTACACTGAGAGGTTCCTGAAGAACCACAAGATCAATGTTCTCAAGCAGGCAGTACTAACTGAGGCATGGTGAGGAATGTGGAGAGGAAGTAGAAGGTGAAAGAGAATATAGGAGGGAGGGGCCAGAGGATAGGAGATCCAGTCATAGAAACCTCTGTAGACCATAAATGAAGAACCCTGATGACTTTAAGTATAATGGGAACACAATGGTGAGCCTTAATCTAAAGGATGACACAGTGTCTTTTTCATCCCATAGGCATCCTTCCTGAAGCTGTTTGTAAACTTTAGGAGGCCCAAACTACAGGCCATAGGTTTTTCCAAACAACATGGAGGGAAAGGGAAAGATTTAGGCTATGGAACACTGAGAGAGAGGGAAAGAGAGTCACCATTTATGGTGTCTGAGTATATGGCGTGGGTAGCAAGTATTGAAACTGCTGGATATATGGGTATATGGCTTGAGTAATGAGTATTGAGGCTGCTCGCTGGAACAGAAAATACTGAGGACATGATAGGATAAGAGAACAGAGGAAGAAAGTCAGTTGCACTTGTTTTTTTTTTTTTAAATAATAGTTATGTTGCTACTTCCATGATTCCCTGGAGGGAAGGCAGAGGATATCCAAGACTGACATTGGCCAGCAGGATGTATTTAAAGCTGTGGGACCAGAATATTTACCTAGAAGGGAAAGTATGGGCAGAAAAGGTCTCCCCAGTAGTTAGAGATTGGTAAGCAGAGGAGAAGTTAGGAAAGAAGGTATCTTTGTCACTCAGCTTGGGGCCAGTGGACTCAAGGGATGGGAAAGACACCAGTCAATAGAGAGGTTTTATTGAGATGTGAAGGACTGAATTCTCATGCTAGGCATCAACATTGGGAGGTACATTGACTGTTAAGCTTGTCAGTTAGATGGGTGATCTTGCATAATCTGTGAATTACTTTCAGTAAGTTAAAATTTTGGGAAGATGAATAAGATTGAAAATTTTATTTATTTGTGTGTGGGTATACCTATGTTTGTATGCATATGCATGTCTGTGCATTTGCCAGTCTGTGTTCTTGCTTGGAGACCAGAAGAGGATGTCCTTTACCATTATCTAATACTCCTTTAAAAGTCTGATTAATTTGTTTTAATGTGTGTGTGCACACGCACGCTTGTCTAAGTTTATGTGTAAGAAGTGCGTGTGTGTTCAGGAGCCCATGGAGGCCAGAAGTAGTCATTAGATTACCTGAAACTAGAGTTACAAATAGTTTTGAGTCAACATCTGGATGCTTAGAACCAAACTTCAGTCCTCTGATAGAGCAGTAGGCACTCCTAACCACTGAACCATCCTTCACCTCTACTATCTACCTATCCTTTTGAGGCAGTCTCTCTCTGTACCCCAGGTGCATGTTTTCTAGTCTAGGCTGGAAGCCAGCAAGCCTCAGTGATCCTCCTGTGTCTGCCTTCCTCCCTAGACCTGGGTTTATAGGCCTTTATGGGATGCCTAGCTTGGTATGTGGGTGCTGACATACAAAGAGCTCTGGTCTTCAGGCTAGCATAGTTGAGTGCTCTCAGTTGTGATATTGTCTTTCCAGCTCTTAAAAAATATAAGATTTTTTTTTAACATTATCTAGAGTATTTACTTTTCTTGTTACTGTGACAAAATACTTGACCAAAAATTTAAATGAAGAGGAGGTTATCTGGGGTGTGGTCAGTCATGGCAGGGAAGACATTGGCAGCAGAAACTTGAGGCAGCTGGTCACATTGCATTACACTGTCACACTGCATCTGCAGTCAAGAATTGGAGAGAGATGGGTGCTGGTCCTTAGCTTGCTTCCTCCTTTTTATCTGACCCAGGACCAACCCTCATGAAATGGCACCACCTACATTTTAAGGCAGGTCTTTCCCCCTACATTAGTCATATCTTGAAATTCCCTAGCAGACCCGACAAGTGTTTATCTTCTAAATGATTCTAGATCCTGCTAAGTTGACACTATTAACCTTCAAACTTAGAAATGTAGTGTTCTGGAAAGATTAAACCTATGGAAGTCAAGATTTCTCTTACTCTATTGTTTACCCAGTTAGTTCAGTGCAGGGTTAAAAGGTATCAACAGGATTCCCGTCCTTCATCATCATCCACCGGCTCCGGGATCTTGCACAAGTTGTTTAAGCTTTCTCAGTCTCACTTCTCTCATAGATTGTTCCGTGTTGTGAGCAGTGATTGCATGACTGTGTATGTGAGCATATGTGCACATGAGGAACAACAGGAGAAACACAGGGAAGAGGTGTGGGGCTCTGTAAGGGTGCATTCTAGCTGTGACAGTCACCAGAGTCACCTTCTTCTTCTAGATGGCATTTTATGCCTCATAGTGTGCTCATTTGTACTGGTGTCATAGTTTTCCTTCTTTTTCTTGCCAAAGATAACATTGAATTTCTTTTCTCTTCCTGCTTCCACAGTAGTGTGCCATTATGCATAGGCATATTTGGTGCTGGGAATTAAACTCAAGGCTTTGCATGAGTTTTAGAATCACTCTGATAACTGAACTATATCCTCAGCCCCACATCTTTTAATTTAGGTCTTTAATCAAGAAATGTGTTTGCCTATTATGTCAGGGCCTGGGTACAGCTTAATATCCATCTACCCACTCATCCATCCATCCATCCATCCATCCATCCAACCACTCTTCCTCTTGGTATCTCTTTATGCCCACTTATCTCTTACAATCTAACATTGATTTTATGCAGTCTTGTGACTCCTATTAATTGTGGGTGTGCATTATTTGTTTTCTTAAATAAGCCTGTAATTTCTTGAGGGGAAGGAAAATATCTGCTCTTCAAACAAAAACAACAACAACAAAAAACAGGGCAAAACAAAGGGCCAGATAATCAATGGTCATATAATGTACTCACACTAAAGTAAAAAATTATTTGGCCAGCTTGGTTGAAGAAGTCTTCTAATGACAGTCCTTTCCCTGATTCTCTGCCAGATGGCTGCAGTGTGGCCATTTTCTGAATGTGATTTCTAAGATGGGCAGAAATACTTCAATTACATAAATCACACATTGCTGTATAAGGAAAATGCCTGCCAACTTTCAGGGGAGTCTGCTGACTTCTAATTTTGTTTGTTGCAGCTTTTAAACATCCCATTTGCCCTCTATCAAAAAGCCTTGACCTCTGAGTCACCTTTAGCTCTTTCTAACACTTTTTTTCCACCCTTGGCAACAGCAGCTGCCATAGTATCCAACCACACCCAAGGGCCTGAAGCCTGTGTGCCATTTTTCCCATGTACTTATTATCTAGACACTTAATAAGTAGCCTCTGGGGACCTGGCATTGAAAAGATGGAGAAATATAATGATGAATAATCACTGTCTAGGAATGCCGAGCCCTCAAAGTGGACAATAGACAACCTGAAGTCATCATGATAAATAAGGGGACAAAACAGTGAAGAACTTATTCTATCTGGGAATTGTGGGGCACTTCATGGTGGTGATGGGAAGTAGGAATCTCTAAAGAGGTAAGAAAAGAAAGGGCATTTGTGACAAAGCGGGTGTTATGTGCTAACACACAGAGGAGTGTGAGTCTGTAATAGCCAATAGTGTAAAGAGGACTGTAGATTTGAGCTGGTGAGTCAAAGTAGATTGTGAGAAGAGATGAGGCTGGAACCAGTGACAAAGGGTCCCTTGTGGCACACCAATGATTTGGGCTTATTATAAAACTTAGGGCCGGGGGCTGGAGAGATGGCCTAGGGGTTAAGAGCACTGGCTGTTCTTCCAAAGGTCCTGTGTTCAATTCCCAGCATCCACATGGTGGCTCACAACCATCTCTAGTGGGATCTGATGCCCTCTTCTGGCATAAAGTCGTACATGCAGATAGAGAACTCATAATACATAAATAAATAAATCTTAAGGAAAAAAAAAACAAAACTTAGGGCCATTGAGGAAGTGGTTCAGAAACTTCAGTCAGTGAAAATGGTCACCAGGCTACTGTGAATGAAGAGGTGATAAGGATAAAAGTGAGGTACTGGCAGGGATATGGAGGTAGGGGATCCAATTAACTTGAGAGATGCTTAGAAGGGCAGAAGCAACAGGTTCAAGTACAGAGAGGCAGGGCCACTAAGGCTGGCCCAAGATGTTCACTTACAAGAGCTAGGTGGATAACAGACTTCATGGATAGGATGGAGAGGATGGGAGAGTGAAACCAGGATGGACATGATGGTTTGGGGCACGAGACAGCCAGGCAAGTCTAGAACTCTAGAGGAGAGAACTGAAGAAAGAACATCATTTCAGAGCTACAGAATGAAGTCCTTTGTTTTGTTTGAAGACCAAAAATTTTAGTGCAAAATGGAAATCATTATCTTCATGAGTTTCAGTGTTAGGCAGGGTTAGGTACCAATTCCGTTGTCTTCTTTTATCAACATCCTGACTTTGTCCTGAGTTAACTGCGGATCTGAAGATATTGTAAGCATTCGTTAATTCTGGGCAGATTGAGCTGTTCCTGAGTTTTTCAAGTGAAACAAGTATAATAACTACCCCAAACAGAAAATCTTCCAGAATTATACCCAGGCCTGGCTCAGGGGTTCTTCTGGTTGCCAATACCTTCCTTCCTTCCTTCCAGTATTTCTAAAACAAAGCTCGAAGGACCCTTCAATCTGATATGAATCCATTTCCTTGACATTCCAGAAAAGCAAAAACAAAACAATTCTTGTTTTGGAAAAACTCCTAAACATCGCTGAAAGCAGCCTTCAGCTTTTATGCAATTGCTCAGCTACATGCTTTATTTATTTATTTATTTTATTTTTATGAAGCTCAGATTACAGGGTTACCCAGCTAAAGACTCTGGGATTCAACCAGATAAAATTAACCTAAAGAGAGGGAGAGGGAGAGCCCTCCGACATGCAAATACTGGGCATTTTTCTGAACATATGGCAGTGTTTAGCTCTAGTCAGCAAGAAATAGGAACAAACAAAGCCCAACTGTGACCGACTCTGCTTCTTCCTCTCTGTTTTTCTGAGTTATGTGGCTGCCTGAAAGCTGGGCTCTGTTGCAAGCCACACACCACACTTGAAAACACCTGTATTAATTAAGTGGTAAAAGTAACAGGCTCCTGAAACTTCTGTCTGGGCCTTGGTTTCAAATGTCAGTGGTTGAATCTATAGTTTGAAATTTGGAATGCAGTTTTGCACAGTTTGGGTGGTGTGTGTTGGGGGTACAGAGCTGAGATTTCAGAAAGCACCTCTATCATCCACCCAATTGCTTAAATCAGAAACCAGAAGACAATTCAGAAACCTTTTCATTGCTACCCATGCTACCCACTCCAATATCTAGTAGGGCTAGTCTGCCAAATCCTATGTCTGACATCTTACCTTCTCTCCATAACATTGATGTCAGTCATCTCTGATGCTCTCACATTCTACGTAATGTATTAGGGTCATTCTTTACTTTATCACACAGAGTTACACAAGCTCATTATTCAAATTGATCTTTGAGCACATGCCCCTCCTGTAGGGAAAAGTGGCCAGCTGAAGAAACCCACCCTGGCTCTGGACCAGAGCCAGTGAAAGAAACATACCCTAGCCCTGAACCCAGAGCCAGTCAGTGAAAGAAACCCACCCTGGATCTAAGACCTGAGCCAGTGAAATACATTTATCTTTGAACCCAGAACCAAAAAGAAATGTTCCCTGGTTCTGAAACCAGCACCAAAGAAACACACTTTCACGTAGAATCATAGCCAGTGAAAGAAATGTGCTCTGGCCCTGAAATTAGAGCCTCAACGCCCAAAAGAGCCCGTGAAAGAAACACACATTGGCCCTGAAACTAAGAATCAAATCGAGGTAAAAGGAAAGTGAAAGGTTCTCATCAATCTCCATTGTGGAAGTCTCCCTAGAAAGTTCCACCCCACAAGAAGTCCTATATAAGTCCTAAGCCCACAGCCCTTTCCCTGTTGTCTTCTCCCACCCTGGGCTGAGGCAGCCACCTTTTCCTGGATCTTTCCCTCCCAATAAATCTCTTGAATGAGGTTCCGGTGAAGATCTTCTTTCACTGGAGCAGCTGAAGAAGGGAAGCTGCTGCCCAGGGGACCTTCCCTGGCTGGGTCAAGTTGTTACATTCCTTGTACAGAGAGCAGTCAGTAGTGGAGAAGCAAAGCCTTCCACCTTCCACTGTAACAGCTTTGCTAGGGAGGCCTCCCTTGCTGGAACAGAGCTGTTAACACTGGGGAAGCGTTTCCCTGAAGCAGGGTTGTAAGTTGCTGCTTAGGCTTACTGTAACACTCAGTATTCATTAGCTCCTGAGTATTTTTCCATTCCAGCTGTAGTGCTCAGGATGCCTGGGCTCCTGACTGCCAGGATCCCTTTCCAGTGGAGATGTACTGGGCTGTACAAATACCTACACCTCTCCTTCTCATCCTTCCTGTTAGTTCCCTGTATTCCCTGACAGGCTTGTTTCCACTTTCATGTTATTTCTACATATATGATTTTGAGTGTCTGTTAAGTCTAGGACAGACTAACGGGAAAAGCGTGATATAACTCTTCTGGAGACCAACTTAATTCACAGAATCATCTACAGTTACAGCCCCTTTCTTTATGCCTGACAAAATAAATATGTGATATATATATGTATGGAGGCACACATACACATGTATATGCATATATATTATATAATTATTTTCATCTATTCTTTTGCTAATGGACATTTAGTTTAGATAGCTTAGTGCCCTTCTGCAAACAGACAGAACCCTGCCATGCCTCCCTATGTTTAAAGTCTTCTCTTGGGTTCTGTCATCCCTGTGGATAATGTGTGATGTTTTTGCCTTGACCTCTGACTTCATCTCTTCTTCCCTGATGCTAATTTCCTTGTTTCATCCAATCCTAGTCTGGCCCCCTTGGCCCCTTCCATTGTGTTCCCATGCTTCATCTCACTTTCAATTTAATTTTTATTATGCATTTTTGACTTTTTAATTTAAAAAGTTTTTTCTCCATATCTGCTTCGGCTCCCTCTCCCTTTCCTCCTTCCAGTCTCTTTCAGTCCTCCCTTAGCTTCCCCTACTCCATCCCATCATCCATTCCCCAAGAAGGGCAAGGCATCCAAAGGTGAGTCAGTTCAGTCTGGCGTATCCTGTTGAGGTAGGTCTGAGTCCCTTATCCCAGTATTAAGGATGGGTTAGGTGTTCCTTAGTAGGGAATGGCTCTGAGATGCCAGTCCTTGAACCAGGAACATAGTCTGATCCTAGTGCAAGGGGCTCTACACACTGCTCACACCATTTGACAGTCGTCTACCTTTGGAGGGTTTTAGTTCCTTTCCCTGAAGTTCCTCAGTGATTGTTTCTGAGTCAGTGTGAGCTCCCAAAAGCTTGGGTCAGCCATCTCTGTGGGTCTCCTCCTCATGATCCTGATCCCTTTGTTCATATATTCTCCCCCCCTCTTCAGCTGGACTGGTTATTATGTATTTTAAGTGAAAAAATTAATTAAACCATAATTACTTCATTTCCCTCCCCTCCCACTCTTTTCTTTTCTCCTCCTCTTTCTCTAACCTATATTTGCTGCCTACAAATTCACAGCCTTGTCTTTAGCCATTGTTGCTGCATACACATACACATAAATAAACATACAAACACAACCTACAGAATCTGCTCACGGTTGCCTGCACGTACATATTCCTAGGATTGACCACTTCATATTAGATACCAAACAAGGATCTCATCCCTGGTGAAGACTAGTTCTTTCCTTTTTTGGAAGTTCTTAATTGTTTGAAGCTCTTTATCTACTAGTGAAATCCTGTGAGATTCCCCCCATCTCTGATATTACAGACTATTTTTTATTAAATATACAATATGTCACCACAATTGGCTGTCAGTATCTACTCAGTTGGAAATGGGGTCTTGTGAGCCTGTCTCCCCTTCATGCTGGACTCTTCCACGATTTGATATTTGCAGATAACCATAGCTGCTGTGAGCTCAGAAGTACATTCTTGTTATGTCCAGAAGACACTGTTCTGAAATACTTCTTTCTGACACTCTTTTTACCCTCTC
Organism: Sigmodon hispidus; assembly: GCA_004025045.1. Lineage (NCBI taxonomy): Eukaryota > Metazoa > Chordata > Mammalia > Rodentia > Cricetidae > Sigmodon > Sigmodon hispidus. Next base: position 71,430 of record PVIH01002330.1, on the reverse strand, counting down.
TTTTGCCATGATCCCTGATCCTAGAAGGGAAGGGTCAGGCTTTTCTGGCCTAGCCCCAAGGTTCAGTCCTGCTCAGAGCTCCACTGCTACTTAACCCCAAATAATCACACAAAGGCTTACATTGATTTCATGCTGATTGACCTATGGATCAGGCATATAACGCATTAACTCTGAACTCTTAAGCGAACCCATGACTCTTATCTTGTTTAGCCATGTGGCCTCTTGGTATCTTTTCTCTGTGTCTGCTTGCACCTCTGCTCTGTTCTTGTTCTCAGAGTTTTCTTAGTCTGGTAACCCCACCCACACTTTCTGTCTGCCTTCTAGCCAATCAGCATTTTATTAAACCAGTCCGAGGAAAAGATATTTACCATGTGCCAGAACATAATCCTAGTACAAGGGGGAGTTGATATAATTGTCCTATTTGCTACTGCTAATCTCAATTTGTGTTACTTCCTCAGGGAAGCTTTTTAAATCTCTCAGTCTCCACCTCTAATATGAACCCCAAAGTATCCCTTACTGCTCCTTGGAGACCATTTATACATATGTTCTTCTTATAACTTTTATGTTTAGAGTGGAACACATGAGTAAAGCCTGGATCTCCCTGTGGCACCCCTGACAGTATCTGGAACATTGCAGACATCAAATAGTTACCAAAGCTCAGATATCTGCTGTAACATGTGACATTTGTGGTGGGAATGTTTTCTGTGTTGTAAATAAAGAACTGTTTTGGTTTATGCACAGCACCGTAGAAGTGGGTGGAGAATCAGAGGCAGCCAGATAAGAAAAAGGGTGGACCCCCAAGAGGAACAGACATATAAGAGGTACTGGCCAGCCACGGGCTGAGCCATGTGGTGGGCAGATTAATAGAAATGAGTTAAATTAAGATAAAAGAGCTAGCTAATAATGTGCTTAAGATATGGGCCAAACAGTATAAAAAAATATAAGCATGTGATTCATTTTTTTTGAGAGATAAAAGCAGCCACGCAGACTAGGTTCCAAAAGCCGCTACACATCAAGTCAAAACCACCACCGTGTGTGCCAGGTCACAAACCTCCCAGCCCCAAACGGGCCAGGAAACTTGCTACAACAGACATGCTATTATATCCATGGATGAGATACAGGGTTTATTCCTGAGTTTTTCCCATAGTTTTGATACAGGGAAGTCAAGACTGATTCAGGTCACATCATGTTAGCTAGACATGAGAGATACAGAACAGGTAATTCAGGCTGACTGGAGGCAATGGGGGAGAACATCCCAAGGACTTTCTATGAGCAAAGACTCCTGTGTTCAGTTTTATGCTGAGCCTGACAGCAGCCTTAGAGGTCACTGAAGCTATGGACCTCATCTTCCATTTCCATGCTAACACTAGAAATGTAAACCCTACTTCTTAAGGCCTGGTCAAAAGAACAGAATAGTTATGTCTTAGGTATTAGGGGACATGACATTCTTATCTTCTCTAGAGATTAGAATATTTCATACTATTGTCTCCTCCTCTAAGAATTAATTCAGTTGGTTCTGTCGGTCATCTGGCTAAGAGACTGCCCCTCAGGGCAGCTGATTAAAGCCATGATATAGAGAAGGGAGGAATAATTATTCCAATAATGAGATAATGTGCTTTTCCTTCCCAGACACCCTTCCTTCAGGACACTAGTTTACAGAGCCACCTCTATACAGTTGTTAAGTCCACTTTTCTGAGTTCTAACTCAAGCATAAATTTCTCTTCTTTCCTATATTTTCCTTTTGGATACAGGCTAAAGCCCAAGCATGTTTTCCCTGGTACTTTGAACTTTCCCTGCATGGTTACTTCCTGACTTACTCTGTATGTCAGTGGAACTCTAAAAGTAAGCGGCTCTCTCCTCTCCTATTGCTCCTCTGGGCTGCTGTTAAGATCCACAGTTTGCCTGCCCTTACAACCTCTAATAAAATTGTCCTTGAGCTTCCAATGGAGTGTTTTTAAATTCTTTTATTAATGAGGCTACGAACCCAAAGAGGGAACTCTCATTTCCCTTTGAGCATATGGTGTATGGGATTTCCCAAAGTTTATGGTAACTTATCTTTCTTCCTTATCTCTTAAGCACTCAGAATCCCCCTGCAGATATGAACCCCCAGAAACAGAGCAGGGCCTATTTTTCCTCTGTACTTTCATCATGTGATAGAACTCCCCAGGACCAGTTTCTCCTTCTTGCTACTGTGAAGTGTGTGGGGAGGGTTTTTGAGACCATTACAGGGTGTGAGAGACATACATGTTTCTCCAGTGGTCGTATGGGCAGTTACAGAGGCAAAGCAGATGGGGAGCTTAATTTATACACACTGAGACAGTTGTAATTTTTTACAGTCTTAGATAGACAGCAGTGCTGATCCATCAAAAATGGCCCAACCTCAGCCCTGCCTCATGAAATTCAAAATGCATGGGCATTCTCCCAGGCCCTCAGAGGTTCAATTCCTGTATCCAACAGCTTGGCTCTGAGAATCTGGCAAAAAGAAGTGCTCTCAGGGCGTGACTCTGTTTTTTCCTAGTGAGAAGTCCTTGTTTTCTTGGAGAAAAGTAAAGAATAGCAGAAATTGTGGGGTTTTCCTGTTTTGCTAGAAGCTGTGGTCCTCACATGAAGGGTTGCTGTGCTGATTTCATAGCTTCAGCCATGTCACTCTTGTCTTTATGAATGCATTGCATATACATGTACAAGCACACATAGACACATATACACATGCATATATACATTTAGACATGTTTGAATTTAACATTTGGAATCAAGCTTAAAGAATCCAGCGACACTGGTCCATATTAGGTGCTATGTCACAGATGCTGTCTATACTTTGCTTTGGTGTGAAGGAGACATGTTGTATGATATTTTGTTTGTGTTCTGACAAATAAAGTTTGCCTGGAGATCAGAGGGTAGAACAAGTCACTAGTTAGCCATAGAGGCCAGATAGTGGTGGCTCACATCTTTAATCCCAGCACTGGGGAGGCTCATGTCTTTGGTTCCAGAATTTGGGAGGGTAGCACCTTTAATCCTAGAACAATCAGTGGGTGGAGACAGGAATATCAGGCAGATGGAGATAGGATCTTATCCCTGTTTGGGTCTGAGGATGTGGAGAGGTAAGAAATCACTAGTGGCTGCTCCCTTTTTCTCTGACCTTTCAGGTTATTATTCTGATATTTGACTCCTGGTTTTTATTGATAAGATATTTAGAATCAGGCCTGAGGAACACTGTGATCCCTGATTTCCATATGACAAACACTGATGGTCTACTTTGTCATGTGAGGACGAAGCTGAGCAGTCTGATGTTGGGGTAACCAGTTAAAGTCACAAGCTAGGAACTTCCTGCTTACTGTGATGGTATCAGCAAGAATGCGCATTCCTCCTTGATCCACTTTCTCCACAGAACAGGCAAGAGCAGTGGATCCAGAGATGGAGATGAGGAAAAGGCAGGGCTAGGAGGAGAGGAGCAGTAAGTACCCAGTTAGAGGAGGGTGGTCATCCATGCAAGAGGAGGCCTCAGAAAGAGCTGCAGACGCCCACCCAGGCCACACAAAAAGAGACCTGGAATTGAACTACAAATGCAAAATGAGAAAGAGCATGAGCCACCAGAGGGCCTGAGCTGTGTACCACATGCTCTTCTGAGCTATCAAGTGGAAGCTGTGAACCCAAGCGCTCACAGGATAGGAGGCAGCTTTCCTCAGTGATGCCTGCCAGGGAAAGCCTTACTTCTGGACAGGCTTGCTAAATGACACAGATGTGCTTCAAGTAGATTGTACCTTCTTGGCACCGTGTCCCAGGTCATACATAGTGGAACTTCATCTTGAACTTGACCTGCTTTCCAACTTCTCACCATTCCAGGTAAACTTCACTTTGTTCTCTGGTCCTGCACTAAATTCTCTCCTTAAGATGACCCTGTAGCTTTCAAAGCCCCACCCAGTCTCTCTGCCCCACTCAACTGCCAAGAGATCAGTGTTCATTTTTATTTATAGCTCTAGAAGGCAGCAGTCCCATTCAGAAGACACTGGTTAGAAGTAGTGCCGGATAAATCCATTAGCATATTGTACAGCATCCCTTCATCTAAGAGGGCTATGTTCTAAAACTCCTAGCAAGTATCTGAGATATATTGTACTGAACTGTATATATACTGTTTTTCCTATACATACACATCTATGATAAAGTTTAACTTATAAATTAAGCATAACATGAGATTCACACCAATAATCACAATACATTATGGTAAGATTGTGGCTTTACTATTTCTATACTTAGAGGCCATTAGTGCTTTTTTTTTTTTTTTAAGATGGCTGATCTTTGAACTGAACTGAGATAGCTGGAAAGCAGGTACCTTACAGAGCAGAGATGCAAAAGGAAGATTCATGCCCTAAGAGGGAAGGGTCCTACAGTATGAAGCTTTATCATGCTATTATGGATAATGCACACATTGAATTTTATGAGTTGTTTGTCTCTAGAATTGTTTTTTGTTTCCTGTATTTGAACCAAGGTTGCATTTAGTTAGCTCAAATCCAGAACGTGGAACTGTGGAGCACCATAAATGCATGAGTTATTTCACCAAGAGAGCTGATAGCAGAGTGTAGGAACCAGCAAGTGAGGAAGAGAAATCATGGCTGACTGGGCCTGTTTTGCATCTGGCAAGCATTATGGGAGAACAGAACAGGACCAGGCTGCAGGTGCTGCTTAGTTAAAACATGCAGGAGAGAGGGTAGGAAGCCTGAGGGACACTATAACATGTAGTAGGGTTATGTGTTACATTTTAAATAATTGTCCCGCCTACAGATTTAATAAAAAGCTTACTGGCCAGAGGCAGACAGAAAGTGTGAGCAGGGCTACCAGACTAAGAAAACTCTGGGTACATCGCAGAGATGTCACAGAGATGAGACAGAGACACAACGATGAGGCAGCAGCAGACACAGAGGAAAGAAGCTGAAATGTTGCTCTAAGAAAAGATATGGCACCGCATGGCTGAAAAGATAAGAAAGATAGGTTAGTTTAAGGGTAAAGAGTTAGCAAGCTATATGCTTGGGCCCTAGGCCGATCAACATAAAATTAACACAACCGTCTGTGTGATTATTTGGGCCTAAGCGACAGTGGGGCTGTGAGTGGGTCCGGATCTCAAGGCTAGACTGGAAAGTCTGGGCCAGAAACCTCATACAACAATGGCAAAATCTTGTAGTTCATATTTTCTTACCTTTATTGTAATGGGTACATTTCAGTCAAGCAACAGTGTGGACAGAATGAGTCAACCTCCTCAATGTTATTTTATTTTGTTTTATTTATAAAATGAAGTTTTTTTTTTATCCATGTATCCCCTTGCTCTCCCCCCAACCCCTCCTGGTCAGCCTTCAGCCTTCCACCTCCTCATCTCCCCATCCCTTCCCCCCAAAGGGCAAGAAGTCTCCAGGTAGATCAGCTCAGCATACACTCCAGGCAAGTCCAATTTCCTCATCCTAATATCAAGACTGGGTTAGGTGTTCCTCTGGAGGGAATGGGCTCTGAAGTGCCAGTCCATGCACAGAAACACAATCTAATACTCCCCTTGAGGCCCATGTCAGTGGACAGCTGCCTATCCTTGGAGGGCCTAGTTCCTTTTCCTGATGGTTCCCCGGTGGCTGCTCTTGATTCAGTGAGCTCCCCAGAGCTCCAGATGGCCATCATTGTGAGAATTTTCCTAATATTTCCTGTCCCCTTACTCATATAGACTCTCCTCCCCCCCTCAGTTGGACCAGGAACTCAGCCATGTATCCCTGTCCCCACCTCTATGCATTGTTGCATATAAGTTCTACTTCTATTCTATTGCATATGAGTAAGAACTTAGAGCCCCTCAACGTTCTTACCACAGTGGCTGGAACAGGCACTGAGACTCAAGATAGGACTGTGTAGGTATCTATGTCCACCCTTCATCTCAGAGCACCACCTTATCTAGGTTCTATGAGGAGCCAGTGATTCTTACCCATGCAGATTTTGCTCTGTATAATTTAATGAGCTCCTGCATAACTGTGTGTAAAATAGGTTTATTGGCAATTGTGAAGGAAGTTGACAGTTCTTTTCAGCCTTGGACATATGATCAAAGTGTTGGAATCTATCCTGTGGTCTCTCAAGGTTTTGTCTCATTTCATTAGAATTTCACAGGGCTTCTAGTCAGCTCAGGCTCTGGGTAGATGGATACACTTTGGTTAAAAGAAATTACACAGGGGAGGCGCACTGAGGATAACTTCCCCATCCCTGACTCCTAAAGGGGGTAGAACCATGTCTGGGAAATCTCTTCTCTCAGAGCATAAGCAGATAGAAGAATGGTTCATGTCAACAGGAGAGACAGGAGCCGTCACACAAGCAACCAAGTCTCACACTGAATTTCAAGATGGTTTCCTTCTACAAAGACCAAGCTAAGTTGCCTGCAGGCCATGACAGGGATACCTTGTGTGGATGCCCACAGTGAATTATCCTAGGAAAAGATCTGAATAAATTCTTGGCTTCCTTTGCTAATAGTGTGATCTCTCAGAGGGTAGAGGAGAGTATATAAGGGGCCTTCTGTTTGAGGCTTCAGTCAAAAAAGAGGAAGTGGTTGGGAACACAAAGGACGGGGTGCATCAGGGAAGATACCACAGGGCATGCAAGATAGCACAGTGCTGAGTGTCCAGGGACTGAGACCACATCTCCTAGGACCATCAGCTCTGTCTGGTACTTACTAGCTATGTGCATTTATGTTGCTATACCTTCATTTTCTTCTCTGTAAAATGGCGATACTACTACTCCCTATTTTCATAACATGTTTACAAAGTGAAGTGAATCAATATACTCTGTTAAAGGGAAGTTATTCTGCTAATTTTGGTTTTGGTGGTACTTGAATTCATACTTATATAGGGAAGTTTAGATAGACATATTCATATACTTTAGACTTTAGAGAGACAAAGTTAAATTGAATGCAAATAAAATATTTTGATAAATTCTAATTTTAAAGTTCAAAGTTAAGAGGTATAGAAACTGTAGAGTGGAATTTGGCTTAAGACAGTGGGCAAACTTTTCTAGAAAGGATGGAATAGTCAATATTCTTGGCTATGAGCTGTGGAGTCTTCCTGGCAAATAGTTAACTGTGAGGTATAGCTCTATCACATCAACGAACAATGTGTTAACAAATGGACAGGCCTGTGGTCTAATAAAACTTTATTAAAAAATAAGAGTTGTGAATTCTTACTTGTAAACCCTTGGGCCAAGAGGGAAAGCAACACACAAAAATGTGATTGTTGATAATGCTTATAGGAATAAAAGCAAAAAGACAAACGAATCCACAGAGCTTCAAAGGAGCCATTTACTTCATTGGAGGGTGTATGTGTGTGTGTCAAAACAGAGGGAAACTGTAGTGTCCTCCATCTCATGCAATTCAGAACCAGCATCATAGTTCTCTCTCACTCTCTCTCTTTCTCTCTCTCTCTCTCTCTCTCTCTCTCTCTCTCTCTCTCCCCTCTCTGCCTTTTATAGATGAAAGTATGTGGTAGGAATGTTCTCTGTGTACTGTAAATAAAGAACTGTTTTGGCCTGTGTAGAGCACCATAGAAGTGGGTGGAGAATCAGAGCACAAGCAGGTAGGAAGAAGGGTGGAGTTTGCCAGTCTCCATCCGTCCCCCTAAGAAGCAGCATGTAGGAATCCAGGTGAGCCACGGGCTGTGGACCATGTGGTGGAAGATTAATAGAAATGGGTTAATCTAAGAAGAAAGAGCTAGCTAGTAATGTGCTTAAGACATGGGCCAAATAGTTTAAAGGATATAAGCTTGTGATTCATTTCTTTGGGGAATAAAAACGGCTGCCGCTGTGCGCACCAGGTTACAAACTCCGGCACCAAACGGGCTGGGAAAACTTTCTACAACAAAAGTACCCATGAATTTCTGTAAAAGGTTGATTAAAGAGAGAGAGGAATAGTTTTGTGGTGGTGATGGGGTTAATATGTTCAAAAGTTTGAATGAAGCCAAGGATGGACTGCTTCCACATCCATGGGAAGGGTCCTGGAAATGGCCTTCAGGACCTAGAAATGACTTAAACAGAAGTTAACCTGAAAAGTTTCTGTAAAGAATCAAAGTGTTCTCTAACAGGTCCAAGCATTACAAACAGGGCACTGGCAGGTCTCCTTTCCTGCCTCTCTCCCCCTTGTTTTAAACCATTAAATTACACTCCTAAAGCTACTACTAAGGTCTATTACTTTATTTGGCCATTTCTTATGCCTGACCCAAACTCTAAGGTCAACTATCAAAACATCAAGGTCCAAAAATAAAAATTCATTATTTGGCTACAATGACTTACCTGTCCAATCAGGACTTACAAACTCATTCTAACACAGACTTGCCCTTTTCTCTTTAAAAACCCACTTCTGCAGAAACACCTGCTTCTATCTTTGTCTGATCCTGAGGCAGCCCCTATTCCATCCCTTCTGGATAACAAATCTCCTCTGTGCTGAGAATTTGGTGTCTGGGTGTGCTCTGTGCCTACTCCTAGGCCCCTTCAATAAACACACATTCCATAGAAACTTCTGCAAGGTTCATTAGCTGATTAGAACCTCAGTGATGTGGACAGATTGGGATGTCATGGGTCCAGAGCCTAAATATAATTTATTCTAGGCTATCTTTAGCCCTTTAATAGCAATTCCTTGCTCACCCCTCCGACCTAATGTCTCTGTGACTGGCAAATTAAACTTGTTGGGATGTAATAACAGGTCATAAGCTTCTGCCAACTAAGAGAATATTGTGAGATGGAATCTGAGGCCAATAGCAGAGATCTTCTCATTCTGCTTCAAGTTGCCTACATGATATCCTCACAAACAAATCTGAAAGAGTTTTAATTTATAATTTTATTTGTTTTCCTATTAAAACTTTATAAAGCTGTTATCTATTGGAGAATGAAATTTGGGGTAATCCCGAATCTGTGTTTCTTGGCTATAGTTACTCATTTAGGGCTTTAGAATAAACTATTTCTATTTTTTTGAGGTAAGAGATTTGTTGTGTGTCCATGTATATGGTCTAGTAGTTTTACTGAAGACCTGGAATCAGATGTTGAGATCCTTTGGGCAGTGGTGCCATGAGATGACTTAATACAAATCATGGGAAACAAACCTTGAAGCAAGACAGCCTCCCTCAGTTTGTCAACGACTTTGTAAGACATTGACAGATGATCTGAAAGTTCCAGATGCAAGCACTTACTGTCTCCAAATACTGAGATCCATGTAATTATCTTCTAAAATACTTTTAAACAGTTTTTATTATGAGCATATATTGCTTTTAAACATCCAAAGAAAATGAAAGCTATTTGGGGTGGAAGAGTTCATTTGGGAGAGCAGCATTAGCATTGGTGTTTATAAATTATAAAAATGCTGTTTTTAGCTTAAATAGACATTTCTCCTTATAACAATCTGGTTTATAAACCACCGAATGTCCCAGATTTTAATTGCTTTCCCATCAGCCATGTATTTTTTTCTAATACTAGATCTTATCTCCCAATACATTCCCAATATGACCTTTATTAGTTTTCTTTGTAGTAGGGTAGAGATAAGCCACCCCATTTCAGCCAAGGAGGAAATTTCTGTGAACTCGGGAGAGGCAGAGGCAGAATTTCCTCTTCTTCCCTCCCCTTCTCTCCCCTCCTCCCTCTCTGCCTAAGTACAGTCTTTGATATGCTCTGTGATTAGCCACATTGTGAGGAACTAAACCTGAGTGACCTTATCTAATATTCTGGGGATAGCTGATGAGTAATAGAGGAAAAAATAGGACTTCTCATGCATGGAAAGGCAGCCTTTTCCTCCCCTAGTTTTTCAGCCTTCCCAGGGAAGTGTTATTAACAAGCTGGGTCTGGCTGTGCCTTTTATACTTCCTAATGGTCCAGTCCTCCCCAGAGCATCCACACAGGACATGATATGGCCATTTCTTAGACTGTCTAAACATCGTCATCTGCAAAGCTTGTTGAACAGTCTTAGATCCCTGGATTTTACTTGCTTTCAAGTAAAATCTGCAATGAGGGAGCACAATGCAGTTTTGCAATTTTATTTCATGTCATTGTATTTTGTCGCTTTAACTATTGGGGGGAATAAAGGTGTCTTAATGTGGCTCACAGATTTCTCTTTTTCATGATGGCTGTCATCCTTTCCCAAGCCCAGTTCTGTGGGAGGCAGGGATAAATCCTGGAGATTCATGTCACCCAGGGATGAAGTACTTATTTTCTGCATTCGAGAACTCATAGGCAGGTCCCGGGGCAACACCAGTCTTCGCATCTCCTACAAGACAGAGAAGAACCATGGTGACAAAGAGCACCACCAGGGTGGAGAACACCTGTTGATATCACCAAAGGGACCTGTTTGTGGCAGCATCCTGTTGAACCTCCTTATGTTCAAACCCTGGCTTTGCTCTAGAATACTAACAGTTGCAGACAAATAACTATGTTTTTCCAGTTTTATGTACTGTTTGGTGAATGAGTGGGATGATCATTTGGCAGAGTGTATGCAAATTAAGTGTTTGCAATCTTTAATGCTGCACCCAGGTGTTGTTTGAGAAATGACCCACATAGGCTTGAGCATTTGAACACTTATCCCCCACTGGTGCTGTTTGAGGAGGTTGTGGAACCTTAGGAGGTGGAGCTTTGCTGGAGAAAATACATCATTGAGGGTGGGCTCTGAGAGTTTACAGCCTAAGTTCCATTTCCTGTTCTCTCTTTCTGCTTCCTGTTTTGGAAAAAATGTCATCAGTCAGCTCCCTCATGCCACCATGCTGCTGACATCATTACTATCATGGAATCTATTTCCCTGCAGCCATAAGCCCAAATAAACCCTTTCTTCCTTGTGTGTTTTTAGCCAGAGTATCTTATCACAGCAACAGAAAAGTCATTACTACAACATAGTAATGTTGTAGAGCTCATAGTAAGAGCTCAACATGTGGGCACTGTTCCTTATAGCACACTGGAGATAGTCTCTTCCCATGGAGAAGGCTCCCAGTTTTAGGGACTAGTTCTGCAGGAAGAAAATGTGTGTGTGTTCCTGTGCCTGTGTGTGCCTCTATGTGTGTGTGCATGTGTGTGTGTGTGAATGTGCATCCATGGGCACATGGAGGACAGAAGAGGAGAAGTGATGCCCCATTCTACTAATCTCTTGAGATAGGGTTTCTCTCATCCACTACAGCCCAGAAATCCTCTAGTTTCTGCTGCTCTTCGCCCGCAGTGCTGGAATTACAGGCATGAATGGTGGCATGTTGAGCTTTTTATTTAGATGCTTTGGAGTTTGAACTCAGGCCCTCACGCTTTCGTAGCCCATTACATCATCTCCTCAGTCTCTGGAATTTTAATCTGGCTTTCTAAGCAGTACAGAGGTGTATTCAAGTTTTCAGACCATGGGACTGTACGGTAATTGTCCTTTCTTTTCAGTTTACCTCTTTCCTTCAAATCTTCTCATCTCTAAACATCTTCCCTTGGGATTTCTCTGACAGGTCATTGTCTCCTACAACATAAGAGACTACGTATGGTGGCACATGGGAGACTGATTCTCAGCTCTTTACACCCCCCTGTTCTGTGAGATTGTAGGGAGCATTTCTGTAGATAAATGAATCAGGAGAATAGACACCAACCATTCTAAGACACTGAGTTTTGGAGTTTAGTATTTTGTCCTTTGTTACTTAGTATTATTGGGGCCAGTAATGACTACTAAACCCCTGAAAAGGACGAAGAACTGAGTTTGGGGGTACTGGTTGTCCCCTTCCGAGACTTAATTTGAAACTCACTGTGGTGGCCAGAGCCTGGAAAGGAGAGAAGATCTGCCCAAACTGATAGCACTTGTGCACGTTAATGTCACCAAAGCGGCTGCGGCGTTCCTTCCAGCCTGCCAGTCTCTTCTCTGCCTTCATGTCCATCAGGTGCCGGAAAGGGCCCTGCTGGGGTAGACGGGCCATACGTGCCTGCAGAGGGACCAGTTACCATGAACACTTCATAAGACAAACTATATTCTTATAGCAGGCAGCTCTTATTCATGCCTCTTGATGATGAGTTAAACTTCCGTTGACTTTTACCTTCTGCTATCCCAAGAGACAGAAGAAAGAGCCACACTCTCCACTTGTTGCCAGGAGTCTAGCACCACTCATGGAGAGCCTGAGTCCTGACTTAGTTCCAGCCAGAACCATGCCAATTCTCTGTGGGCTTTTGACCCTTCACTCAGCTCCATATGGACAACTGATGAAGGATTTGTTTTGTTTTGTTTTTTCCCAAGCCTTGATGTGGCATCAGTTAGATGAACAGTGACACTTGGGACTTAGCCAGTGAAGCATTTGCTGTGAAAGCGTGAGGCTCCACTTTCACTCCTAGGAGAAGCCAGCTACAGCAGTGCACACATATAATGCTAGTACTGTGGATGGAGAAGCCAGCTACAGCAGTGCACACATGTAATGCTGGTACTGGTGATGCAGCGGCAGGAGGGTTCTTGGAGCTCACTGACCAGTCAGTCTAGCTCAGTTATCAAGCTTCAGCTTCAGGGAGGACCCCTGTCTCAGAAAAGTCCAGGATGAATGATTGAGGGAGACACTCAAATGTTGGCTTTCTGGCTTTCTCAAGTTTATATGCACACACACACTCCACAGGTCACATCCAGAGTGTTCTGAGGGTGGTATCCAGCCTTCTCAGGTACAACAGGCAAGATCTGGTGGGCCATGTGATTCTCATCTTGCCTCTGTAAGGAAACAGGTGGCAGAGCCAGGCACATCTGAGTTTGAGGTAGCCTGGTGTATACATGGAGAGAGCTAGGCTAACCAGTTATATGATGAAATCCAATCTCAAAAGGTGTGTGTGTGTGTGTGTGTGTGTGTGTGTGTGTGTGTGTGTGTGTGTGAGAGAGAGAGAGAGAGAGAGAGAGAGAGATCAAAGGCACCATACTGACTTTCCACTAAAGGTACAGCAATGTGGGTACCCAGTGGATGCTCCAGTATGTGAATCTTCCCTGTCCAGTCATAAGGCTAGAGCTCTTTATTGATAGTGAGTGTGTCCTGGTAGATGCTCTGCCTCCCAACACTTTGATTCTTCCTGTGATGGTTAATATCATTAACCAGGTAGGACTTAGCATCACCATGGCAACAAACCCTGGGCACATCTGTGAGACATTTTTCTAGATTAGACTAAGTGAGGTGGGAAGACCCACCCTACATGTGGGTGGCACCGTGCAAAGGAGCACCATTGCTTCATGCTCTTGTCACCATGCCTTGCTCACCAGCTAGACCCTTGAACTGTAAGCCAAGAAAGCCCTTTCTTCCTTCCACAAGTTCCTCATGCTGGGTCACAGTCACTAGAAAAATAAGTAGTATGTGTTGTCTCCATGGTTTTCCTGGTTTCTGACCATATCACTCTCATCTCATTTCTCTCTTCTTGCTTTGCACCTCCCCTCACCGGACTGTCAATGGATCCCAAATTCTTCTGGGATAACAGTTTCCCTTGTGTAATTACTGCCTCCTCTTGGCCTACCCATGTGTGCCCAGTGGGAGAGCATCCTTGACTCCTTACCAGGGGACTTTCCCCAGGACTTCTTAGTCTCCTTGCTAGTGGAGGAGTCCCAGCAATTATTATCTCTATTCAGAACTACATTTCTTTGTTTCCAAAGAGTCAGAAATTTGACCAGTAACCGAGATGGCTTTGGGCTGCTGACAGCTGTGTCCCTGATCCTTCTAGCTAGGCATCTGTAGGGTGAGGGTTTGCTATGGAGTGGGAGGCTGGACTCAGCACAAGAACTTGGCCCAGTGAAGGAGTTAAACCACTTCCTGTCTCCTACACAGCAGGAAACATGACCATGTTTTGTTTCTTCCAGCACTGACCAGAAGGTCACCAGAGAGGGAGTGAGATAGTCATCTTGGAAGCAGGATAGAGGAGCTGACAGAGATCGGAGGATCTCAGGGATCAGGTCTCTGCCTTCCCAGATGGGCAAAACGGGGACTAGAAAGGTAAAGCCAGGCTTTTCTCAGTCTGTCACCTTCTCTTGCATTAGATTTCAGTGTCTACATGGAGCTTTAGGGCAGCAACCCTTTCAAAGGGAGACCATTTTCAGGGTTCACCATGAAGAGATGGCTTGTTGACAATGGACCTCAGATGAAACTAGACAGTCTCATCAGCTCTGCCTAGAGCTGACCTCCTGAGGAGCTCTCTCTGCGGGGAAACATGAGTGAGCTTTGCATCTCTCACTACTTCAGCCTCTGCTGTTTACCCAAATTTGTGGTGAGGACTTTATAGAAGACTCGATGTCACCATCATCTTCCTCATCAGCACCATCACTCACCATCATCCTCTTTCTAGTACAGGATCTAAGCTTACATCTTTTCCGCTTGCATCCTTCCCATCCCCAGCTCCCATTGTTCTCTTGCCTTCTCCTTCACTCCTCCTCATCATCTAAGACTCTGATTTTGTCTTCCAGTAACTTATCATCTCTGATGCAGACCATTCCAAACCCTTAACAGAGTTAGATTTCTCAGGACCCTCAGTATTCTCTCAAAGGGTCTCTGTCCCTATATAGCTAATGCCTATTTAAATCTGTCCCAATTAGACCCTAAGGTTTTTGAGATCTGGACCTGTATTTTATCCACCTATATGGATCACACACTTTGTAGCAAGCTCCCCAGACATTTGCCACCCAAGTGAGCAGCTAGATTTGGATTTTCTGGAGATCTATGTATATGTGTGTGTATATATATATATATATATATCACCGGAAATAAAATATATTAGGGACTCAGAGTAACTCTGAAGTGTTGGGGAAACACATTTCTCACAAAGTGAAATGAACTCATTACCTTTGGAAAAATCAGTTAACCCATTAGTGGCAAGAAAGACAAAATGTCGTTCAGGGCATTAAGAGACAAAGACCAGACCCGTAACACCTTATGCAGTGGATACACACAGCAGAAACTCAGAGAAATGAGGCAGAATGGAGGTGTCCCGGGGTGGAAAATACCACCAGGAGCCTCCAAGAACAGGAGAGAGCAGAAAGGAAGAAAGTTGGAGTGTACCCAGTCTTGAACTGGCCCAGCTATGACTCATACACTGGGCCTCAAGGCCCAAAGGCCACACCTCCAGGTCAAGGTTATATTGCCTGTTTTCCACTACATCAAACTGTGAATACTGGAGAGTTTCTTCTTTTGTAAGATCCCTGAGTGAGGTTTCGGGGTACCATTTTTACACATGAGGGGTTCATTTCTCTCTAATCTGATAAGTAGCAGGCCAATGAGAGGGTCTCTGTTAGAATCCTGGAGAGTCAAAACCACTTACTCCTGACCCTCAGGTACTCCCGCCCCACCCAGCCATTGTGTCATTTTCTCAGCTCACCCTTCTGTGGGGACACATCTTCTCCGTCTGCAACAGGTTAGGAGAAGAGAGAGGACTCACATCGTATATTCGGAAGCTCTTTGTTGTTGGAGGGGATAATTCACAACTTCGTCCTATAGCCTTGTCACTCAGACCTGAGGAGATTAGAGGTGGATTCACAACTCCCAGAGGGGTTGGCAGCCTCCAATCTGTTTCAAACAAGGAAGAAGAGAAAGACTGTATCCCAGGACCCCTGACCTCATGCTTGTTTCTGTCTTAGCACGAACTAAGTTAATTCTGTGGGGTCTGACCACAGGCATGACAAGAGAAAAGAATAGAGTCTCTGCCAAGAGCCCAACATGGAAGCTGTGGTGGGGATGCAGGGTGGCTAACCTCAAGTCATTTGGCTCTACTATGAGGGGTTTTCTTGACCATATTTTTTTCAAGTAGAAAGAATGACCCTACATGTGGGTGACACCTTCTGGTGACAGTTCAGAGGGACATGGCAGAAGAAAACTGCTTTCTATCTGCTTGCTTACACTCTCATCAGCAAGTTCATTCCAGCTTCTTTGGGATTCTGATATAGACCGAAGACTAGCAACTCTCCAGGAACCCCCAGGCCTCAGTGTCCTGTTAGGTGACTGAGGCATTCAGCCTCATAGACTGAACAACTACTGTATTCTCGGCATATCCAATGTGAGACAGCCATTGTTGGACTAAAAGGACCACATCCTTTGGCCAAGCAAATGAATTTTCTTTTAATATATGTATCTGTTCTATTGGCTCTGTTCCTTTAGAGAACCCCAGCTAATAAAGGGTGTTGTATGACTCTTGAGTGATGCCTGGATATGCCATTGTGGTAGCTCCAAGACTGCAATGAGGAACATGGGCAAGTCTCTTGGCCAGGAGCATCATCAGGAGGCTGTTCTGCTGATGCTACGTGAGTTAAATGGGTTCTCACTGCGGGGATTTACTATCATTAGGGCTCCAGCATGACTGTTGAATCAAGTCAATTAAGAAGTCGATTGTGCAAACCATTTTGCTGCACAGATGCAGAATTCTCCAATCTTATTAAAGAGGCTGACATACTTTCGTCTCAAAGGGCATATGGTAAATACCTTAGAATTTGTTGACTATGTAGTAGTTTTATACAGCGTGGCTATTGAGCGCAGAAGTATCTTGGGTGAGGCTGGGATGTGGCTCAGTCAGTAAAGGACAGTGAAACAATGAGGACCCAAGTATAATCCCCAGACCCTGCATTAAAAATCCAGGTGTGGTGGTGGTGCATGGCTGTGATCCAAGTTCTTGGGAGGCAGAGACAGGAAGACCCCTGGGACTTGCTGGCCAGATAGTCTAGGTGTGTAGGTAAACTCTAGGTTTAGTGAGAGAGTATACCATTAAGGTTGAGGGACAAAGGATGATGTCTAGTGTCAATATGAATGCTTGTGTGTACATGTGCAAACACACACAGGCATACACATGTGCATGCATACAAAATTGTGTTTCAGTAAAACTTTTCTTGTGGATGCTAAAGTTTGATCTTAAAATAATTGTGTGTGTGAGTGTTTGGGCATGCAGGTGCAAATGTGTGTGGATATGTGTAGAGGCCTGAGGGTAAACCTTGGCTGTCATTCCTCTGCTGTTATCCAACAATTCAGCTAGGTCAGCTTGCCAGCAACCTCCAACAATCTAGTGATCTCTGCCTCTATAGCTGGGTGCTGCTGCACATAACATTTTATAGGAGTGCTGGAAATCCAGATTCAAGCCCTCATTTTTCAAGCAAGTATTTTATCTTCTGAGCTGTCTCTATTCCCAAGATTCTTTATATTAAAAACATGATAAAGGATCCTAAATACTAGAGTACAATTTTATTGTCATATTTCTTAACTACCCCTTCTCATACTAACCAGCTTTTGAGATTCATGAGCGTTCCCTAGGTGTATTCTACCGCCCAAGAATGCAAGAAAGGGGTTTTTCATTCTCCCACACATGAACACCAATGGGTAAGTTAAGGGATCATGTCCCTGAGGTTTCCTCTAAGATCCAGCCCTGTTCTTAGCTATTATTGGTCATTCATTTTGTTTCCCTCCATGGAAGGAGCTGCTATCGTGGAGGATCTGGGCTGGTGTGAGCTGTTTTCTTCTTCAGTCAGTGATGCTGTGTGCTTCGTCCTTCCTCAACATCTCCTGAAGGCTGAATGGAAGCCTTCTCAAAGAGTTAAATACAGAGAAAAAAGTAAACTTCACTGAGAAGTTCCCCCTAAAAAACCCAAATTAGATATAAAAATATGACTCAGAATTATTCTTTCTGAGTCTGCCAAAACATTTAAGGCTGTGTTAAGTTATAATATGTTAGAATCTTTCTTTTTTAAAAAAATTTTCCCTTTGTGTTTGTATTTCTGAGTGTACAGATGTGTGCAGGTGCACGTGGAGGATGGTGGTCACCCTTAGGTGTTGTTTCTCACACATTGTCTACCCATTGGCCTGGAACTTGCCTATTAGGCTAGATTGTCTGGCTTATGAACTTCATAAATATATCTTTCTCCTTCTCCTAGTATTATGATTTTAGATGTGTGTCACCATGCTTGATTTATTATATGGGTGCTGAGGTCAAACTCAGGTTCCCATGCTTACACAACAAGCCCTTTGCTGACAGCCATCTTTCCAGCTCTGAACATTTACTGGTAGAATAAGGTGATGGTGGGCTACATGGTTTAGTAGGGTGTCTGGTATTTAACAGATTCACAATAACAATTTGAGAAACAGGTGCATGGGGAGAGGACTGTGAAGACGGTTGTTTGCAGAGACTCTGTCTCCTGGGATGCTGCTCAGGACTTTTCCGAAGTGTGTAATATGAAGGGAGAGGCTTCCCATTAGATCTCAGGTGCCAGAGCACACAGAGATTTCCATCTCAAATGCCTTTCATGAGCTCAACATTATCTTAAAATCAGAATCCAGCTTCTTGAGGTTTTGCTGAAGCCTCTCTTAGCCAATAAATATCTGCTTTTTTGACTTCTGTTGTTGGACTCAGGGAGTGTCTGTTCAACAGGCTTCAGGGTCAGCCCTACCCAGATCTGGATGTACTCTTGATTGAAGAGATGGAGGCCCTGGGGGATGAGAGGAGACACAGGGAGGCCTAGGAGGCGGTGGACTCCATGTTGTCCTTTATTTTAGTGAGATAACCAGAACATTTGGATAATTTAAAAATTTCATCTTTAGTAATGGTTCTTAGGGAGTCAGGGTAAGGAGAAGGAGGAGGGGATGATACAGAAAGACCATTCTCTGGAAGGGACTAAGCCCTGAAGATAACACATACTCATAGGGAAAAATATTTTTAAAAAGTGTTTATAACTTCAAAATTAATCCTATGCCCTTGACGATAAAAATAATTCTCTCTGAGCACAGAAAGGGCATCTTCCTGCTTAACTCTGGGTCCTTTAAAGTAAAAAATAGCCTTCTACTGAACTATTCTTTTTCCTCTTAAGAAAAAAAAAAACACTGCTATAGATTGAGCTCAAACCCTCACATGCATACTCGGCAAGTATGCTACCATTGGGCTGCACCCAGTCCTCTTGGCTTTCTGTTCTTTTGAGAAAGGGATTCACTATGTAGCACAGGCTACATAAACATGCATTGACTTGCCTTCATGAGCCACCATGCCCATGTCTGTGAAGAACAGAGGACAACCCTGGGTACCGTCTTTGGCCCTCCATTCCTTTTGAGACAGGGTCTCTCATTTGCTTGAAGGCTCACCAATTAGGCCAGGCTGTGTGGTCAGCAAGTTTTAGGGATCCCTTTGTCAGCACCTCCCCAGTGTTAGGAGTCCAATGTGCACCACTACACTCAAAATTTTCTTCAGTTTCATGTGGGTTCTGGACTCAGGTTTTTGTTTTTCTCAAAACAAGCCCTTTATGAGCTGAATCATCTCCATAACCCTTTGTACCTATTTTTAAAGGGATTTTAGTGTTCAGGATGGGGTAATTAACTCCCACTGGCTTAGAGTAGAAACTCCCAGTCCTGGAAGTGTGTTGGAACCTTCAAAGAAGCTTCCAAACATTTTAGTGAGAAAATGCACCTATGCCCATTGCTTTTGAGTTATGCTGAATGGTGTTTTAGACAAGCTTGCCTGTATTCCAATCCAGGCTGCAGAGGTTCACAAACAACCAGGTTAGAATTGACTTGTCTACTCCGACTCCAGCAGCCAAATAGGAACTCCTCAGACTGCAAGCTAGAAGCCAAACCAGGGGCTTTTGAAGGTGGAAATAATAATCCTATTGGTCAGAGTTTCACTGCTGTCAATGCTTCTTATTTCCGACAGTGGCTTCCATATGCCAAGAAAATACTTTTTTTTAAATATCAAAAAGTCATTTGATTATATTAAAGCTTTAATGCTTCTTGTCAAGTTTTGCATCATCGTAAAGCTGTTAATACTAAAGAAACAGTGTTTTAACTTAATTTTGCTATTGTTCCTTTTGCTGCCATTTCACGTAACCTAGGCTGGCCTTGAACATCTGATCCTCTTTGTCCTACTGCCCAAAGGCTGGATGACATGCAGACATTACAATGCCTGGCTTGTGATTTCTTTTAAAACAAGATTTATGTTAATATTGTTTGAATTTCCTAACTCCTAGCATGGGGCCCTACCATGTGACTTGAGAATTCAGAACGATCATATGAAGTGGGACCTGGTTCATTATCCTATAGGTGTGACAGGTAGATTCTAACACCCTGTGGTGCATGTCCTAGATGTGACCTGGGCTGGTGAATATGATGAGCCAATCGTGGCTATGGTACTACGTGGAAAATATGAAGGGATTTTGTCGTTAAAGACTCTAATCAATTGTCTCTAAAGTGATCAAGGAGGAACTTACGGGACTGGAGCAATGGCTCACTGCCTAAGAACCCTAGTTGCTTTTCCAAAGGACACAGATTTGTTTCCTAGAACCTACATGATAGCTAAGAATCATCTGCAACTCTCGTTTCAGAAGATCTGATGTCCTTTTCTGGTGCAACAGGTGCTGCACACATATGGTAACCATGCTTACATGTAAGCGAAATGCTCATACCCAGAAAATAAAACAAACAAAGGAGCTTATCTTGGCAGGCCTGACCTATTTCACTGAGTCCCTTAGAAATGGTCTTGGCTTTAAATCCTTCAAGAGACAACACCATGAGTTCTTAGTCTGTGAAGAAATAGATCTTGCCAAGAACCCAGAGTCTCATGGAGATGCCAACGACAGGAATAAGCTAAGCTTTGCCCAATTTCCTGACCCATAAAAACTGGCATAATTAGCAGATGTTTTAATCCACCAAGTGTGGTCATTTACTTTGTGGCAAGAGGACTCCCATACAGTGGTGGAGGGATAATAACAGAGAGAACTTAAAGGGCTTGGCCAGGGGCACACACTGGAAACTAATGGAGCTTGGAGTCAAGCCTCTACATTTCCTACCATGTACTGTTGGCCACTGCTCCACCAGTTTACAGAAAAAGGCTCATTGGCACCAACCCTCTTATTTTCTGGAAAATATAAACCAGGACAAACCAAGGCTGATTCTAAGTCCTGCTGCTTTGTTAAATGAGGTGCAATCAAAGGAACGAGCTGACAGTACAACATAGATCTACACACACATACACACACACCCTCTCTCTCTCTCACACACAAATACACACATATACAAACACAAATACACACACACAAGCACACAAATACACATACAAACATATACTCACACATGTACACATACACACTCATACATACACATATATACACACACACTCACGGCTGTGGTGTAATGCTCTTATATACTGTAAAGATTTGCCACTCAAATTGGCTTAATAAAATAATGATTGGCCAGTAGCCAGGCAGGAAATATAGGTGGGGCTACCAGACAAGGAGAATTTGGGAAGAAGGGTGGAGTCAGGAGTCCCGAGTCAGATGCAGAGGAAGATGGCAGTGCCTCATTGAGAAAAGGTACCAAGCCACATGGCTAAAAATAAATAGAAATATGGGTTAACGTCAAGTGTAAGAGTTAGCTAGTAACAAGCCTTAGTTAATGGCTGAGTATTTATAAGTAATATTAAGCCTCCTAGCCAATTATTTGGAATGTGGCTGCCAGGTATTTTGGAACAGGCAAGTGGGAGAGAAACTTCTACACACACACACACACACACACACAGAGAGAGAGAGAGAGAGAGAGAGAGAGAGAGAGAGAGAGAGAGAGAGAGAGAGAGAACGAGAAAGACAGGAAGAGAGAGGGGGAAGGGAGGCGGGGAGAGACAGGGGTAACTAAAGGGTTTGGTTACACCTGAACTTTCTTTGCAGGATGCTGGCTGTGAGTAGATGTGTTTCAGTGGTTGATTCTAATGCTGCCTCCTGGGAGGACCTGGGTGTCCCACACAGCAGACATTATGGGTTCTTGGAGAGCTGAGAGGTGCTATGTTCTAGCTTCTTGTGTTATGAACTTGGGAAAATCTCTTGATTTCCTTCATGGAACTTTCTGGTTTTGTGAATCGGAGATAATAACACTTGGTCAGCTCTGACCCTCACCATCTGTTCTCCCATCATTACTGACCTTGAGTATGTTGTAAAATCAGTGTTTTACATTTTTTTTGCATGACTCTGTGGCACAGAGTTCTGGCCAGAGAGCGAGGAATGTCTGGTGTGGGGAAGAGGAGTCTTGGGAAATTATCATTTTCTGGCACACAGCTAGAATAGGCCTGTTTTATTTTCTAGGATCCAGCTGTACTTTCCAGCCTGGAATGTATGTGATGTCCCTCAGGGATGGGCAGCCATCTTGTGAATGTGACATTAAGGAGGAGTAGAGGGCTATGGAAAGCTTGGGTGTCTGATGGCAATGTGGAGACACCTGCCAGTATTGTGTACATTCTTCCAGCTCTCTGGTCAAAACTGGGAATATGTTTCCTCTTTCTGTTTGTGACAGATTACTTCTAAGATTTTTTTTTTAAAAAAACATGATAAAGTGAAAATAATAATTTAACATCATTATAATAGTTGAGTGAGCCCTTTCTAGAGCTATAATGAATGTAAGAAAGAGATAAGCACCTCTCTTTCTCTGTACAGACTCTCAATACAGCATGAGGTGGAGTCAAAGTGTGCTCCAAATGGAATTTAGCTGGATAACAATCCTAACAAATCCAGATTTTCAGAGACACAGAAAACCCAAGAATGCATTGCTTTCTGTGTTTGAACTCTGAAATCTAATATATACACACATACACACATATATATAGAAAGTAATATATATATACACAAACACACACACACATATATATAAAGAGTTAGACAGTAACAGCCTGTGTGCCAGCAAAACTACATCCTAAATCAAGAGGCATAGGGAATGGAGCAAAGCGGGGATGGGCCATTCTCTTCCATTCCAGTCACAGCAGTCTCTGAATTCAACTCCAGGGCTGGACCACAGGAGGCACTCGTGCCAATGTGGCTCATTAGTAGAGTGTAGAGAAGATGGTTCAGGAAAACAAAAACATCATCTGTCACTTAGGGCCATGATCATGGGAGGTGGAAGAAGGATGGCTCCAGATGAGGACATGCATTTGCTTTAAAACCTCATAGATTATGAGCATACTGATTCAGTTCCATACTAGAGAGGCACATGCCACTGACATGGGAACTTCTGGGAGGTGTGTTTGGATTTGAATTTATGGAAAAATCTTATCTCTGCAACTTCCTAAAACAATATATTAGCTATCTATGTCCCTTGTCACTGTGACTAGGGAGGAAAGGCTCACAGTTTTAAGTGTACAGTCCACTATGGCAGAGAAAGCATGATTGAGTTCTTGGCTTCAGAAATGTATGGCTGGCACTCCTCACATCTCAGGGGACCAGGAAACAGAGAGCCATTAGTGCACAATAAACTCCAGTTTTTACAGATGACAAGTCCCTGAGATCAGAGGCAAATTACCCATCACCACAAAGCATGCTTGTGGAAGACTCTTCATGTTCCCTGAGTCTTGAATGTATCCACTTTCCTTTTGTTTACAGTGATCTACTCCTTCTAGAAAAACAGTCATGCTTGGCTAAAAGGCCTAATCTTAGTGAGCATGTTTGAACAGGATGTGCAATTATGCAATACTAGTCTGAAAGATGAGTTTTCCACAAGTCTAGAAAAATTGGAGCAGTCTCTTTTGATCTACAGTCTCTAAAGTTTTCCTTGATACCCTCA
This sequence comes from Sigmodon hispidus, assembly GCA_004025045.1. Lineage (NCBI taxonomy): Eukaryota > Metazoa > Chordata > Mammalia > Rodentia > Cricetidae > Sigmodon > Sigmodon hispidus. The sequence goes on along the minus strand of PVIH01002330.1, from coordinate 47,935 downwards.
AGCAGAAACAGATTATAAGCAAGGGTTGTGGTTTCAGTTGCATCCAATACACAGCTCTTGGATGAGGAGACTCTTCAGTCTATCATCTGTCATTTGTCTACACTTAGATTCCAGAAATTACTGTGAAAACTGTGCATTTCTAAGCAAATCCATTTCTTTTTCAGATATGCCTGTCTCTGTCACACACACACACACACACACACACACACACACACACACACACCAATTCCATTGGAATATTAGCATTTCTCTTAGTCTATCAGGTAAGGAAAACCAATCTTGCTTCTGCCTCTCATTAGCCCTAATGTCACCTGGTTCCTACTTCTCCTCCGTCACAGTCTCAGGCTTGCAGGATAAAGGGAGAGTGAGTTGGCAAATGTGGAAGCCTGCCTGGCTCTGGCAAAAGCATTCATCGGAAATTTGCTTTGTAATTTCCTGAGGGTTTAGAGTCAGAAGTGGGAGTCTTCTCAGATGGAAGAAAAGTCTAATCACTTTCATGTGGGGGGAAAATAAAAAACACATAGCCTTGAAAGGGGTGCAGCAGCTAGAGTATGAACTTGGGCTTAAGGATAAACGTTCCCCAAACACTACTTTTGGAGGGAGGGAGTTCCAACTGCCTGAGATGATTTACTTGGCCCACATGGACCCACCCATGGATAGGAAGGATGCTCAGATCCTCCCCCCAGAACTGTTCTCTGAAAAGATAAGGATGACTAGGAGGCTGGATAATACATTCTCTCCATGTCTTTGAATGTTTTTTGTTGGTTTCATTCTCCAGAATGCTTTTAGTTCTTGGACCAATGCCGGATACACAGGGGGTGTTCAGCAAGTCTGCTGAGTGAAAGACAGAATGTGGCTTCCATTTGAAGCTCTGTCTGGTTTCTGTCACTCAGCTGATGGCATAAATGATGCCTATAGTAGAGGTGAGAAAGTGAGTGGGACCTTGGTCTGGAAACAGAATTGGAGGAAAAGATACACTGGGAAAGTGGAAAAGCTGGGATAGATTCAATATGGATGCATGTGTTATCTGAGAAAACTGGGGGCTCATCAGAGACCCTTAAGAGGTGACTAACAGGGGTTGGGCAGACCCTATGATGCAAGCATCACCTTTGAAGCTCTGATGGTCTCAATTTTTCTGCTTTAAAGTCAAAGCTTTTATCCCAAGGTAAAAGGAATCTCTTCTTTTCCTACCACCTTTGCTGCATGTAAGTCATGTTTTTTCTTTGCTTTCCCCACAGTTCTGCTTGAGGTCTGGGAAGTACAGCAGGTCATCCATTTTCTAAGCTATTCCTTATCAAGGTCCTGTGGTCATAGCTCTTATGGACTGACATGTCAGTGCAATGAGGATTATTTTAGGCATCAAAACTGTAAGTTTTCAAAAAGTATGCCATGTCTGCATAAAGTGAGTCTGTCCTGGACTCTGTGTGACTGGGGCACTGGAGGTCATTGAGAGAATTTGACAAATGCATTTTATCAATCTCTTCATCACTATTAACTCCATGTTCGTGACCAGGAGACCTCTGTCTTTCAGATTGGAAATGAGGGTCCCAGACAGCTATCTACCTTAAAAATGCCTCCTGGTTTGTCTGTCATTGAGGCCCACTTAGCAGACCCATTAAGCACTTACAAAGAGTTTAATTCCTTTAGCTAGAAGACATGAAAATTAAGGACAGCTTGCCTCTCCTCTCAAGTTTTCCCAGCTAAGGCCATGTGGATAAACTCCAGGGTAGAAAGTCCTTCTCTTTGGAGGTAAAATAATTCTGTAGGTAGCTAACAGATGTGGCTGGTAGGAAGGGACAAAAAGGAGAATCTGCTAGAATAACTGGGGTGTAGCTCACTTAATATTTTAGTGGCTATGGTGCTTGCCTAGGATCCAGAGAGCCCCAGATTTGATCTCCAACATAAACTTGATCTAGTGGTCCATAAGTGGAAGCACAACGATTTGGAGTTCAAGGACAGGCTCTGTTACACAGTGAGTAAAAGGTCAGCTTGTGATACATAAGATCATGTCTAGAAATACATGAATGAATAAATAGAACCTTTTCTAAATAAATAAATAAATAAATAAATAAATAACTCGTTCATTAAAAAAGTAGAATTTACAAGAGTAGAAAAAGAAGGTGTTATAACATGTCCCCATCATAGATGCCATTATGCATACCAGCTATTGCACTGTTACCATGGCTATGAAGGTATCAATTGTTGACTCTAAGCAAGATTTGTTCTTCAGTTTTGAGGAGAATTCTCATTGGCTAGTAGTTATTCTCTTTATGGGAATGTTTCTGGCATTCAGGTCTGACTCTCACTAGGTTTAGAAGCTCTACTCAGCATGGAGGAACTCAATTCTATACATGCAAAAGCAAAATAAGAGACAGAGTCGTCGACCTCTGGCCAAAGCAAACATACTCCCAAAGTCTAAGGTTCACATATTTTCATCACATCCTCTCTATGAAAAATTTGATCTAGTTAAGTAAAATCTTGACTAGCTGTGAACTCTTGGAACTATAATTGACAATCAGCCTGGTAAGACATGCTTACTGGTACAATAGTGGCATCATCATCATCATAAGATCTAAGACCTGTTCCACAAAAGTCTAACACTATTATTGGTGCAGTCAGTATAGAAGGAAGCTTCATCCCTATTTCCTAACTTTGATAGTATTGAAAGGTGCTATATATCCTAATGAGGAGAAAAGTAACCATCAGTCTTTCCAAGATGTGAATCCTGTGAGCTATAATGTCTGAACTGTCAAGACATGCCCAATGGTGCAATAGTGGTATGAACATCATGGTAGCAACCAACTACTTTATGATTGGATTTAAGTCCCATTTAAGATGAAACTTGTCTTTGGACAGCATTATCAGACCAAGAATCTGTGTTTATACAGGTAATGGACCCTTGAAGAATACATTCTATTATTATTCTACTAAATGAACATAATATTAAGCTAACTCCTAATAACTTACACTATACTGCATCTATCAACCCTCATCAAAGAAGGCTTTGTTTTTGTTTTTGTTTTGTTTTGTTTTGGTAGTAGATGGTGATTAACACAGAGATCCATACCTGCTCAATCGTTATAGTTTGAAGTGCTTAGCACTAAATGGGACATCTATGTTATACTCCTTCTCCCAAAGCTCAAGGATCACCATGGAAGAGAGAACAGGAAGGTTGCAAGAGTGACAGGCATTGGATGGCTAGATTGAAATAGTGTTTTGCAGACACAGCATGGCAGTTTTATACATGGACTCAGCATTTGTGACAGCATGCACAAGAGCTATGCAAGTGCAAAACAGAACATATCTCTTCTTGGAACGGGGAGGTGAATATGAAGTCCCACACCTCGCTGGAAAGTTATTAGTAATTGATAGCTGCTGGGAAAATTAGTTCTTTTTAAGGATGTGGGCCCTGACAGGTTGACCGTATTCCAGTGGGTGACGACATACCCAAAAGTACATAGACTGCACAAATTAGACTCAAATTAGACTCAGTGAGTTATTTTTTTTAAAAAAGAGGACACAAATTTAAAAGAGGTAGATCTGAGAAGAATTAGGGCTAAGAGCTGGAGTGAATATGTCAAAGATTCATATGAAATTCACAAAAAATGATAAAAATATTTTAAAAGATATATTAAGATAAACTCTTCCATTCCTATGCTGTTATAAAATATTTTGTTATAAGAATGAGAACAGCAAATAATATGGGAAGTAGAGTTTCTGAGCCAAAAGTTTCCCCATGGATGATAGTAGCTTATCAGACTTGCTATTATAACATTAATATATAACATATATGTGTATTGTCTTGTGACACTAGCTTTGCTCTTGACTTGGGCAGGGATCCCAGCTTTAGAGTCTTGGTTTGTAAGCTTCCTATGCCCCCGAGGACACAGGGCTGGGATGCTCCCACCTTTCATATCTTTTCGTGGTTCTATTTTGCTGAGAAAAGGTCCTTCTGCAGCCCCATCTTCTCCTGCCTCCTTTGCTTTGCTCCCAGCATTCCAGATACCCTCCGTGTCCTGCAGCATCTGACCATGGGGTGAGTGGTGGCCTTCTGGAAGATCTTCATGCTTTTTGTTCTCCCTTTTTCTTTCATGAGGAACCCTAAATGTGAAGAAAAATATAAAGTCCACCATAAAGTGTATTCAGAATGACCCCATGACCTACAAATGACTCATCCAGTATGTGGCCAAATGAGTAAAAGATTGGCCTGGAACCTCCAAGTTCATAAAGAGTGGTTTAATGTGGACAGAGAAAAGAAATTGGTAATGCCAGCTTATTCTTAAAAAAGACGCTGCTAGGAGATGGTGAACACATTGTCCTGAGGAGTGGCGATGCCAACTGTTAATTCTTAGTTACCTTCTCATTCTATGACCAAATACCTGATAAGAAGCAATGTAAGGAAGGGTTTATTTTGATTTACAGGTTGAAAGGATACAGTCCACTGCAACGGGGAAGCCATGATAGCAGAAATAAATGGCTGGCAGGTCACATGCATCAGTCATCAGGAAGCAAAAAATGGACAGGAATCCAAGCAGGGTTCTTTAATTTCCACGCCCACCCCAATGAGCAACTACCTACAATGAGGCTCCATCTGCTAAAGGTTCCATAGCCTTCTTAAACAGCTGCTGTCTGGCAACCAAGCCTTTAAACTCATGAGTTGTATTACGAGACATTTCATATTCAAATCAAACCATTTTTTGATCTGGGATGTTCCCCCGCAAAGCCCATGTTGAAGATACGTAACTCATGGTATTCCTTTCTCTTTCTGCATCCCAATGATGAGATAAGCAGCTTTACACTTTGGCCCATTCCTCACCAAGATGACTATCTCACTGTGATACTTTGACACTCAGACACAGAGACAACGGAGCTGACTAACCCAACACTGAGTTCATCAACAAAAGCAAATCTTCCTCCTTTACTCTGATTTCCTCAGGAATTTTGTCACATCCACAGAAAGCTAACATATCAATGTTTGTTTCATTTTTATGGACTGAGGATGTTAGATGTGAACTTTTTCTTCTACATTAAGTCATTTTGTATCTCTTAGGATCTTCAAACATGGGTGTCCAGGGACTCCCAAGCACCTGTCATCTCACTCTGCAAGAGCTCCATTTTTCTTCCTGATCCAGGTCTGCTCACATCTCTGTTCTTGCTCTAACTCCTTTCCTAGTGAAGTTTCAGAACTTTGAGCCTTTATGACTTGACCCAAGTTGCTCCCTCCATCCAGGATGCAGCAGTTTCCTTCTTTCTGCCAACTCTACTTCTGTCCTCATTCTCCTGGAAATACCAAGGGTCACTCCCTTTGTGCACTGTCTATGATGTTGTCCATTCCTACCTCCAAATGCAGAGGCATCTTTCCTCCAATCATCAGTGCCTTGTGAGTAAATTCACTTCTATAACAGCCAGTCACACTTTAATGCCCAGGTCACATGCCTACTCCTTTATGAGATAATTGGTTTTGTGAGGTCCTACTTTCTTCTTGCCTTGAGCACAGTTCTTTCTCTGTCACAAAGTGCTGTGCTTGGCATGGGGTAGACAAATTGTATTTGATCAGCAGAGAGTTGAAGTGTGCTTATGTTTGTGTGTGTGTGTGTGTGTGTGTGTGTGTGTGTGTGTGTGTGTGAGAGAGAGAGAGAGAGAGAGAGAGAGAGAGAGAGAGAGAGAGAGAGAGAGAACTAAATGACTAACTTTAGGATTTGAGTATAATAGGAAATTTCTCTACCAATGGCTGAACTATATTCCCAGCTCTCCTTTCTTCATTTTTTGGAGACAGGGTCTTATGCAGTTCCCAGATGACCTCACTTTATAGCTGAGAATAGCCTTGAATTTCAAATCCTTCTGACTTTACTTCCTAAATGCTAAGATTGTGTATGTGTATCACCATTTCCATTTATGTGGTGCTGGGCTCTGAACCCACATTTTTGTTTGTTTGTTTTGTGTGTATGTGTGTGTGTTAGGTAAGCATTCTACTAATGGAACCATATTACCAATCCTCAACTAGTGGTTTTTTTTTTAAATATTATTTTCACTTTTGAGATAGGGTCTTGCTAATTTACACAGCAATTGCATTTGGAATCATCTTTCTTCAGTCTCCTGAGTAGCTGTAACTACAGGCCTATATCACCAGGCCTGCCTGCCTTGCATTATATTTTTTGAGCAACTGGAAATCCACAGTCAAACCAGGAAAGTCAAAGGAATGCACTCCTATCTGAGAAGATTGTTTGGGATTGATTCAGGGTGCCCTGGAGTTGGGTCAGAATGTCTTAGCACTGGCTAAAGGTGTCTTGGGTTTGGATAGGTTGTCCTAGAGATTGCATCAAGGCATCCTGGGAACGACTGAATAGGGCTGTCTTGGGATTGGTTAATGATATTCTGGGGTAGGGTCAGGCTAGCCTGAGATTTGTTCAAGATCTTTTAGGATTGAGTCAGGGTGTCTAGTACTTGGGCCAAGGCTCAGAAGGCAGGACATAACTTTTCTTTGGTATTTTGAGTTATTTCATCTGTAGGAGTGCTAAATGATAATATATCTCTTAGATTAAATTTTTTCTGCCAATCCAAAGAAAATAAGTTTAAACATCATTATCCTGGCTGTGTTTACTATGATTTTGAAATAGCAGACACCTAGATGGTCCCTTTTATCCTCATCAGTCTCTGAACTACACACACTGATACTGAACAGGAGCCTGACATTTTCCTCCTGCATCCAGATGTAAAAAGCTAAACCATTTTACTTTTATGGGTTTGAACTTGGCCTCTGACACTGTGGTTTCTAAAGCTTATGTTTCACTCTTCTGTGTCTCTTGTTCCTCTCCAAAGACTCAAGCAATTCCTATATATACAGTAGTGGGAAACTAGGCCTTTTTCCCCCTCAAAGGAAAACAAAATTATTAGCTTAGAAAAACATCTGCTCTTCTTATAAAAGGTACTAATCCACTTTGTTAATCATGGGTTAGTTTAAGAATTAAGAGTTAGCAAGTTATATGCCTGAGCCATAGACCAAACAGCATTAATTAATATAAGATGTAAAGAAAAATACATAAAGAGACTGGTACTGTATGTAATGTTGTCTTTGACTGCTGAGGGAAGAGCAGGAGCTGGTAAAAGACATTTGATTTTAAATGGTGCTGAATAATTAGTTCTACATATTTTGTAAATGCCTTAACTTATAAATTGAAGTCAAAAGATACATTACTTTGGAGAAGAGGTTTTATTATTTTTTTTTTACACAGAAAGTAAAAAATTATGGATTCATTCTGGATTAAGAAAAACCAGGTTTGATCAAGGAAGACCCCCTGAAAAGTCTCCAGTAGAAATGAATGGCCCAGATTATTCAACATTTCAGAGCTCCTCTATTGCAGTTTCCTCTGAGCTCTGTACTCAGACAGCTTCAGAGAACTGACAGAGATGACTCAGCTTCATAGAATATTCTAGCTAAGAGTTGACAATAATCCTGAATTTTCTCGGGATCCCCATAAGATTACCAGTGCCTCCAGTCAGCAGGAAGCAGTCTAGAATACTACCACCAAATGCCCCCCAAATGGATTATGGATGCTTCTCTTTGCTTACAGTATTAATAACAAGTTAGATAATGGTGAGGAGAAAAAGCTTTTCTATGAAGATTAGATTTGCAGTTCTTATTTTAAAAATAAAAAAAGGGGAAATGCTGTGGGATTATGTTCTAGTACATTGTAAATATTTGTCCCTCCTACTGGTTTAATAAAAAGCTGATTGGCCAGAAGTAGAGAGGAAGTATGGATGGGGCTACAAGACTAAGAAAACTCTGGGAAGAGGAAGAGCAGAGTAGAGATGCCAGGCAGATGCAAAGGAGAATAGACAAAAATGCTCTGAGAAAAGGTGCTAAGCCACTTTGCTAATCATGGATTAGTTTAAGAGTTAAGAGTTAAGGAGTAATTTGCCTGAGCATTAGGCCAAACAACATGTAATTAATATAAGACTTTGTGTGATTATTTGGGACTACTTTTTCAGAACTTGGAGATAGGCCAGGTAACTCTTACTACACCCTGCTCTGTGTCCACTCATTGGGTTCCTTAACATTTCTAAAAAGCTGTGGCATTTGAACTGACAACCCTGAGGCATATTTTGACATATTAAGGAAATCTACACTCAATAAATAGGTGATTATGCATTTCTCTAGTGATCTATTCTGAAAGTACTCCGCATACCTTGGGGTTCTTGTTTACAAAGGTGCAGTGAGGCATTGGCAATCTACCTTATTAGACACATATGCAAATATATCTGAACCCACCAGACTCATTTAAGGCAGGCTTTGTCAAGAAGAACGGAGTCATCCAGGCACAGCTGGGGTGCTGAGACACTCTTCCAGAAAACAGCTACTGACACTTAAAAATTATACTTATAAAATATTCATAAGAAAATAATAATTTTCAAAAGGCCCTAAGTAACTAAGAGGATGTGGCCAGGTTTCTATCTCTCTAAAACTAAACGTGTTTATTGCCACTTTCTTCAATGTAATCAGAAAATATTTTGTGCAATCTTAATGTGCTTTTCTTTTTTAAAAGTAGTGGTATTTCTCTTTTTGCTTTTCTGTTTCTAATACATGCTTTATTGAAGGTGAAACACATTGTCCATTGGCTCTATGCAGTAACATCTATTTCTTTATTAGTTTGTTGTTACCTATCGCCCCACGCCAGGATCTATGCTAGATGTCAGAGGTGAAGCAGGACAAAGTCAGTAAATACATCAGCAAGGCAACTATAGTTTATGGAAGCTGCCAGAAAGAAATACAAGAGCCACAGAGGGAGATGCTGAAATTAGAAGGTTGGAAAAGGCTCTTTGGCAACAGGATTTACAGCAGAGACCCTGAGGCTTGGGGCAGCCACCCAGATGGAGACTGGGGATTGCACAGTACACACGGAGGAAAGAAAGTCTTTGAAGCAGAACTTAAAAATATTTGGGGAATAGAGAGAAGCCATTGTGGTTAGAGTGGCTGAGATGGAAAGTGGCACAGATGAGGCTGAGAAGGAGACTGAGCCAGGCCACATGAGCCTTATGGGTAATAACTATGATTTTAGATCTTATTCTGAAAGTGATGGGGAAAAGGGGGGCATGCCATGGTGGAATTTGCACTTTATGAAAATTAATCTGGCTGACCTTTGAGGAATAGATTGAGGAGGAGAAGGTTGAAACATGGAGGGAGGGAGGGATTTGGCAGAGTACACAGGACCAGGATCACAGGAGGTGGACAAGGGAAGCTGAATGGATGACAACTTTGGAGGCAGCACTGATGAGACATGCTGACACTTTGGATTGAGAGAATCGAGGAAAGAAAGGCTTAAGGGAGAGGCGAGTGTGTTTCTTTACATATGTATGTGTTCATGTTTATGCTCCGGTACACAAGTCTCTGCATATGCATATATATGGAGGCCACAGGATGAAGTTCTGTGCCATCCAGAGGACAACATTCTGTGCCATTCTTGGGAACACAATCCACTTCCTTTAAGATAGCATCTCTCATTGGCTGGAAATTCACCAGTTAAGCTAGACTAGCTGAACAGTGAGTCCAGGGGTCCTCCTGTTTTTAATTCCCCAATGTTTAGATTGCAAGGAAATGTCACTGTGCCCAGCATTTTTATGTGGATTCTGGTGAGCAAACCCTGATTTTCTTTCTTTTTTTTTTTATTGCAGATGATATGATAGTTTATATAAGTGACTCCCAAAATTCCACCAGGGAACTCCTGCAGCTTATAAACACCTTCAGTAATGTACCAGGGTACAAGATTAACTAAAAAAAATCAATATCTCTCCTTTACATTAAAGATAAAAGGGCTGAGAAAGAAACAAGAGAAACATCACCCTTCACAATAGTTACAAATAGCATTAAATATCTTGTAATTCTAACTAAAGAAGAAGCAGACTTGTACGACAAAAACTTTGTCACTGGAGAAAGATATTAAAAAAAGAAAGATATTAAAGAATATATTAGAAATGGAAAGACATCCCATGCTCTTGGATAGGTAGGATCAACATAGTAAAAATGGCAATTCTACCAAAGGCAATCTACAGATTCAATGCAATACCCATCAAAATCCCAAGACAATCTTTTACAGACCTTGAAAGAACAATACTTAACTTCATATGGAATAACAGGAAACCCAGGACTGCCAAAACAATCCTGCTCAATAAAAGAAGTTCAGGAGGCATCACCATCCCTGACTTCAAGCTATACTATGGAGCTCTGGGCAGAGGGTGACCGGCAGACGCTGTGTTTTCTTTCCTGCCGGGTTTTGGAGAGTAGAAGTCTCCTCTTGGTCTCTCAGGTGTGCATCCAGGGGCTTGGCTGCTCTCCTGCAATCCCAGTGTGATGGCACCAACCATGGCCCTTGTAGGAGGTGGCCCGTGGAGGCTGCACCCCGTCTCTGGGCCAGGATTTGGAGAGCAGAAGTCTCCACTTGGCCTGAGGGAAGGGGTGACCCTCACCTGTAACCTTCCAAGCTGTGCGCCCAGCAGCTAGGCTGTTCCTGTTTGCACAGCGGGTGGCTGACAGAGTCGGCAAACCCTGATTTTCATGTTTGCAAGGCCAGGACTTGGCCCAGGAGGTGGACTGAGCCACCTCTCCCAGCCCTGGCCTCATTGCTAGTGTTTGGGAATGAGTAGTGGAGGTTGTTGGTGTTGTTGGATGCTGGAGAACTCTTGAAGAAGAAGGGTTTTCATAGGAAGACTGGGAATGAAGACAGGGAAGCTCATAAGTTGGAGAAACCTGTTACTAGCATTAAGGAGAAGTCAAGACTTTTGGTAATGCATCATTTAAACAGCAAACCTTGCTGTTTATTGCTGTAACTCTCAAAGTGATGCTTGAACAGATCACAGAGCTTGAGACATCTAGTCTGGCCATCAGAGATGGTTCAAGGACTGACAATACGAAGTGATAGAGCTGGCGGAAGTGTGCAACCATACGTTTCTCTTTCCTGCAGTCTGCCTAGTCAGATCTTGTCACTGCTTTTGAGCTAAATGTGCTGGAGGACATGCCATGAACAGGGAGAGTGACAGCTGTCCTCAAAGGGATGGCCAGAGCATCTGGAAAGAGCAAGAATGACGATTCTAAAGAGAAGAAGGCAAGCTAGCTAGATGGCTCAGGGTGTGGTAAAAGTACTTTCGGAGGACTGGAGTTTGATCCCTGGAGACATCATATGATGGAAAGAACCGATTCTCTCTCTCTGTCTCAGGCTCTGTCTGTCTGCCTTCTCCCACTCACAAAACAGATTAGTAAAAGGCAGAGAGAACGTGATTCTCTAAGATGGCACAGTTTCCTCATCTAGCACTGTCTCTGGCATTTCAGGACATGGAGCTCTGGTTCCTAAAATCTACTCTTCCAGATGATCCCCCCCCCTCCCCCTGGGCCGTTTCTGAACCAAGAATTTAAATGAAAGCCTTGAAGCTTGTCACAGCACTCTCCAGCAGATCCACCAGATTCTTTCTATTAAATTTCACTGGTCTGTTTGCTTTGCTGCCAGTCTGTCCACTTCCGAGGACACGCTGTCCTGTGTGCTTCCCTCCGCTTATCTCTGTTTCTGTTTGCTGTTCTGACAGTGTGTGCGGTGCTTTTAGGAAGCATAATATTTGGATGACTGATTAGCAGTCTGCATAGCAGAAATACAAAGTTTTGAGAGGCCAGAGGGCAAGGCACCTGATTTGCAAGGACGGATTGTTACAAGGGGGTTCTGGTTTGTGTGTCTAGAATTTCTGTCTTGTGTGGAGTTCAGTTCTTTATGGTTGGTATTTCAGTTTGGAGTGAGAGTGAAGCCTGAGTTCAGTGCTTAGCTCTGCTGTTTTCTACTTTGTACTTTAGGCTTGTGACTTCATGTCTTTGAACCCCCATATAAGTATAGATAATTATAGATATGCAAATTGCCAGGTTGTTGTAAGGATATAACTGGTGTAACTCATGTAAAGTGCTTAGCATGCTACTTAATTCAAGCCGGAAACCAAGTCCATCATATTATAATAATTGAGCTTGCAAACATAGCTGTCAGTTAGACAGGAAATACAGTCTGTGTTTAGAACCCTGGAAGAACTATTGGTAGCCCTGACATCATGCATGGAAGGAGTTGAAGTGAGGGGTGAGTCTACTCTAGTCCAGCAATGGTTTTAACCTGGAAACTTCTGGCATGTTGTACTCATTTAGTTTTCAAATTCAATTAAAAATTTTAAATTAAACAATTAAGGGTAAATGGGCATGGACAGATGGATAGATTGCAACTATGGATCAGGTGTGCTTATAATACCAGAATCTAGGAGGACCAGGAGGCTGAGGCAGGAATATCCTGAGTTTGTGTTATCCTGGGCTCCATAATGAGACTCTATCAAAGAGAGGTGGAAGGCTAGAGAGATAACTTCACTAGTAAAGTGCTTGCCTTGGGAGACTGGGAACCTACGTTTGACTGTCAGAATCCATTTTTTTTTTCATCCACTAAGACATGATGGCATGAGCAGGCAGTTCTAATGTAGGATTGGCAGAGCCAGGTGGATCCTGAGGCTCACCCTACAGGGAAGGCAGTGCCAGGCAGGTCCCTGAAACTCACCTTACTTGACAAGTTCTGGGCTAGTGATTCACAAAACAAGATGGAGAGTACTCCTGAAGAATGATGCTAGAGATTGTCCTCTGGCCTCAGAAGGGATATAGATACATAGGAATGCAATCTGCTTGTACACATGTTACATACACATGTAAACAAAGAAAAAATTCAGTGGCCAAAATGAGCTCTTTCCTGTACAGTGTGGATTGTTTGAGCTAGAACACAGACCTCCCCTCCCCCAGGCAGCTATCTCAGCCATGACTTTGAAGACAATCTTTTCCCATGTTTGTCTCTTCCCCCCTGTCCCATGCCTGGCTCAATCTGGTTTCAGTCTTAGACCTTTAAGAAGCTTATAGTCATGTTCCTCTGGCAGCAACTTGTCCCCTGAGCTCTTTGAGCATCAGTTATTCCATCTGCAACCTGGGGATGGTAATGTTGTCCACCCCAAGGCTCTTATGAAGATGATAAGATGCACGCACACACCAAACACAGAGATTCTCTTAAGTTTCACATGAGTGACTAGGTACATGGAGCTGCTATTTGTTGAGATATGTTGGGTGATTCTAATGTTTTGTCCAAATCCCAGGTAACTCTCTCCACATCCAAGGATTCTGCATCCAAGGTTCAAAGGGCTGTGATTTGAAAGGCTTCAGAAGAAAAAACAGTGCATCGGTTCTGCACATGTGAAGACTTATTTTCTATGACCTCATCTCCTGAACCACTGAGCATAACAGTATTTCCATTGTATCAGGATGATTTAGTGTACATAGGTGGTATGCAAATGCTACACTAGGTGTCCCCCCTGTCTTTAAATGAACTCTTTGATACGTGCATACAATATGTTTTGATCATATCAGCTCCCCTATTTCCCCCAGACTTTACCCAGATCCCCAACTACATTCATCCCCCAACTTAATGAGGGCTCTTCTTAGCCCACTAAGTCCAATCAGTACTGTCCTGTGTGCATGGGTGTTGGGCCAGCTAATAAAGCATGGGCAACAAAGGTCACTTCACTGAAGAAAACTGACTCTCCCTCTCCAGATTTCCACTGCCAATGCTCCCATCTATGCTAAAACACCGGTGGCTTTGATTTTCCTCAGGTCTTAAGCAGATAGCCACAGCTATTGTGGGCTCATGAATACAATGACTCTGATGTTCCAGAAGACATTGCTTCTCTGATTTCTGGTCCTTCCCACCCTTATACACTATTTTCTGAACTGCATGGGGAGCAGGCCTGCTATGGATATGCCATTCAGGCTGACTGACCACTTCACAGTCATTCATCCTCCTCACTCTGACCAGTGGCTAGCCTCTGAACTGATTGCTGTATTCTGCAAAAATGAAATGCTCTTGAACATCTGTGCATGAGCCAGTGCCCCAGGGACAACTATATACTTAGACAAACACTGACTTGTCTCTGGCATCCAGCTAAGTTGGGCCAATGAGCTGCTCCAGAGGGAGCTTGAAAGGAAAGAGGGCGATGATGCTAGTGTTTCTGTCCTTCTCTGAGGAGAGGGCTTCAGACACACAGGACCTGAACTAAGTTATCTTTGTGCGCACCCTTCTGAGTTTGACACTTATGCCCTGAGTTTGGCAGGCCTTGAGACTTGGGTTTATAGCAATTATATAGTCAATCAGTTTCTTGCAGTATTCCTGCACTTCTGTGGTATCTTGTTTTAATTCATTTCAGCTTCATTTCTCCCCTGTATTTCCCTTTTCCTTCTCTTCCTTCTTCCTTTCTAGACCCTTGCACTTCCTTTCCCACTTCCTTCTTGTCTAATAGTTTTTTCTGTCTTTGAACTCATTATTCCATTTGTTTCAGCTTTACAGATATTGGGATAGTAAGTGACACTACACCTGTCATGACTTATCCTATTCTGAGTAAATCAAAAGTGATGTGTCCAGAAAGATTGCAGAAAATTAGGATGGCTAAAGTATGAAGTGAAAAGAAGAAGTCAGGTTTAATGTTTTCAATCTCAAGATGATATTTTTAGTCCACAACAAGTTATTTTAGAAATAAGCCTCTATGGGGAAAGAAAATAGTTTGCAAGCATCTAGACACTTTTTTTTTTTAATGTAAGGAGTCCATCTAGATCATATAAGATCAATGTCACCATATAGACAAAGCAGAGAAAATGAGTAATGGAAATTTCTGGTAGAAAGGAAGAAGAAATGGAAATATTGGCAAGGGATTTTGCCGAGACTCTGAAAGGGTGCAACCTGTCTCTGTAGAATAACTGTGAGCTTTCCCACTCTACCATGCCTAAGCAATCTTGGGACAAAAACTGATGACACATTAAAAGCTCAGAGGCTTTAGATGTTGTGTGGGACAGCTAGCCCTCCCTAGCATCTTCAATATGTCTCCACCCTGGCCAAGAAGATTCCTCTTGGTTTTAATTTCCTTCTACCACAGAAAGAAGTCCTAGGGGAAGTTGTGTTCTTTGCATTTAGTGGCTATGTTCTCAATGAAGTGGAGTTCATCTCAGAGTGACCTGTTTCTAACAGGGGCAGCAGAGGTATCCCCCATTAATAATTTCCATTCTTCTTTGCCCATTAGGATTGATGGGGGCTCCAGAGGAAGAGGGTGTGATTTCAAAAGGAAATAACAAGCCAGTTGTTGTGGCATATGCTTCTCATAACAGTGCTCATGAGGCAAGGGCAGGAGAATCTCTGCTGGTTCTAGGCCAGCCCGGTCTAAATAGTGAGTTCTAGGCCAGCCAAAACTGCATAGTGAGACCTTGTCTAAAATAACGATTACAATAATTTCATCTTCTTAGAAAGGAGTCTGAGTGTTTGGTGTAAATTTTGACTTTGTTTTGGATTCTCTCGCAAAGTTGACTCCCTGCACGCCCCACCTTCCAAACCTTCATTTTGAGCTATGAAGTCATAGAGTGAATGTGGCAGGTAGCTTTTACCTAACATAATCACCACTTTTACTCATTACATTATTTTCAATATAATCATATTAAAGGAAATCAAAACAAAGAGAAAAATCCCTATCTACAGAACAAAAGTATTCCTTTAATAACATGTTATCTTTGCTTGTGTTAAAAATATGGATGTGGGGGGAGAGGTAAGCTGGGGGAGGGGAGACTGTGGTTGGGATATATTGTATGAGAGAAATATATATATATATATATATATATATATATATATATATATATGTTGACTGTGTGACCAAATCTTCTGCCTGGGGAAGTCTGTGCTACCCACATCCTTTGCTCATCCCTTTTTAAACGAAGCAAGAGAGAGGAGTAATTACCTGATGCTGTCATGTGACGTCAAGCTTTGGTTCATTTGGGAGTTCTTCCAGTTATTGAAATGGGACATCCTTAGGATGGTATAAAGACTCAATAGTGTTGGCAAGGTTTTGATATTTCCTACTTCTTAGCCGTTGCCTTTATACAAAACCCCAGGATTTGTGGGGATTGTTCTCCATTCTTTCTCTGGCATCCTAGATCCTGACTCTGCAGCTCTGGACTCCTTTGGAATGTTGAAATTATGATGTTATGGAAAGGGTGTTGGCTATGCCATCCCTAGGATTCCACAGAGTGGACACTATAGATCAAACGTTAGCTCTGCAACCTCTGCACATTTTCTTCTCCGTGTTCCACAGCCTATGACATTAGAATAAAGAGTCTTCCTTGGCTGACTGAAGACTGGATAGGCCGCAAACACACAACCCATTGTTTGCATTGTTCTGATTCAGAAGCATCTGCTATTTTAAAGATTGCTTGATTGTGTGCTTCCTTTAACTGAGAACTCTGCCCACATCTGAGAGTAGGGGATGTCCCTGTGTCAGCACAATGACAGAGCTGCAATAGTGGTTGTGGAAACCACTACATGGCTTTCACTGTGCTGCCAGAGGTGACCACATGACCAAATAAAATGTGCATTATTTGTTATTTCCATCCTGGTTTCCTTTCTGACCCATAAAGAATTTAAAACCATGTTTTAAGCTTCCAGATATGCAAGACTATGTTTGTCTATGTCTCAGCTTCTGTGTCTCTGTCTCGTCCTACCCCCTTCTCCCTCTGCCCTTTCTTCTCTGTCTTCCCTCTTCTGCCAGCACCTTTTTAAGAAGGCCATGCCTTTTTCTTCCTCCTCCTCCTCTTTCTACTCTCTTTTCCCTTCTTAAAATTCAGCTCCTACCTTGCTATACTATGATCAGCTATTATAATCTATGTGGCTTTAAAAAAAACACTCATAGAAATGTCCTCTATGTCCTGGAATGTGCTGACTTTAAAACTGTTCCTTGGGTAACTGGAAAGAATGCAGATTATCCAGATTATCGAAGAGCTGACAGAAAGTTCTACAGGTGTGATCATGATTAAGTGTTGCATGTTTAGTTTCCAATGTTATTATTGATTTTCTGATGACCAAATCAATTTGCAATAATTTAATATTAACATCACACTTGAAGACATTCACAGCTTCATATTGCTGATAGTGGCTTTTACTTTGAACACTTTCTTGTTCTGTAGACAAAAAAAACAAACTCACAGACACATAAAGTCAAATTCTGGATTGGATGTGTTTCAAACCAATGTTTAAACCTATGTTAATGGTGACTTTTGGCTCAAATTTGTTAGTTTCCTGGTATATTACATTACAGCTTTCCATCTCACTAAATAATGTTATAGGCTGAAGTTTATTTAATCTGAATTTCCATTATTAAAGAACCTTAATTGGGGCTGGAGAGATGGCTCAGCAGTTAAGAGCACCATCTGCTCTTCCAGAGGACCTGGGTTCGATTCCCAGCACCCACATGGCAGCTAACAACTGTCTGTAGTTCCAGTTCCAGGCAAACACCAACGCAAATAAATAAATAAATAAAGTTTTTTTTTTTTTTTAAAAAAAAAAGAACCTTAATTTTCATTAGTATTTTAAAAATATAACTTATATTTTTTTGTTCTGATCACATTTTGTTTGATGTTTTTGTTTTTATATTTTTCTGTGCTTTGCTTCAATTCTTTATTCCCATCTCCCATTAGATAAAGCATATTTCTTCAGTGTGTTTTCTCTCTCACACTTGTCTTTTAGAAGTTACTTATTCTATTTAACAAGGTTTGCAATGTGTAGCTTATGTTAAAGTGCAAAGTGAGCATCCTACCAATTAAACTCCACCCCAGCTCTCTCCTCAGGTTTATTAGGAGCCTAAATTTTGAGCATTTCTTAATGGCAAAGATAAACTTTGGTCAAAACAATTTCTGCTGAGTTTAATTTTTCTCCCTCAAGTTATTACCATTTCTTTTCATAACCTTGTCATAGTTCATTTTTGTTAATCTGAACACAAACCCAAACACAGATGGGAAACATTGGTTGAAGACTGATTGCTTCCATCAGATTAACCCATGGTCAGATTGGGAGCTGCATTTTCTTGATTGTTGATTGATGTACAAGGGTCCAGCCCACTGTGGGTGGTGCCTTTCCTAGGCAGGTGAGTCTGGCCCAGGCAGGTGAGTCTGGGTTGTATAAGTGAGGTAGTTGAGAAAGCCAGAGGAAGCAAACTAGTAGGCAGTGTTTGTTGTATAACATTTCCTGCCTGTTTAGGCCAGAAGTTCAGACCTTGCCCATGGCAGCTTTTATCCCCCAAAGAAATGAAACAGACGCTTATATTAATTTCATACTGTTTGGCCTGTGTCTCAAGCACATTACTAGCTAGCTCTTTCATCTTAATTTAACCCATTTCTAGTATTCTATCTGCCACGTGACCCGGCCCATGGCTCACCTGGGTTCCTTACATGGTTCTTCCTCGGGGGTCGAATGGTGACTGACTAACTCCACCCTCCTTCTACCTGTTTTTCCTCTGATCCTCTACCCACTTCTACGGTGCTCCACATAGGCCAAACCAGTTACTTTATTTACAGCATACAGAGAACATTTCCACCACAAGTATTCCTCTGTGGTTTCTGCTTTAAGGTCCTGCTTTGAACTCCTTGCCCTGGCTTGCCTTTTGTCTCAGTTTTAGACCATATCCTGTAAATTGTAATAAACCTTTTCCTCCTCACTGCTTTTGGTTCTGGTGTTCATCATACCATCAGAAAGCAAACTTGAACAACCATATAATTAATGTATTAGATGTGCATTTTTACTTTCTAATTGTAACCCAGTTCGTAAACAAAAGCACATAGATGGAGAAGACTGTCTCAACAATGTCATAAATTTCTGAAAGAAATATTGAAGAATGTGAAACTCCTCAAACCAAGAAACACCTTTATGGATTCAGGCCAAATGATTAAGAACCCTTAGAACTTAAAACATATCTTCTTCTACTTTATATGTTTATTCATTAAAAAAACTCCATGCAAACACTAAGACATTATAATACATATTTTACTATTTATATATTATTGCACTTTCATTCAGTTAACGATATATTCCTTTAAAATGCGTCACCGATTATGTGTCCTGTGATATATTGTTTTTAATCAATATGTGCATTTATTTATTCTTTATTTATTTAGAGACAGGGTCTTACTATGTGGACCAGGCTGGGATAGTTCTCATAGCAACAGTTACATTCAAATACTTGGACAGTGATCCAGATACTGGAGAAAAGGGCCAATAAGCAAAATAAGACATTGTCGTGTGTGTGTGTGTGTGTGTGTGTGTGTGTGTGTGTGTGTGTGTGTGATAAACTTTTGGAAGATCAACCATTTCCCAGAGCCCAGTTTGCTAAATTCCATCAACAAACACAATACTCTTCGTTATTGAACAAACCCTGAGGAAGACGTAGGTAAACATAATTAACCTTAGGGACTCAGGCTTATATATTAAGCAAAGGATCAAAATACTGAAGGTTAAAATCCTCCTGAAGGCCATTCTTGTGCCCTTAGTCATATCTCCCCAGCTGGTAAAGAATGCTCAGTACTTATGCAAGACCAAGTGAGGAAGTTGCTTGTGCTTGATAAAGGCTCTCCCCATCTATCCCATTCCCTTATTGTCTCCTCTCCCTGGGTGAGCCTGCCCCCTTCTCTGCGTTCAAGCCTCCTTGGGGAAAGAAGGAAGCTCAGACACAAACACAAGTAGTCGGTGCTGGAGATCAGGTCTGTGGGTGTGGTGCTCTGTGAGTCTGGGTTGACACCACTGGACCTCCTGGTGCTCCAGTTTCTTCATCTTTATGATGGCTCCTCCTCAGGACGTGACCAGAAAGGTTAAATAAACTAACAGCTCAGGGACATAGAAAGCTCCAACCCCATGGTTCAATAATTATTAGTTACTATTCCGGGGTCAATACCTTTCTCTTAGTTTGAAAGGATAAGTGGAAAAACAAACCAGGAAATGCAATATAATTTAATTTAAATATTACCTTATTCACATGTAAACAAAGAGATGTATGGAATCTCCTAGTTAATGCTAGTCATCTTTCTGGCTTCACATTGTTGGTAGGAAGCCAAACAGTCAGGTAGCTGCCACCTAACAGAAAGTCTTTTCGGGAATTCTAAAGTTTCTTGGTGCTTAGAAAAGACTACACATAGTTCTCAACAACACCCAGGGTTGGATTTCTTGAGAGAGAACCAGGCCATTTTCCCAAGACCCTTAGGGAACAAATTGTATTTTGTATTCTATTTATTGAAGGAAGGAGGGAGGGTTGGATCACAGAGTCCACAGGGAGTGGAAACCAGAAACTGCCTAACAGCATCAGGTATCCTAATAGCATAGGGTATCCCAAATGCCTTCACTTTACCATCTATTTCTTTATACTTTTCTTGTCCTTTTTTTTAAAGAACAAAAATCAAAAATTGAAACGTGTTCTTCCAACTTCAGTGGAAGCAAACATCTCAGATTTCCTGAGAAGCCACTGTTCTGTACCATTATCTTAGTTGTAATTATTTATCTCCTTTCTTCTTATTTTCAAAAGCACTTTGGGGTGGGGAAAGCAATCCTATGGGATGTCTTTTGAAGTCTCATGTCACTCTGACTGCTGTGAGTTAGATACTTAAGCTACAAGCTACGTGTAAGACCTAAGCTGGGCCGATGTAGCAACTATAGACTGATCAAACTGACCCTAATGACTTATGGGCTTATCATTATATCCATGTTCATTCTCTGTGCTTTTATGAGGGAAGCTTCTATTGGCAGCAAATGGTGATTAATACAGGGATATACAACTGGCTACAGTGCAAAGAACATCAGTGGGGTGCTCATCTCTAAGTGGGTCTTCTCTTATCATTTGTCCTCCTCCCAAGACTCAGGGCTCTGGCAGGAGACAGAAGGAGAATCAGAACTAGAGATGGTAGATGCATTGGTTTTGCATGTGAGATCAGACATACACTATCAGCGCCACACTAGCGTTTATTCAGGAGAGTTGCCAGGAAGTACAAGGGAAGAAAAACAGAAGAGAAAAGAGGCAGACTTTCATGTGGCATCTTCTTTTAAGAGAGCGTGTGGGCACAGATTTACATAGCCACCATGCCTAGGGCTGTGCCCTCCATAGTAATGTGTTCTGCTGGTGCCATGTTGGGTTTACCACAAGGTCACTACATGCTAGGAATTCTTATCTCACTTGGTGCCATGTTGGGTTATCCGACTAGCACATTTACCATGTAGCTGCTATGTGCCAGAAATCCTTACAAGATGACTATGAGGGAATGGTGAATTCTGGACACAGTGACCATGACAACATGCACAAACCCAAGCCAGACCAAATTCCAGCATGAAGAAGAAAGATGGGAATGGGCTGGCCTTCTTAGAAGAAGAGCTTCTGGCAATGGCCAGATGCTGGGAAAAGAAGAGAAGATAGCCTGAGAAGTTGACCATTCTCCAGTGGAAGGCCACATATCCAAGGATATATGTGCAGCACAAATTAGACTAGATGGATTAAAAAAAAAAAAGGACAAATAATAGGGTGGGTAGGACAGGGGTAAGGGGTCTTGGGGTGTGTCTTAAAGGAGCTGGGGGAGGGGTAAACAACGAGAACACACTGTATGAAATTCTTAAAGAGCTACAACAATGAGTATCAAACACTGAAGCAGAGGCCAGGGGATGGTTTAGACAGTATGAGGACCTGATCTCAGAGCTCTAGTGCCCAGATTCAAAGGCAGATGCAACAGCATGTACCCATAATCCCTGTGCTTAGGAGGAAAGGACTGGAGGATCCCGGTGCTGACGAGCCAGCTAGTTTTGCTGGAGTGGAGAGTTCAAAGTTCAGTGAAAAGACTTATCTCAAAGATCAAGGTAGAGGCACTGCAAAAGAAATGTCGCTTCTTTCATATGTCCAACATGTAAGACCAAAAATGAGGGGGAAGGGCAGAAAACTACCAGGAAGAGACTTCCAACTTCCTTCCACACACCAGTTGATGAAGAACACTGAGGCAGCAGAGATCAATGGTTCCCATTCATCCTTTCTACACACAGCCCCTCATGGTGCCTACTAGATCCAGACGGATGTGAGATGTCCACCTTTCAACCCAGCACAGCCATGGCAGTAATTCACCCCCGTAAGTGAAGGTGGCTTTCAGCTTCCACCGGAGAAGCATCTTTTATAGTGGGCTGTAGTGAAAATGGTCGAAGCACCAAGGACAAGTGGCTGTGTAATGCTCAGCCCTAGATGGGACATCCATGTGGAGCCAATCTGCCTTGAAAGGCACAGACAACATAGCAGGAGAAGGGGCGGAGAGAACGGGAGAGCTGGGGCATGGGGAGGAGTGCTCTTCTTGATGTGACATGACTTTCACTCACAAACTCTCTGAAGATGTAGTTACCTGTCTATGGCTGAAAGATGTACACAACATCAGTCAGTGATCCAGCCAGCAGCACCAGCCAGACTCCCTGGGTAATTTAAAACATGAAATCCATGAAGGTGGGAAGGAAATGCATTGTTTTAGTTTTCTCTGTCACTGTGACAAAATAACCTGGCAAAATGCAGCTTAGAGAAAAGAAGGTTGATTTTAGCTCATGAGTTCGTCATATTGTTCATCAAAGCTGAAGTGAAGGCAGGAACGTCAGTGGGCTCATCACATCCACACCCACAAAAGCAGAGAGGAACAAATGCAGACATGCTGGCTTGCTTGATTGAGCTCAGCATGGTTCCTCCATTCCTGTATAGCTCAAGACCCCCTGTCCAGGCGATGGAATTGTCCATAATGTACTGGGTCTTCCCATAATTGACTTAAGACAGCTCCCCACAGGCATGCCCAAAGTCTATGCCAATGTAGACAACTCTTTCATTAAAACTTTCTTTCTAGGTGATCTTAGTTGACAAATTTGATAAAGTCAATCCTCAGAGGTGATGTTGGGGATTTGAGTGGACACATATACAAAAATTTCAAAGAGCAAACAAAAGATTATATACAAATCAACAATAAATGAAGGTGTAGAGCAATTGAAGAGCATGTTCAACATTGACCTCTGCCCTACATACACAGTCACACACAGACAGACAAACCGATAGACATACAGAGACACACATATGCACATATACAAACATACACATGGTCATACATGTACTCCTAACACCCCACAGTGGATCAAGTAGTAGCTATTGTGTATCAGAACTGGGGATCATCTGCAGAAGGCCTGGGGACTCGCAAGTGGATCAGTAAGGAGAGAGTGACTGGTAAAATAAAGTTGACATGGGAGTCATGCAGTGGAGACCAGGAAGTATGACAGAAGCATAGAGAAAAGATGCCTGGGCTCTGGATGGCATACAATGTCTAGTTCTGGTCCATCCTGTGGAGGCAGGCTTCACGCAGGGCCTACACTCCCTGTAATTTCAGCTAGCTTTTGTGAGTTCCTTGTTCTGCAAACAAATGCTCTGGGGATTTTTACACACTGCTCCTTACAGCTTCTTTAGACCCCTTTATTACCAGTCCTTTTACTGGCTTATGTGATTGTGTTGGGTGTTTGCTTTGGTTTAACAGTAGCAGGGTGGGGGATAAAAGCACAGTGTTAGCTGCAGGACTGGCGCCCATTTCCCACAATTGTTAATAATGATTGTCTCCAGTTCCATAAAAAGAATTATAACTCCAGGAGTGGAAGAAGTCATCCTCTGAGACTTTCTATCCTGAATCTCAATTTTTCAGAGAGGACCAGGGTCAAGACATACCCTTTAAATGCAAGGCACGGAGACTCCAAGAAATGAATAACAATAAGGTCACATGATTCCATTTCCATTTCTAAATGTTTGCAATAGAATATGAAAACAAGAGATTTCAACTCAAGAAACCAAAGCTTATTTTTCTAGCACACAGCAATTTCCTCTGAGTCAGACTAGGTGTCATTTGAGGCCACATAAAGAACTTTGTTTCTTCTAATTTTTTTTAACTAAAGATGAGCAATATCTCCTAGTTAATAATAAAATGAACCTAGAATTTTGGTCTCTTGGTTCCAAGCTCACCACTACACTTATGAAGCCACCCAAGTGTTCCCCAGAGTTAGGATTCAGGGACATAATCTTTTCTGAGACACTTGTTTTTAAATGACTATACACAAATTATTATTTTATCATCAATATTATTTATTTTGTTGTTGGGTGTATACACGTTTGTGTCTGGGTACGGATGTGCGCGCAGGTCAGGTGTTGTACTCAATCCTTCCTTGTCCCAGATAACTTTCTATTTCTGTGATAGTCACCATGAGCAAAAGGAACTTAAAGAAGAAAGTTTTTTTGCAGCTTACAGTTCCAGCAGAGTGGAGCTAGAGTGGAGGGACAGCAGGTAGCAGACATGGAGGGCAGAGCTGGAGGCTGAGGAACATGTGTCTCAAAGCACCAAACTGAAAGATCAAACTGGGATTGGTGCAAGTCTTTAAGGCTCACTTTCAGTGTCTAATGGTAAGGCCACACCTCCTAAGCCTCCCCAAACAGGGCTATCTGAAGATCAAGCATTGCAATGCAAAGACTATGGGGGACATTTGTCATTTAAACCACCACACTTCTCTACCTTATTTATTAGGGACTAAGCACTAGTCCCTCACTAACCCTGGAGCTCACCAGTAAGTCAGCCTGGCTGACCTACAAGCTGAAGGGTTCCTCTTGTTTTTGCCTTTCAGCACTGGGTGATGACAGGTGCATGGGGGTGTACCTGGCTCTTTACCTCATACCAAGGATCTTTGTGACAAGAACTTTACTGACTGGGATATTTCCCCAGGCTCACAAATTATTTTTTTATTGTATTTCATATAATATTTTTAATCATTATTTTTTTCTCTTCCGTCCCCTCCAAGGTTCATCCCCACCTCTCTACCCACCCAAGTTCATGCTCTCTCTTTCCTCTATCTCTCCCTCTCTCTCTCTCAAAAACCCCACAAAACAAACATACAGATAAAAACACTACCAAAAATCAAAACAAACTTAAAAAGAAAACAATAAGGAAAAAAAAAATGCCAAAAGACAAAAAGCAAGCATGTGTGTGAGCAGGCATGCATGTGCTCACACACACATACACACAGACATACACACATAAACACACACACACAGACATACACACAAACACACACAAAGACACACATACAGAGACACACTGACACACATACTGAAACACGTAGACACACACACACATAAACACACACAAACACACACAGACATACACACAAACACACACAGAGACACACAGATGAACACATACAGAGACACACCAACACACACATAAACACATAGACACACAGAAACACACACTAACACTCAGACACACACAAACACACAGACACACACGCACAAACACATACACAGAGTCCATTTTGTGTTGACTGACTACTCTGGGGCATGGGCCCAGTGAAACTCCTTTGGATAAAACTGGTTTTCTTTTCCCCAGCAAATACTGATTGCAAATAGCTTCTCAGGTGTGTCACACTGTCCACTTCCCCGTCTCAGAGCTGGGGTTCATTCTGGTTTGAATGCTGTGTAGTTCTTGTGCATGATGCCATAGTCTCTGTGAGTTCACATGTGTGTCAGCTCTGTTGTGTCTGGAAAATGCTGTTTCCTTGGAGTCATCTGCCATCTCTCTTTCTTAAAATCTTTCTGCCTCCTCTTGCACATGGATCTCTGAGTTTTGAGAGGAGGAGCTAGGATAAGACATTATGTTTAGGCTGAGTGAGCCTAAGTCTCTCCTGCTCTGCACTTTGTTCAGGTGTGTGTCTCTGTGTTAATTCACATCCGCTACAGGAAGCAGCTTCTCTGATGAGGGTTGAACAATGCTCCATTAAAAAAAAAAAACATATTTAGTAATTTCCTAGAGGGATGGAGATGGAGCCTGAGAAACACTCTTCGGAAATGTCTCTGGACCCACTCCCCCCCCCCCCCGTAGGATCAAGAGTTAGAGTTGCAGATGACCTGAAGTCAGTTCCCAGCATCCATATAGCAACTCACAGCTGGCTGAAACTCCAGTTGCATGGCACACACACATGCATACAGTCAAACATTCATGCACACAAAATAAATAGATAGATAGATAGATAGATAGATAGATAGATAGATAGATAGATAGATAAATCTTTAAACAAAAGAGTTGAAGATACTATCATACAGGTCTGGTGTAGCCCAACTCCCTCCCCCCCCAATCAATCATCAGGACCTGTTGTCACTCAGTATCAGAAGTTTCCGTGTTCACGCTGTCTTCTGTGCCAGGCACATTCACATCTGTGAATCCAGGGCATGAATGTGACCTGATTCCTTAGGAACCCACATAAGCTCTCAAAGCCTGAACTCCCCTGCAGATTTGCTGTAATTATCTTGCACCATCTTTGTGCTAAGAGAATTGCAACTGACTGTACTTCATTAGCTCAAGAGGGAAATAAAATTAGAGCCAGGCAGATACGCAGGCTGCCTTCATCATATATATGACAGGAACTTTCCAGATTTATTTTCATATTTTCTGGCACAGTGTTCTTATTCTTTCTGAATCAGGCTGCTCTGAGCTCATCTAAGAAAAAAAATGTCAGTCTCATGGAATTCCCCAAGGAAAAAGTATGAATTCAGAAATGGACAGAAACTCTTTACTCTTAAAAAAAAATTAAGGGAGGGCTAGTTACTGTGACCTGAAAGAAAACACACAAATAAAAACACAGGAAGCATGTAAGTTACTAAAGGGTCTTTCAACTCTTTTCACGTAGAATGAATTATACCTGAGGACTGAAGTTAGATATTTAAAAGCTCCACTATTACATTTCCACAAAGACAAGGATTTTGATGACTTAAGGTGTTGGGGGCTATCTACCTCAGAACCCAGGATTAGCTTGCTTTCTGTTGCTGTGATAAACGCCATAACCAAATGATAAATTGGGGGATAAATACTGTATTTGGCTCACACCTCCTGATCAGAGTTCATCCCTGGAGAAGCTAAGGCAGGAACTGAAGCAGGGCAGGAGCTTGGAGGTAGGATCCGAAGCACAGACCATGGAGGACTATTGCTTACTGGCTTGCTTCCTGTGTTTGCTCAGCCTTCTTTCTTACAGAACCTAGGCCCACCTGCTCAGTCACTCACTGCCTATAGTGGGCTGAATGCTCCCACAACAATCATTAGACAAGGAAATGCTTCATAGACCACTCAGTTGGAGGTGATTCCTCAATTAAAGTTCCTTCCTAGATGACTCCCCTTTGTGTCAAGTTGGCAAAAACAAGCCAGTATACCCAGTGAGGACACAAATACAGACAGTGGTACCCCAATCAGCCTCACTCTTTTATAAAAGTCACATACATTTCCCTATTTGATCACTTCAACAATCCTGTATGAGGAATGATATTTTCTCCATTCTAGAAATGGAAGAAACAAAGCCAAGGGATATCCTGAGACCTATTCACTATCATATTTCTGGTTATTAATAAATCCAGAACATTAGAAACATTATTATTGTTGTGATTTGAATGTGGAATGTATGTCCTGGGTTTTTGTATGTGAACACTTGCATATGTGAACACTTGTGAACACCAATTGCTGGTGTTGGTTTGAAGGGTCATGGAATCTTGAAGGAGCAGGTGGGTCACTGAATGTTCGCCTTAAAGATAATGTCCACCCCTGGTTCCCACCTGAGTGCTATGCATCTTGATCTGCTGAGATGTGAACAAGTTGTGCCATGTATGTCTTCTGCCATGGAGAGAATTGCACTGGCCACATGCCTTCTTGCTGTGATAGATGACAGCCTGGAGACAGGATAAATACTTGCTTTCTTAAGTAGCTCTGTCAAGTAAATTGTCACATCATTAAGAGAAATAATTAAACACACTACCTCACTCCATTGTTCCCGACTTAAAAATAGAATTAAATTATGGCAGTAAAGTTTGATGCTCATAGAAGTAGAGATTGCATGCTGCTGAATTTAAAAGTTTACAAAAAAAAATACCACAAAGGAAACTAGCTCATGAAATTATTTTATAACTAGCAATCCAGACTTTCCAGGCATAATGTACATGCATTTTTTTTCTATAAGTCTCTAAGTCTGCCTCCCTCTCCAGAACATAGGGAATTTACAATTCACAAAGTTGTTTAGCTAACTGGTTCATTTCTTTTAGAACAAGCATCAGTCAGCAAAAATTTTATCCCATTCTGTAGACTGCCTCTTTGGTTGAATGACAGTTTTTTTTTTTTTTTTTTTTTTTTTTTTTTTTTTTTTTTTTTTTTTTTTAATCCATGCTCCACGAAGCATTGTGGAAGAGGAGGTGGAAAGAATGTAAGAATCCAAGGGTGGAGAAGAATGCTTTTAAATGTTGAATCTATGTAAAACATGGGCATTGAATCATGAACCCCTGATAACCATGCAGACCTATAGGAGATGAAGCCCTTCAATGTTTCAACATTGATGGAGTGGTGTCCATGAAGCCCCACCCTTTCCTGAGGAGCTATTGGTAGCTTTGGAAGTTAATAGTTATCATATTCAGTGTCATTTTTCTTCAGTGGTGTAGCCACTGATAAGTTGCCCACATTCCAGTGAATAATGCACTGTCCATGTTCATGTGAGCAACTCTAATTAAACTCTGTGGGGCAGAAGGAAAGAAATAGAAGAAGGACTCGACTCGCTGGGAAGAAAGGAATTCAGAAGGAAAGGGAGGAGGATGAGTAGCTAATGGGGGTGAATATAATCACTATACATTGTATATTTGTATTAAATTGTAAATAAATAAAATAAAACAATTTCAGTGTGGCCCCAGTTCAGTTTTGTGGCCACACTAAAACACTGCTACATTGGATCCTCTGAGAATTCTTGGATGGTCACATTCCAAAAAAGAAGCCTACTAGTCTACTTAGTCTCTTAAAATGATATTGAAAGAAGATGATAATGATTCTCTTTATAAAGTGACATTTTATGAGATTTACATATAAATTGTGAGTATAAATAATTATGAGGAATACATCCTATAAGCAGAAAATTTTTGCCTTTATGTGATCACTAATTACTGTAAATTGAAGGAAAGTCAGCCTGGAACTCAATGTTCCTTCATAATTCAATGGCTCTCTTGACAGGGATGTGATATATTTTCCTAGGGCAGAAGGAGACCAACTGAGTCCCTGAATTTCACATCATTCTGTCTCCATCAAACTGGTGATAGCAAGAAGATGCAGAGGTGGACAGTCATCCAGAGCCCAGATAGATTCCATGTAGAACTGGCTTCAATTCTCATGTGTGTGCACTCACGATTGTTCTAGAAAGTATCACCCAATTCTGGTCTTGGTGGCATACATCTTTAGTCCTAGCATTTGGAAGGTGGAGGCAGGCAGATTTCTAAGTTTGTGGCCATCCTTGTCTATAGAGTGAATTCCAGGAAAGCCAGGGCTAGAGAGTGAGACCTTATCTCAAACAATAAAAAAAGAACCACTCAGGAGGAAAGTAATGTAGATTTTCAATGAGAACATAATGTGTCGTTCTTGCATATTAGATTATGTAGAATTTGATACACACAGTGCAAAAAGATTTTTCCTCAACTCCAAAGCAGGACTATGACAATCCTGGCCCCTCTAACCAATGGAGTGCACGTAAGATGAGGCACCTACAGATTGCTTTCTGCTCTGGGTACTAATGACTCAGAAACAAAGCTACACAACAAATAGCCTCTTTGCCCCCAGTGACCTTATGTCTCCTCTCTCCCACCTCACCATCTCTTGATGTATTCTTAGGTTGACTGTTGTTTTCTGTGTATTTATGATGATTATATATTTGTGGATTTTGTCTCATGTATATCCTCTCAACAGGATATGGACAGATGTTTTAATTTATGTATCTGTGTGAGCACACATGTCTGCACGTGTATATGCACACCATGGCACACATGTAGAGATCACAGAACAGCCCAAAGAAGTTGGTTATCTTCCACCACAAGAGTTCTAGAAACTGAACTCAAATTCTTAGTCTTGGAAGCAAGCATTTCTAACTACTGAGCAATCCTACCAGCTCAGGATAGGCTTTTTATTCACTTCTAATCATCTATATCTCTTCAAAAGATTTGGAGTCTCTAGAGGAAGGTGTGGAATTGCTTGTTCAATAAGTGCTGGGTCCTCCAGTTTGATGTTTCTGACTAAACCCTCATTCAGTTCTGGTTGATGCTATCCACAGCTAATAAGTCCCTGTTATGAATGAAATGCAGGGTTAGGGCCTTTAAGAGAATAAGACAGTGTATGCCTTCCAGTGCCTTCCAGGCAGGAGGTTTCTCATCAGCTTCCCACTTGGCAGTTGGCACATCCTGATGGGTCTAGATAGTTGTGAGATGTGTCATCAGTAATCTGTTGCTAATAATAAATAGCTGGAGTTGTCATTTTAAAAAAACGATAAATATGAGTGATTCAAAATGACTATTTTTGTAGTAACTCTTCAGATTTTTTAGCTTTATGAGTGGTGAAGATGAGTTTTCCTACTATTTTTTTTATTTTCTTGTTGCACCTTCTCAGCATTACCATGCTTCTCTATCAGAACTGATTGCATCATTTCATTTGAGCTGTGAATAAGAGAGGTGGTAGTGTGTGTGTGTTTGTGTGACATACAGCACTCTGGTTCTGACTTTGTGCCTTTTCCATGAGTTTCAGAGTGATTATTGAATGCAATGTCATTAATGTTGACATCACTGTAGACTTTGCTTATTGGGAGAGAGGGTGAAGGAAACAACAGAAGAAAGTCAAGTTCTTGGATAGGGCTGATTTAAGTTACATCCCAAAAAGTGGCTTGACTGTTAACAAGTGATTTTGGGGTGTAGGGACATGCCAGAACTAAGAGGATTTGAGCCACATTGCCTAAGTGGAACAATATGAGAAACTGTCTATGACTTGCCTAGCACCAGAAACAGAATAGTGGGAAGGGAATATTAACTATGTTCTAGACTAGACTTGTAAAGTTCTTGGAGGCCTCTGAATGGAAGATGATATTATTTAGGTGGTCTCTGTTGTAGAATTGTTCAGACTGAATACATGAACCAGATAGTTATAGGTGCCAAACATGGAATAATTCTAAATGGCTCTTGGATCTATCTTTCCATTGATTGAGGCTTTTGACTATCATTCTAAATATAGAACAAGAGCTAACTTCAGAACTGCTTTTTCTCTATCTATCTATCTATCTATCTATCTATCTATCTATCTATCTATATTATTTTTGTGGAGATAGGCTGTAGTCCAGTTTGCCCTCATTTTGCTATGTAGGCCCAGATGACCTTGAGCTTCTGATTACCTTGCTTCAGCCTCCGGCTAAGATTAGATGTGTGCTCCACCATGCATGATTCATGTTATGCTAGGAATTGAAGTGAGGACATTAAGAATGTTAGGCAAGAACTCTGCCAATTGTGACCCTATCATTTATAAGGTATAAAACTGGATTATTTGTACTTCAGTCTTGTCATCTAAATAAGAAATATAATGAACAACATCTCATAGATTTATTGCATCCTAAATAGGTTGAAATACAAGTGCTTAGAACTTGATACAGAACAAACATCAAGCACAATCCAACTATTTGTAAGATTGGTGTTGACAGTGAGTACTGTTTCATGAATGCACATGTATGCACAGGCATGGGGAGGGTGATGGGAAATGTCCAGTGTCTTCCTCAATCTCTCTACATTTAAGCTCACCAATTCATCTAGAATGGTTGACCTTCCTCTGTTGCCCAACCCACAGCCCATCCCAGTGCTGGGGTTGTAAATATGAGCCATCTTTCCTGGATTTTATGTAGGGTCCAGGAATGTAAAATCAGGTTCTCACACTTATGCAACAAAGCACTTTACTCCAGACTCTATTGATAGTACTTTTCCTTTCCCTGAGTGAACAGACACATGCCTTAGGGTTGTTTTCTAGTGGTGTGAATAAAGTAAAATCATACTTAACAAATAAATACACACTCACTGAGTGACCCTCGTAGGCACTGTGCAATGTTCTGAGGAACATGGAGAAGAAAGTCATGGACACAGCCCCTAGCAATCTTGCAATATTTGAAAAAAAAAAAACCAAAAAACCCTGAGACCAAAGTTAGTAAAAAAAAAATGAGTTATGAAGCAAAACTTTAGTAGCTTATTGGATTACATAGCCCAATGCCAACTGGTGTCCAAGACAACACACTTCTTATTAAGAGTATAAAGAAGGGGGTGACACTGATCGAGTGTTGGGGGAGATGTTTAATTCTGATGAGAGTTTGACCTAAATAAGAAAAGGGAGTGCCTCCTCTATCTTTCTTAATGTGTGTCATTAGTACAGCTTTTCACTCTTGATTCTCTCCCATTTACATGCTGTTTGGTCGTTAAAGGCATTGTCTACATTTTCTTAGGCTTTCCTCTGTGAGTGCATATGTTTTTTTTGCATCATGTTTATCTTTGCAGAACCTCCCTGGGATGTAGTGTAGAGTTTTGACACTGGATTTCTAAGAAATGACCTTCTTCTGGTTCTATGATTTATAAATATGGCCATCACATTTAATAATTTGAACATACACATCTTTTAATCTTTTCAAGAAGACATTTGTTTTCCATTACCCAAATCCTTTTTTTTTTTTCTTTTCTTTTTTCTTGAGAGAGCTAGTCCATCAGGGGCCACTTAGGACATATTGAGAATCCCTGTGCTTCATGTCTGCTGAGAAAAAAAAAGTGCCTGAAGAACTTTGCAAAATAATCTCCCTGACATGGCCAAAGGAGGGGAACAAAGGGAAAAGAACCCAGAGGAGACACTGTTGTGTATCTAAGGAAGCCAAATATAAGAAAATTCGAATTTAGGAGTATTCAATACAGGAAATTGTTAGGGAGAATTTAAATCGAATCTTTGCTATTCCCTGTTCAAAATTATTTTGTCATTATCTTTAATTTCTTGTGAAGGGACAGACTCCATGGAAGGAGAAACTACATTTAATCCAAAACAGATGGCCTTGAGTGTGAGGACATGCTTGTAGGATGCCTAAGTCAGCAGGTCTAAGGCCACAAAACTACGAAAAAGCGGAGGAGCGTAGAGTCACCAAGAAAACAGTGGATGGCAGTTCCCAAACATATGCAGAAGATCCTGTAAATCCATGTTCTGGATAGTGTCCCTTATAGAGGTGTGGAGACAGTTGATGACCAAATGACCCAAGAGAGATGAAAAGACTAAGGGAGTTGGATGCAAAAATGAATGATTCGAGAATAAGGGATGTGAAGGAAGAGGGAATTATAGTCCTCTAGTGTCTGTTGCCATTTGTTATGATTTGCATGAGAAATGTCCCCTACAGGACATGGGTTTGAACATGTGGTTTTCAGCTAGTGGTAATGTTTGGGAGGTAATGTTACCTTTAGGAGAGAGAGTCTTGGAGGAAGTATGTCACTGGACTCTGAGTTTATAGCTTTGCCTAATTCCCCTCAACCCCATGAATGGAAATGTCATCTGCCACCTTCCTGCTCCTTCACCCATTTTATCCATGACTGTTGTAATTCCTTCTCTGCTGCACTACACTGTATCCCTCAGGAACTGTAAGATGAAATAAATCATTTTCTTCCTTAAGTTGCTTTTGGTCATGGTGTTTAACCACAGTCAGAGAAAAGTAGCCAACACACAATTATAGTGATTAATTTTATCATTTGACTTACCTGAGCTACAATGCCCTTGTAGTTAGTCAAAAACATTGCCCATGATGCTTCTGTGAGGATGTATTTGGATAGAACTGACATTTCAATCCACATGATAATCTTCAACAAGAGAAAATTTTCTTCTGTAATATGGATGGGCTTCATCCTATTAAAATCTAACAACCTTGAGCAAGAGAAACCTTTGACTTCATCTGTAGCTTTGGCACTTTTTGACTTAGTAGCAGACTCCTGACAATCAGCCTTCTGGAACAGATTTTGGGCTTACAAAGCCATTGCTATTACATGGACCAATTCTGATCTCTATGAGCCCTACAGCTTCAGTGGAAGATATTTCCTGTCACAGTGCTGAGTTCATAAGACAAACACATTATCCTGCCAAAGACCCGCCTCACCATGCTAGATAGGATTAATTTTAATTTGTATCTAGCATGTCATTGACTATAAATGGGCTAAATATCATAATTTTAAAAAAATTATGGGCTAACAAAACAAAATCAAACTCAGCATAAGCTGAGGAAAGAGATATATTTAATACAAAGTAGCTAATAGAAGATGAAAAGATGAAAAAAGGTATGTTCTTGAAAAGGAAAGTTAAAAGAAAGTGTGATGTTAAAATTAAGGCAAAGGAATTTAAAGCATCAGCAAACCCCCATCTCAGCCACAAAACCCAACAAAATAATAGCACATGAGCACAAAAGCATTAAATGAAATATTTTACAACCTTAAAAACAATTACATTTAAGCACCAAGACTGCCCTGGAGTCCACAGGAACATGAAAAGCATTTTTCTTTCTTTGTGTGTATGTGTAAGAACCTAGGTTCAATTTTCACCATTGCCAACAACAACAAAATCTCAAAATAGAGATTGCTAAAGAAAATCAACAGGCTGATTCAGTCATGATCAGGTGTGGGCATATTATTCTTTGGGTTAGCAACTCACACACAAGAATAACATGGAGACTTATTGTTGATTATGAAAGCGCAACCTATAGCTTAGGCTTGTTTCACTAGCTCTTATAACTTGAATTAATCCATTTATAATAATCTATGTTTTACCTCATGGCTTTTTACCTGGCTTCCATTTTGCACTCCCTATTTCCTCTCCATGTCCTCTGGTGTCTCTCCTGTGTCTAGGTTAATCTTTCCTTCTCTCTCTCTGCCTGTAAATCCCACCTAACCTCTTTCTCTCAAGCTATTGGCCATTCAGCTCTTTATTAAATCAATCAGAAGGTACCTTGGTAAAGACAGGTATTCACAATGTACAAAAAGATTATTCCACAACATTTCCCTTTTATGTCTAAATAAATATTTTTTAACTCTACTACAGCAAAACTTTATACAATAAGAACAATTCTCAGGTAAGAACTACATTCACAATGTTTAGTACCTTTGCATTTGGCAACTCCATTATCTATCCTATCTTGGTGACTCCAGAGTTTTGTACCTAATTCACTTGATATCCTATTTTGTATTACCAACCCAAAACTATTTTATTTGACATCGGAACATTTTCTTAGATAAAAAATTTAACCTTTTCTGAATCTCAATCTTATATGCTTTACATCTTTTTGTGAGCTTTTTAAAAATTTTTGTAACAAGGAAAACTGTAAATATAATTATCTAGTCTTTAACTCCATCAGAGGCCCAATAAGGATATAATATTGCCTGAGTAAATGGAAAATACAGAGTAAAAAAAAAAAACTTACAAAATTATAGAAATAAAAGAAACAGCTGGCTGCCTGGATAGTTACCCAACGTTTCTTTGCAATATTGGGACATCATCTTTGGCCTGTGGGCTTAAAATATCTGACAGACTTTTCTGTGAAGCAGAAATTTTGAAGGACTATTCTACATTGTCAAATTTTAGAATTATCTTGTTCTGCTTGTCCAATTTGGACAGCATACTATCAGTAGTTGAGCCAAGGTCAGTTTCTTGCTCCAATGTCTAGTTTTTGCCACAAAGAATGTGGACTCCATATTGAGGTTCTTCAGTGTCCATCAACTTTTTTTTTTTTAGAAGAAATTTATGCTGCCGGGAACATAAGAGTCATAAGCATGAGAAACCTTATGTTATTAAAACATTTTAAATACCATATTCTATGGGTCTTTAAAGTGTTTGAAGATCACCTATCTGTCTAAAATATATCTCTGTATGACTTTAAAAACACATATGACTATTATATGTTTGATTGTTACAGATGACTATTAACCTGCATTTCTTTATTATCCTAAATAGATTTCAAGGACTAAAACTTTACATTACATTTTAAATGAGCTGCAAAGGTATAATACCTTAAACAAGAATAGAAACATGTATGCAGTATAACAAAAATAATCTTAAATTTGAATCAATATACAAATATCCACACCAGTGTAAAATATTTGAGACTAATGGTGGTTCAAAAGTAGACTCAACAATCCACTTTTATCCCACGATTTCTATGCTATATCCTCTTTTTTCCTTCAGAAAGAGATCCATTAATCTAGTCTCCTTTGTTTAGCTTTCTCCACGACCATGACCAGTAAAATTTGTAACCAACACACCTAAATGATGTCAAATACCCATAACCCATTGAATGACCAAAACTCACTCCACCCCACCTCTTCAGAATGTGGCTGTTATATTCTCTAGACTGTTTTCTGCTTTCTGATGGTGATGACATCTTTAGGAAACCTGAGAAAATTGAGATAACAATCAAGTCTTGGAAAAGTTAGCCATAACATTTGTTGTCTAGTCAGTGCAATGGAGAAGTACCAGGCTTTTCTGTAGTCTATGCACATGGACCATCTTATCTAACTGATTTGAAGCTGTCCTGAGCAGTTTTAGTTCAAAGCTGATCTTTGAGTGGTGTTTGTCAGTATAGTGGCATTACCACAATCCAGGTGGGGCCCTAACATCCTTTTTGGAGACTTCAAAGGTCACTGTTAGAAATGGTCATGGTTCACTGAAAAAAAATTAAACATTTTAAATGTTATATGCAGCAGATATCGAAGGGGTTAAAAGACCACAATAAAAAATTTTCAAAGAGTCAAACTAAAACCAAAGGATTATGAGATTAATGGAAATATAATAGTCCCTAATTTTGTTTTTTCTTCTGTCCCATACCAGGTGGCTCTTTGACGTGACACAGAAAGTTTAGATTTTCCTTTAACAAGAATACATGTGTTTAGAGAAGGAAATACCACACTCTAACTCCAAAGCAAGCATTAGTTTTTAATTGAATTGGGACTACAAAAAAGTCATTTGTCTTATGTATCTATAGAGAAAAATAGAGATAAACATTAAGAAGATTTATGAGCTTTCATCCTATTTGAAGCTGTCCTGAGCAGTTTTAGTTCAAAGCTGATCTTTGAGTGGTGTTTGTCAGTATAGAGGCATTACCACAATCCAGATGATTTGAGTAAAGGTCAATTTACTCTTTTTTAGGGCATTTTCTTTGGGTGATTTGTCTGTTTTCTTCAGATGTCTCACTTGCCCTGTGGTCTTCCAATTCCTTAGTTAGATGCCTTCATTCTCCTGGAAAGACAAAAATGAAACCCTGCCCCAACATTAACTTTGGGGAATTTCCCTGGTTGAATTAGAATGCTTTTTGATGAACTATCACTTCTCCTAATCAAAAGGTCTCTCATGTTCAAATCTTATCTTTATCAATTTTGATGGCATCCATAACTTTTCTTTTCCCATGGAAACAAAAGCAAAACCTCTTCTCAAATATAATACATACCCTGGTTACCATTCTGAGGTCAATACAGCTTTAAATTTTACAGGTTGATTTAGCTCAGCATTTTTTCCCTACTATCTAATGCTTCTCTGTGTTTCCTTCTCATTAGCATTTAAAAAGTTTAAAGTCAGTAAAGCATTGTGTAATTTATCTCTGGGGGAGTCTTGGCACTACATGTAGGTAGATTTTTCTTTGGGCCACCAGCTCACCAAAAAATGACACAGAGACTTATTATTGAAAGACCCTCAGGGACCCCAACTTCAAGAACTCAGACAGAGACCAGGCTGTAAATGGCACAAGGTAATTTTAGTACACAGGCACCTGTGGGCGATCAGCAGCTTCAGCTAACTGAGCGTGCATACAAGGAACAGTCTCTCTTTTTTATACAGTGAGAGTTTCATCAGCTTAAACATAAAGACATATATCATATCTCATTAGCTACTTTGAACTACATATAAAATTCCGCTAAGGGGTAATGTGGTGAATCATTGGCAAGGTTCAACTTCGGGGCAAGATTGTAAAGTTTTTGATCCTGGAGGTGCTGTGAACATCTGGTTTGTGTTAAGATTAGACACTCCTGGTCTCTTCACCCTCCCATGGCCTTCCTTATCTTTTTAAGAAACCTTAACTGTCATGTCCTGATATACTGAGGCTTTGCCCGCAGGATGACTCCCTGCTTATTGGCCAAATGGTTCCTGACTGTTGGTTCCCTGATACACTGAGGTTTTGCCCACAGAATGACTTCCTACTAATTGGCTTTGTGGAAATTTTGAGATTGGGATCTTTCATTATTAATTATGAAAGCTTGGTCTATAGCTTAGGCTTGTTCCACTAGCTCTTATAATTTAAATTAACTCTTTCATACTAATCTATGTTTTGCCTCATGGCTTTTTACCTCTCTTTTACCATATACCTCCCTTTTCATCTCCACATCCTCTGGTGTCTTTCCTATGCCTAGATTCATCTCTCCTTCTCTTTCTGATAGGACATGAAGACATACACTGCTTGCTGTCTCACACCTGAACAACTTTTCCTACTTGCTTATCTACTCAGGTGTTCAACAGATTCACAAAATTGTTTTATGCCCAGACTTTATTTTCTCTACCCACAATATTTAATTCTAGCTTATTAAAGTAATCTGGGAAATGCTTCTTGGTCTATTTTTTTTCCAGAAAGAGTTCATGTAGAACTTATGCTAATTCTTCCTTAGGTGTTTACAGAAATCTATCAAAAAGTCTTCTAGACTTGGAAGTTCTATGAAAAGTATATGTGGCTCATTTACAAACATGTGATGCATTTTCAAACATGGAAGAGTCTAGGACAGGTAGGATGGTCTGAAACTGTTCAACAATGTCACCAAGA
The DNA here is from genome assembly GCA_004025045.1 of Sigmodon hispidus. Taxonomy (NCBI): domain Eukaryota; kingdom Metazoa; phylum Chordata; class Mammalia; order Rodentia; family Cricetidae; genus Sigmodon; species Sigmodon hispidus. The sequence goes on along the minus strand of PVIH01002330.1, from coordinate 9,335 downwards.
GCAATCAGGAAAGATTCAAACAAAGGAAAATAAAGCAACAAAAACTGTTCTGTCAAGGTGCTTGGAGGCAGCCAGCCAAAGCGGTTGAACCCCAGGGCCTAGATTCTGAGGAGCAGAAAAAGCCCTGAGGTTAACCCACATTGGTTTCTTCCCCTCAGGGAATTTGCCAGCCACACGGCAGGTCTCCAGAACAAAATGAGGTTGCCTGCAGTTTGAGGCAGTTGTGCTGTGCCTGCGGGGAATGGAGGTTGGGTTCAGGATCACTAAGGAAACCAGAACTGCAGCCGCCAGGAACTGCAGCTAAGTAAGCATCATGTTCTAAGTGTAGTTTATCTTTGAAGTCATTGATGACTCCTGACCTCTATGTTCTGAAATCCAATTATATTTTTTCCTCATTCTTTTATAAGTTCTTTGAGAATTTTGTACAGTACATTTTGATTATATTTACCCCAGTCTCCCTACCCATCAAGGTCCATCCATTTCTCCTTTCTATCCACTCAAATTTGTGTCTTTTTAAGAAACCTATCTTGTACAGTTTGCGTTGCTCATATACTCTTGGATGTGTGGCCATCACTGGAGGGTGGTCTATCCATCAGAAGGACACATCATTAGAGAGAAAGGACTCTGCCTCTCTCAGAAGCTACTGACTTTCCATGGTGCTTAGCCAGGGGTGGGACTTCATGCCCTTCCCCCCATGCTGAGATTTTGTTTGGCTTCAACTGGCACAGGTCTGCTACATACTGTTTTAACTGCTGTGAGTTCGTTTGTACAGCTGTCCTGCTATATCCAGAAAATACTGTTTCCTTTTACTCATTTTCCACCTCTGGCTTTTTGCAATCTTTTTGTCCCCTTTTCAACCAAAATACTAAGTGGAAGAGGGTCACAGGAGCTAAATGAAGATTTTGAGACAACTAAATGCTGATTTAGTTTTATTTATTTATTTTTAAGATGAAAGGCTTGATAAGCATCCCAGGGAGGATTGATAAGCATCCCAGGGAGGATTGATAAGCATCATAGAAAGGGAGGGTTCAGTAAGCATCCTAAGGGAGATGTGTGAAGCATTCTTTGAAGGTTTGGGGAGGACTCTGGGCTTTCCATTCAACCCCTTAAAGTGTTACACACCAGGATCCAGAGGAAAGAGCTCTCATAGTCTGAAGACTGCTCTGTGTGACCTTTGTCTCCAGGTGGAGGTAACTTAACTAAGTCACATTTCTTTAATCATCTTTGAAGAAAATAACATTATCAAGAATATCCTTCTGTTTTGTTTATTTTTGCTTGTTTTTCAATGTTGGGTATTAAGCCCAGGACCCCACACATGCTATTGAAGGCAAATATTCCATCATTGAGCTGAATCTCCAGCTTGGGACTTCATATTATTTTTTAATGTACAATTACTGACAGCTAGCTAAAAATACCAGACATGCCCAGAAACAGGGCCAACTGACCTGATATTAAAAAGCAAACCAGACTGCAGTGAGATACAGACATTAAAATAAATATGTTAAATATGTTTAATATAGATTGCAATCTGGAGAATTCGGTAGGGAATTGGAAATTATCTCATTTATGTACAAAATGAGTCAAGTCAAAATTATTGATTTAAAAAAATAAGAAATTAAGAACACAGTAGGTGGATTTAATGGGGGATTAGAACCAGAAAAGAAATGGTTAGCAAATTGTCCTTAATTTTTTTTGTTTGTTATAGAAAGTTATATAAAGGCACTTGAGAAAATTGTCTTTAAAGGATAGGGAAGAGATTGAAGCACAAATATTAAAATGGAAAATAAAAAAAATACATCAAAAAGTTTAAGAAACATGAACATTTCTGAAACTAACACATATAATTGGAGTGCCACAGAAAGGAGGAATAAGGCAGGCAAGGAATAATTAACAAGATCCTAAGTGATAAGTTCCCAGTATTAGCCAATGAAGTCAATGTACAGATTCAAGAGTCTTTTACTGTAAGCAAAATATGTAAGTATTATGGAATAATCAGAAAAGATTTGTCACTCAAATTGGTTTAAGAAAATGCTGATTAGCCAGTAGCCAGGCAGGAACTATAAGTATAGATAAGGTAACCAAAGTAAGAATGATGGGAAGGAGAAGGGAGGAGTCAGAAGTTGCCAGTCAGACAGAGGGAGCAGGAGATGAATGCGCCATGCTAAAAAAGGTACCACACATGGCAGAGTGTAAATAAGAAATATGGTTTAATTTAAGATGTGAGAGCTAGTTAGTAATAAACCTGAGCTATTGGTCAAGCATTTATAATTCATATAAGCCTCTGTGTGTTTACTTGGGATTGGACAGTGAGAACAGAAAAACATCTGTTTACATATAAGAAAAACTTATATGTAAAAGCCCAAGCCCAACTGACTCCATGATGGAATTACCATTTAGGATCTAAAACTCAGCACATAAGCAGCACCACCTGCCTGAACTAAAACAAAGGCCTAATCTAATCCATCAAAGCCCATAGTTCTGGGAAAGTCTAAGTGGTTTAATCTTTCATTTTAGCTTCTGTAGCTCTGCTTTTGGCTAACTGTTCTTGTTAACTGATGTATGTCAACCCAGAAGAGGGTTTTGTGCTTAAAAATCTCATCCTGACAAAGACTTGGGGCTACACTGGGATCCTGGACACCTAGCATAGTCACCAGCTGGCTAATAAAGACTCTCTATTGGCTTAAACCCATGTCTGAGCAGTCTTCTCTGGAGCATACCCCACAACAAAGACCACAGTAGAGTCTATATAAAACTGAGACAAGATTAAGAAGACAATAAAATTAAAAAAAAATTACAATGGTGAAGAAGAAAGGATGGCAGTTAGAATACAATCCTCCCAAAACTAACATCTAAGACTTTCTTCCTCCCACATACGGTCACATTGATAAGTCTAAGACAGTTAGAGATGTTCATATATTCTTTGGGAAGGGGTACAATTTGATGCATTATAATATTTGAAAATATAATAAAAGAAGCCTCAATGCTCAGCCCAAAAAGAACACTAACCCATAATTCATATTTCCTTCTCAGAGCAAAGATTATTGGAATGAAATGGTCTTAAGGACAGGACTGGAAGCTGATGTGGGTGGGAGAGTATTAGGTGGAAAGGTACAATTTCATGGAGATCTAGACTTGACAAGGCCTTAAAGGGAGGGGAAAGCCTTACTTTAAAGGCAGAGAGGAGCTTTAATTAAGAGAAACATAGAAAGATCAGCAGTGGTGGCACATGTCTTTAATCTCAGTACTCAGAAGGCAGAGGCAGGTAGATCTCTGTGAGTTCCAGGCCAGCCTGGTTTACAAAGTGAGTTTGGGCACAGAGAAACTGAGAAGGGGGGAGAAAGAGAGGAAAGAGAGAAGGTAGATAGATGGATGGATAGATAGATGGATGGATGAATAGGTAGATGATGGGTAGATGGATAGATAGATAAATGGATGGATAGATGGATGGATAGATAAGCATGTGTGGAACAAGGACAACCATCTCAGAAACTGCCTTGTGCTCCAGTTAATTGAACATGGAGGAAGAAGATTGAAACAAGAACATCTTTTTATCTTATCTTTGCCTGTAACATTTAATGAATACTTACTCTAATTTAGGTTCAGGAGATATAAAGATAAATAAAACATAATCTCTCCCTGTAGAGAATATTCAGTGCAGATAGGAAATTGGGCATATAAATTAGTGGTAGAAGTATCACATAATTAAGGTTTATGATAGAAGTGTAGAAACAGTCCCACATCTTCTACAAGGGGAAAAAGATCAAAGCCTTTCCTCTTATCTTTTCCTGGTTGTAGAGATGCTAAAAAGAGATAAACAGAGGGACAGGGCTGTGGTGGGAATGTTCTCTGTGTGCTGTAAATAAAGAACTGTTTTGGCCTATGCACAGCATCGTAGAAGTGGGTGGAGAATCAAAGGACAGGCAGGTAGGAAAGGATGGAGTTAGTCAGTCTCCATCCGACCCCCAAAGAAGACAAACATGTAGAGGTACTGGCTCAGCCACAGGCTGAGCCACGTGGTGGGAAGATAAATGGAAATGGGTTGAATTAAGATGAAGGAGCTAGCTAGTAATGTGCTTAAGATATGGGCCAAACAGTTTAAAGGATATAAGTGTGTGATTCATTTTTGGGGGGGACAAAAGCCGCGGTGCACCGCACGCCAGGTCACAAACCTCCCAGACCCAAAAATGGGCCAGGAAAAACTTTCTACAACACAGGGCAAACATGCTTAAGAAACTTTGAGCCAGACTGCAATATTTGAGAAAAAGGGCATGCAGAGAGAGAGCATACTCATGAGGCTGAGGGGTAAAGAGTGTGGACAACACATTGAAGCTGAAAAGTTTACCAGCTTGTCTTTAAAATCCATATTATAGAATCTGAATTTTATCAGTTTAAGAGGTTTTAATCATGAATGTGATGTAATCAATTTGATATAAAGAAGTATATCAGAATATATTCTGTGAGAAATTATTATTACTATTATTAATTACTATTTTGGTTTTTTGAAACAGGGTTTCCTGTGTAGCCTTGGCTGTCATGAAACTCACTCTGTAAACCAGGATAGCCTTGACCCCGGAGTCCATCTGCCGCTGCCTCCCTGGTGCTGGGATTAAAGGCATGCATCATCACTGCTGAAAGAAATTATTTTTATTTAAAGAAAAAAAGCTACTTAAAAGCAAAAACTTGGAGCAACAACATGGAGAATAGCTCAGAAGATGGAGGTCTTGATCAAGATAGCAGAGGTAAAAGGTGAAAGGTGAGACTGAACTGAAGCGACATGGAGAATGGCTGAATGTAGGAAACATCTATTTGAACAAACTATTTACCAAAGGCCTGGAAGATGTTATAATTATAGGTGCTTGGAAAACATTTTAATAGCATAATTGTGAGGGAGAAAAAGGAGGCAAGGAAAAATTAATATACTTCAGATTATGGCAAGGGCTTTAAGAAGCCATGTGGTAGAGAGGTAGTGATGGCTGATAGAAGCCTCTAAGTGGTCCAGGGAGACAGCAGCCTGCAGTAGTAGTAACAGCAGGACCCCCGGGGTTCTGATTACAGGGAAGCCAGGCCACAGCCCAGGAGGTCATGGCCACAGAACAGAGGCCTACTAAACAGTCCTGTTCTGCTTCTTTTTAGAACCGTGCTCCTCCTCCACTCTAGCAGAACATTGTCTTGACCTCAAGTGACAGTAGGAACCACTAGAAAACCACTCAGACCAATTATTTGCTTTCAGGACTGGGGAATGACGTGGGCCCTTTGGTCTGGGCTTTGGAGGTGGGTAGTTGCATGGGAAGAGTACTCAAGCATCTGACGTCTAAAGACATTGGCAGTCATACTCATGCATCACTCTGCAACCCAACAGCATGGGCAGAATGACAGAAACAAGGAAGCTGTTCTCTCTATTTGTCAGGGAGTCCTAAACTTGACTTGAGTTGACCCAGATCAACTCAGTCTTCCTCCCCCTCCCTCTCTCCCCTCCCTCCCTCCCTCCTTCCCTCCCTCCCTCCCTCCCTGCCTCCCTCCCTCCTTTCTTTCTTCTGTCTTCCTCTCCTTTTTCTTAAAAAATGAGAAGGGACCAAGAATTTACAACTTTGGAAGTTACTTAACCTAATCAAGCCTTAGTACTTTCTCTCAGTTTTAATTGTGGGTTATGTGTGTACTGTCTTAAACACTTTGATGAAAGGCCCCAATGAGAAAGGCTATAGAAGGCACCTAATATACTTCAAAGAATATAACACGGACTTGATAAAGTTTTAAGGGAGATTTGAAAGTAATTTTTTTTATCAGTTAACTGTAATTTATTGATCCTGGACCCTTCACCTTCTTTAAAGCATCCTGCTGCCTTGATATTATTTCAGACCTTTTATCCCCTTCTAAGGGTGCTAAGAAGGTCTGGGAGTGTCAATGGTAGACTGGACCATGGGTGACTGCAACTGTTATTTACTAACTGGGGCTGGGAACCCAGGATTTCACAAATGCTGAGCAAAAGCTACCCTGACTCCCAGCTCCACCTTTAGCCTGTAGCTGATAAAAATGCCCCTGAGGCAGTAGGTGGTTTGCTGAAGCCTTACCATCAGGAAGTAAGAAGGGCACAGGTTTTCTCTGCCAAGCACAAACAGCCAACAAATAACATTTTGCCCTTTCTTAACTGTGAGATGCACACGAGACATCTATGGACAGCAAGAAGCAATGAGCACAAAACCCACTCACTGAATGCTTGGAGTCCTGGAGAATGTGACCTTGAATTTCCCCAATGGTCCTGCTATGTCCTCAGAGAATGGCTGTCTGGTGACTGATGACTTAGAAAATTGACAGTAGTGTAGAGCTCTTGGCTTCTCCAGTAGCAACAACATTTAAGGCATCTGACCCCTTGGAGAATGCACAGCATTGACAGGGTGTGGGAATGGGTGGCATTGTGAATGGGCTGCACAGAGGGGCAGTGCTCCCCCATAACCCCTGAAGGTATAGGAGATGGGCTCAACTTCACTGTTCAACACTCCTCTGTGAAGTCTCTGATTATCATGGGCATTGGGGAGCTGGCAGAGAATGAAATGACCTAATTCTCTGTTGTGTCCTTGATTGGTAATGGCTTTATGGTTGGTGGAGGCTGGAGATGTGATTATAGTGCAGAAAGTAACTGTGCTTTTTTACTTCTTAGGGAAGGAAGACAGATAAATGTCAACCATGGCTTTTTGTCAAAGGTTATCTCTCTGTTGCCCTGCCCCTCCCAACCTACTTTTAATGAAAATTCTTGGTTGATCCTCATGACAAGCTTATAGACAGGGACTATGATGGCATTCAACTTACAATTACATTTATTCATTTATGTGACCTGTGTATTTATGTGTGTATGATTGTACATGGCACAGTGTGTGTATGAATATACTCTTTGTAAGGCTCAGCTTTAATATACACAGTGACAATCAAGCTAGTCACCAATGCAAACTTAATGGGAGAACTTAATGAAGATGATCACAGTCATGTATTTGTACTCTTGTCATTATGACACAGAGGAGATTGGGAACAGGATTTATCTACAACTATGGCAACCCCTGAGGTTCTGAAAGTGCTGGGAAGTGCTTAACATGCAGTACTCTTAAAATCAACAGCCACACTGGTTTGCATTCTAGAACAGTCGTCTCTCCTTGAGGTGGTTCATGTGGACTCTGACACCTTAATTTTACCTCATACTGTTGGTCCAGGTTGATCTGTGACTCCATGTCAACATCTATGCATATAGAGATGACTTGAAGTTGTAAAGTATGCTAGACTGGCTGGCCTTGATCCAAAGGGACCTGCCTGTTCTCAACTTCTCAGTGCTGAGATTACAAGCACTTGTCATCACAAGGGGATTGTTTACATAAGTTCTAAAGGTTGCACTCTGGCCCTCACATTCACCCTTTACTGAATAAGCTATTTTGCCCTGTGGCTTTTCAGCTTTTGAACTTTTCAGTAACATGAGGCGTATGCTGAGCAATGCATCCAAAGTCATAGGAAACAGTTTCTTGTTAGTTTTCACCTTGGACAGAGCAACCCTAGTCAGCCTACAAGATGGCCTCCTGTGACATCTTCTCCCTACTAGTCTTTTTGTCCATCTTCTATAGTCTTTCAATAATTTTATTTATCATTATTTTATGTTCTTGGGTGATTTGCCTGCATGTCTGTATGTGTCAGGGTGTTGTTTTCCTTGGAACAAGAGAGACAGATAGTTGTGAGCTGTCAAGTGGGTGCTGGGAATTGAACCCAAGTCCTCTGGAAGAGCAGCCAGTGCTTTCAACTGCTGAACCATCTATCCAGCGCCTATCTTCTGTATTTTGACAGTTACAAAAATTAAGGCAGAATCTATTGTAAGGATTCCTGGCATTCCACATAGCTGAGCCAACTTGGCTCAGGTGGGATGCACCCTGGGCGTGGCTGCACAAACCCTGCATATAGAAGCACCTCCCTGGATCCATGACTCATATCTGTACAAGCCCCTTCTCTTAAAAGAGACTGTGTGCACATGCTCTGCTCTCTTTCTCTGTTTTCTGCTGTCCCGCTCTCCTGCTTCTGCACCTGCCTGGGAATTCTCTCTTAATAAACTCTCACGTGTGACCTTGATAGTGTATATTTGCTTTCACGTGCAAAACTGACATATATAGCATGAAGCCATTACCAAATTGTGAGCAACCTATAGAGAGGCCCAAGTATCAGGGACTAATGCCTCCTGCCAGTGCATGTGAGTGAGTTCTGATCTGGGCTTGATGACAGGATCTGTGGCTGACAGCTTGGACCTCATGAGAAGCCCCAAGCCAGAGGCCCTAGCTAAGCTATTTCTACAATCCTTAACTTTAGAATCTGTGAGATAATTAATAGACACATGCTGTTTCCAGTGGTGAAATGTTAGAATAATTTTATATACAGCAACAGAAAATACAGGCAACTTCTCATACTTAAGATAAGTATTTGTCTTTCATAATAAGATTTAACTTGTGGACAATGTTCAGTGGGGGAAAAATGGCTGTACTGAGCTATTCTAGCCATAGAACAATCTGGTTTACCACACAACAGGCTGAGCTCAGAGCAAAGTCATTGTTGGCTACAAGCAGGACCATCATCTCATCAAAGTTTTTGTCACATACAACAAGCCATAGTTGCATTATATAGACATCAATTTAGTGACATATGACTCAGGACAGCACAATCATTGCCTCAAGATCAGACCATCACTATCCATGAAGAGACCAGATGCAATAATCACAGGACACTGAAAAACTTCCTGAGTCCCCCTAGATGATCTCATAAAAGCAGCCTATAGAATGTTCTGTATAAATATATCTCTGAAGTCTTCTCTGTTGTGACAGTGCCACTGTGTATCTAATTCAGCTGTCTTTGGTGAATCCATTTCTAGTCTGGGTCATTGGTCTGTCTATGCCATCCCCAGCATGACTAGACTAAATGGCTTCCATTTACCAGATAAGAAGTAATTTAAGGAAGGAAGGAAGGATTTATCTTGGCCCACAGTTGGAAGATGCTCAGAGTGATGAGCATGCTATGGTGATAGGATTTTGAGAAGGCAGCTGGTCACATTGTAGTGATATTTTGTGTATGCTTTAAGAAAAAAGCTCTCTGCGGCGTCCCAGCACACTCTGGAGCAGGTGGCAGCTGAACTCTGCACCTGGCCACACCCACAGCTCCTGCTGCTGCTGAGGGAATCTGCAAGGATCCCTACTGCGACCCCGAACTGAGTGAACTGAGCAAACCAACTGCAGGGGTCTCTGAAAGACAGAATCAAACCCTGACCAGAGAGGTGACAGGAGACACACAAACCAAAGTGCCACAACTGACCAGGACCCATC
>PVIH01002329.1:126568-194289 GCA_004025045.1 Sigmodon hispidus | reverse complement strand
TAGTTATTGGCTCCAGAGGCTGAGGTAGGATGATTGAGCCTGTGTGTGTGTGTGTGTGTCTGTCTGTCTGGGGGTGAGTGGAGGGGGGGAAGCCAGATGTGATGGTGCATTTCTGTAGTCCCAAGTACTCGGAAGACAATGCGGGAAGATCAGGAGTTCAAATCCAGCTTCGTCTACATAGTAAGTTCAAGGCCAGCCTGAGCTACAAGTAACCCTGTCTCAAAACAAAGTTAAAAAGGAAAGAAAGAGGGGGCTGGAGAGATGGCTCAACCCTTAAAAGCGCCAGCTGCTCTTCTAGAGGACCCGAGTTCAGTTCCCAGAACCCACACAGCAGCTCACTACTGTCTGTAACTTCAAGGAGAACTGACACCCTCACACAGACCTACAGGCAAAACGCCAATGTACATGAAATAAGGTAAATTAATTAAAAAAAAAAAAAAAGAAGAAAAGAAGAAGGAGGAAGAGGAGGAGGAGGAGGAGGAGGAAACAGGCTAGTCAGCACTGTGTGTGCCAAACATGCTGAATGAAGGGTTAGTCTGCTCTTGTCAGGAATAATCTAGATCAAATCCTTATCTTACAATGTGAATATCTTATTTCACAATACTTCAAATATTATTAGGCAAATGCTCTACCACTGAGATATGGCAGAAGCCCTACCTGCTCTAGATTTAAAAACCCAAGGGTTGGGCCTGGGAGGTAGATCAGTAGTTAAGAGCAAGTACTGTTCACTGGTCTTGGTGGTGCACAGCATTAAGCCAAGCATGCAGAAGGAAGAGGCAGGTAGATGTCTGAGTTGCAGGCCAGCCTGATTTACGTATCAAGTTTTAGGCTAGTCAGGGATACACAGTGTGACCATGTATCAAAAACAACAAAACAGGGGCTGGAGAGATGGCTCAGCGGTTAAGACCACCGTCTGCTCTTCCAGACAACCGGGGTTCGATTCCCAGCGCCCACATGGCAGCTAACAACTGTCTGTAGTTCCAGTTCCAGGCAAACACCAAGACGAATAAATAAATAAATGAAGTTTTAAAAATTTAAAAAAAAAAAAAAAAAAACAAAGAAGATGAGAACCTTAGTGATTCACAATCACCTGTAACTTTAATTTCCTTTGGGGTTATAACGCCCTCTAATGGCCTCTGTAGGTACTGCATTCACATGGCATATTCACACAGACACATGCCTAAAAATAAATCTTTAAAAATAACTATTCTTTTATAAATAAAATTTAAAATCCAAGGGCTAAGAATATATCTCAGTGGTTGTCTTACTTAGGTTGATATTATGATAAAACATATTATGATATTATGGCAAAAAGGGTTACTTTCATTTACCCTTTCATATTATGTTCCATCAACAAAGTCAATTCAAAGCAGAAACCTAGAGGCAGGAGCTGATGCAGAGACTATGGAGCAGTGCTGCTGACTCGCTCACTGCTTATTCACCTGGCTTTCTTTTTTTTAAAGATTTATTTACATGTTTTGCCTGTATGTATGTATGTATGCATGCATGCATGTATGTATGTGCACCATGTTCATGTCTATGGACAATTCGAAGTCAAGGATACTGGAAACTGAAGCCTGATGCTTTGTAAGAACAGCATGACTGACCAACCATTGAGCCATCCCCACACAAGCCTGCCCTGCCCCCCCCCCATCACTGATATAGGGATGAGAGCATCCTTGTGAGCTCTGCTTTCCCACTCCAATCATCAATCAAGAAAATGTCCTGCAGGCTTGTTCACAGGCCCAATCTGATGGGGACATTTTCTCCCTCTTCAGAAGTGATACTAGCTTGTGTCAAAAAGCTAACACAAAACTAGATAACAGTGGTAAACAGCTCTCCTGGCACTAGCAAAATCCTGCATTTCATCCCATAAAACTACAAGAAAAACCTAGTGCTTTGGAGGCAAGCAGATCTCTGTGACTTCGAGGCCAGCCTGGTCTACAGAATGAATTTCTTTTTTTTTTTAAACTTTATTTATTTTATTTATTTGCCTTGGTGTTTTGCCTGGATCTGGAACTACAGACAGTTGTTAGCTGCCATGTGGGTGCTGGGAATCGAACCTGGATCTTCTGGAAGAGCAGACAGTGCTCTTAACCGCTGAGCCATCTCTCCAGCCCCCAGAATGAATTTCAGAGCAGCCAAGGCTACACAGAGAAACCCTGTCTCAACCCTGCCCCCACCCCCAAAAAAATATTAAAGGCAAAAACGCAGCCTTGAAAAATAGCTCAGCCCTGGGTCAGATCGCATATTCTCTTCTTCAGTCTATAGGTGGTCAGAAGATGGTGGACAAAATGCCAGGAACAGTGGGTGACTCCCAATGTCACTGCACAGGACAGTCAACTCCTTCCAAGTGTTTTCATGTCCCCACCTCTACTGGGAGGCATCTGGCTTTCACTGTCCCGGTGGTTGATCACCTTTCAGAAACTTTGACTAAGAAGCAAGAATACCTTTTGGGGCCTATCAGCAGCTTTTAGGTTTGTTTAGGCAATGAGGAAGGAACAAAAAAAAATTCCAGCCTGCTAATGGGCCATCAGGGGAGGTGGGGAATGCTGCATGCAGACTTGACATTGCTGCTTGCTTGCAATGCTTTCTTTCATGGTGACTCATTCATTCATTCCTTGGATTCAGTCACTGGAATCAGACTGATTATGACCAGGAATAGTAGCAATAGCTGTAATCCAAACCCTTGAGAGGCGGACAGGAGTTCAAGGACAACCTGGGAAATAAGATAAGATCCTGTCTCAAAAACCAATAATATGAGGCTAGAGTTGTAGCCATTAGTTGGTAAATCACTTCCCTGACATGCACAAGGCCCTGGGTTTGAGCCCCAGCACAGCATACATTCAGGCATGTATGATGTGTATAGGTGAGGACAAGTATCACCATAGTATGTGTGTAGATGGCAACTGAGAAACATTGGGAAGTCAGTTCTTTCCTTCCACTGTGGGTCCTGGAGATCAAATTCCAGGCATCAAGCTTGCTTGGCTGAGTCATATCTCCAGCCTGATTTAGTTATTTAATCACAATGCTGTACACGCTGTTCCTCCAAATGTAGACACTTTATGCTGAAAGTATATAGCCTTTGACCCACATCTCCCTTTGACCCACATCTCCCTTTCTCTCCTCCCAGTGTCTGGTACCCATCATTCTGTTCTCTATTTCTATGAGTTTTGATCTCTTCAGATTCCACATAAAAGTGACATCTCTGAGTATTTGTCTTTCTGAGTTGGAGCCTGTTCATTTCACTCTTTTTTTTTTCTTTCTGAGACAGTGCTTTTCTATGTAGTCCTGGAACTTACTCCATGGATCAGACTGGCCTTGAACTCAGAGATCCACCTGCCTTTGCTTTCTGAGGGCTGAGATTAAAGGCATAAGCCACTAACTGCCTGGCTTTTTCACTCATTTTAATGTACTCCATGTTCATTCACGTTGTAAACAGCAAGATTTCTTTTTTCTTTGTTTCACTGCTGGGAATTGAACTCATGATCTCACACCATTTCCAGGCCTCTTTCTTCTTTATTTTGGGTCAGTCTCTAGATGTTGCCCCAGCTGGCCTGGAGCTCACCATCCTCCTGCCTCAGCCTCACCTCTACTTGGAGTTTGCTGTAACAGTCAGGCTGTTAGTGGGCAGGGTAACCAGTTTTTAGCCATGGAACGTTCCTTTCTTCTTCATACTTACAGTCTAACGATGAGGTACAGATCTTATTCCAGTTCTGAAGAAATTGTTCAGGGCACAAGTCCCTGAGGTCTGTACCAGCATCTGGCCTTCAGCTTCCAGCCAGCAACAGTCTGCAGTGTTGTTCCATCTGTGTGTCACCAGGGAAAGGAACGCAAGTCTGGAAGAAGAGTGGCGCTATCTATGAAGGGGACTGGAAGTTTGGGAAGCGAGATGGCTATGGCACCCTCAGTCATCGGGACCCAGAGACTGGAAAGTACAGGAGGGTGTACTCAGGCTGGTGGAAAGGCGATAAGAAATCAGTGAGTGCTTCCCAGCATGCCTTGTTTGTAGGCAAGGCTGAGAGCCAAGTGCGCTCTCTCTCTCTCTCTCTCTCTCTCTCTCTCTGTGTGTGTGTGTGTGTGTGTGTGTGTGTGTGTGTGTGTGTATGCACACACATAAGAGGGAAAGGGTGGGAGGTGGGCCTAGAGTCAGGAGGACTCAAAACCAAGAAAACAGGAAGCAAGAGAAGCGGGGCCCCAGGGAGGAACCCTTTGAAAGCTCTAAGGCTGCCAGGAGGCAACAAACAAGGTCTCCTCCGCCCTTTCCCCCCTTGTTTCCTGGCGTTCTTCTCCCTGGGACCCCATTCTGAGAATCCTCCTGTTGCCCTAAGTCAGATGGAGGGTATAATTAGGTCAGGTGCATACCAGCAACGTCAGCATTCTGAAGGTAGGGTCAGGAGAAGTGAGTTTGAGGCCAGCCTGGGCTACATAGACCATGACTGGAAAGGGAGGGGGTAGAAAATGGAACAAGAGAGGAAGAAGGGGGTGGAAGCCAGCCAGAGGGAACCCTCCATCCACAAATGTTCATAGTACTGCAGATACATTTATTCTAAAGACTTGGATGAATCCTCGCTATGGAGCCTGACAGCTATAACAGTGTTGCTACTGGGCAATTACTTCATGTGGTACTTGAATTGACTCTTGTAACAGTTTATCACCGTGGGCATTCTGTTTACTAATTAAGGGACAAGTTAGCCAAGTTTCAGAGCCCAGAGTTTTATGTTCTTTGCTCCTAGTGGGAAGATTGAGCTTAAAATAAACGATTCACATTTAACGTAGCATTTACAGTGGTTTCCCTGAGGTTGGGAGATTGTCTTATCTAGCCTAGAAAAAACAGGGCAGGACGTCATAGCCAAAGAAGCAAAGAGCTAGCCAGGAAGGCATGTCAAAGGGTAGGAAGAAAACAGCACGTCTGTCTGCCGCGGGGACGGAAGAAAATAGTGACACCGCATCAGGGTTTCGAGGTACAGAGGCTACTTAACCCAGCCACGGAGTGGATTCCCAACAGTCCCTGATTTCTCCGAATGTCTACGTAGACAATAGGAGAGGTCATTGATTGCAATCAGAGTTGAATGGTGATCCTATGGACTATATCCTTCTGGTGGCTGTATGGAGGGTGTGTGTAAGTGAGGCCAGAGATAAGGGGAATACAGAAAAGAGAAAATAGATGCAGGCTGTAGGAATCAAAGTATGCAGCTGGAATTCGAGAATAATTTTGCTTGGATGACTGGCTACAGGAAGACGCTCAGGTGTGAGACGTGGGTAACCTAGCAAATGATGGGGTATCTTCCTGCTTTCAGGGCTATGGGATCCAGTTTTTCGGACCCAAGGACTATTATGAGGGTGAGTGGTGTGGCGACAAGCGCAGCGGGTGGGGACGCATGTACTACCCCGATGGCAACATCTACGAAGGCCAGTGGCAGAATGACAAGCCTGAAGGGGAGGGCATGTTGCGGCTGAGTGAGTGCCCCGCCCCATGAAACCACGCCCCAATGCTGGCCCTGCCCTGTCCCGGAAAGATCTCGCCCCAGACTTGGTGCCCTATAACAGGTCCCGTAATACCATAGTCTTGTTGGCCCTGAAAAAGCGATATTCCAACCTCCAATGAGATCCCGCTAAGCTGAGGCCCTGGGTCAGCTGGGAGGGCTCCTGGACTCCTTAGCAAAGCCTGCCTTCAGTGAGCTTTCATTATGCATAAACTTGCATTCAGTGAGCGCTTGCTGAACGAAGCAAGTGTTCTAGGCGCTTCCTTTCCCATGGCCTGGACTCCGAGAAAGCTTGCATGAGTTCAGATCTTGGCTTGAATCGAGACTAGCCCTGGGACCCCAAGCAATTTACTTGACCTGTGCTTCAGTTTCCTTATGGTTAACATTTTGTGATTAATGTTTTTATGAATGAGAGGGCCTGTGAGATGGATCAGATTGAGGTCTGATCGTGGATCCCACAAAATGGGAGGAGAGAACCGATTTCTCAGAGGGAGGAAGCCTGAGTGCCTATGTTTAACACACACACACACTAAAGGAAAAAGAAAACAAAAAACAAACAAACAAAAAAACAGGAGATGAGCATGGTCCTTAACACATGGAATCAGCAGCATTGTGCAGCCTCAAAAGATTAAACTTGTGTGGCTTTCATCATAGTACTTGGGAGGCAGATGCAAAGGCAGAGGAAGCTTAGAATGCCTAGTCTTCATAAGGAGTTTCAGCCAAGCTTGGTTGGGGTTGGAGAGCCCTGGCCTAGCATGGTCAAAGCCTTATGCTCACAGCCCCTACCACTGCAGAACAAAATAAACAAAATAACAAAAGCAAGAACAAAAACTAAAAACTGGAGCTTAGAGCCAGACAGTCCAGGGGCAGAGGACATGCCAAGTGTGTGCATGCACCAGGTTCTGTCTCCAACACCAGAAAACCAAATCTCTCAAAGTGGTTGAGGTTAAACGCCTACTATCTAGTGCCTAATGAGTCTCTAGCACACCCTTGTCAGCAGCTAGGACTGGTGTGACCCAGCCTGATAGTCTTGGCTGCTTCCCTGTGCCCAGCACCCATGATTTCCTGTCCTTTCTCTAGAGAATGGGAACCGATATGAGGGCAGCTGGGAGAGAGGGATGAAGAACGGGCATGGACGTTTCTTTTACCTGGACCATGGGCAGCTGTTTGAAGGCTTCTGGGTAGACGATGTGGCCAAGTGTGGCACCATGATTGATTTTGGTCGTGATGAGGCTCCTAAGCCCACCCAGTTCCCCATTCCTAAGGTGGGTGGTCCTGAAGCTAGAGAGACAAAACCCAGCCTCCCCAGCCCTACTTGTTCAGGGACTATAGATGAGGTTTTGTTTGCAAGCAGAGCATCTCTAGCAAGGTAGCCTGGGGCTTTCCATGGTCCTTAAACCAACCCACCATCCCCTCCCGCTACTGCCCTCCAGGTAGAGATTCAAGACCCAGATGGTGTGCTGAGGAAAGCCATAGCTGAGCTGATGAACACAGAGGGTGAAGATGACTGATGTCAGGTGAGAAGACCCCTTTCTGCCAACTCTGATGAGGCTGAGGCAGCTCTGGGTCCCTGAACAGTGCTGATCTCCTGGTATCACTGAAGGGATCGGGAAGAACCAGAGAGGGGAAACTCCTTGCCTCCTGTAGCCCAGCTTCTCCTTCGACTCCTTTTGGAAACTCACATTCCTAGAAGAACAAGCACATTCCAGGCTTGCCCAGATCTCCTCAGTTGCATTCTCAAGCCGTCTGAGGTGGACACTGAGCTGAAGTCAGGTGGTCTGTCTGTCCCTTCTCAAGACTCTTAGATAAGGCTGTGGGCCTAGGCCCGAAGTGACTCAGTTATCTGTCGGGCCTTGTCTGGGGTGGCTGGAGGCTTCATGGAGAGGGTGTTGGTGACTGTGTTTCTGATACTTGTTCCAACATCATCCCCATCTGTAGAGAGAGTGCATGGAGGCCCAGGAGAAACGCCAGCCCTTGTCACCAAACTGCTCAGACGAGTGCAGCTCCTGCAGGAGAGGCAAGCAGTGACTCTGGGCACGCCCTTGGCTCCCTCAGAGGGCACCCACTCTTGTAGACACTAGGTCATTCTTTGCCAGCGGAGGTGGGGTATTGCTTCTCCGTGGCTGGCCTTGGGAATCTGCCTGTTTAAAGCCTTCACTGTATGACTTTATATCAGAATGCATGAAAATAAAGAACCTGGTGGCCTTGCTCCAAGGACCTATGGCTTCTGCAGGGGTGGGAGGAATATGAGGGAGAAGAGAGTCAGCCTCCCCAACTCTGTGTGAGTGTGTGTGTGTATGTCATGGGAGCTGAGGACTAGATGCAGTGAAGCAAGGCAGTGGCTTCAGCTCTACCACTTCTGAGCTAGCCCAAAGAGGAGAGTGAGCCTGCCCTCTGCCACAATATCCTCAGGATTTGAGATTAAAGCACGTCCCCACCTCCTCAGCCTAACACAGGAATCTCGAGGAAGCACTCAAAGCCATGAGGACACAGAATAGTTGTGGCAGCCTGTGCCCTAAATACACAGAGGCAGGGGAATCTCTGAGTTTTAGGCCAGCCTGGGCTACTCACTGAGTCGGGGAGCATCATGAAATCTTGTGCTAAAAAAACCCAGTTGTGGGCTGGAGAGATGGCTCAGCGGTTAAGAGCACTGACTGTTCTTCCAGAGGATCTGAGTTCGATTCCCAGCATCCACATGGCAGCTAACAACTGTCTCAGTTAGTTATACATGCAGGCAAAATACCCATTCACAGAAAATACAAATATTAAAAAAAAAAAAACAAAACCCAGTTGTTTAAAGCCACCTAGGATTCTTGCTCTCCATCCAGCTCCTTGGGACGTTTGGTTATGCTTGGAGGCACTCCTGGTTGTCATGTGGACAGAGTGGAAAGCTATGGAATCTGAGAGCAAGGATGTTGCTACACATGCTATACTTTTTAAAAGTTTTTTTTTGTTGTTGTTGTTTGGTTTTCTGAGACAAGATTTCTTTGTGTAACAGCTCTGGCTGTCCTGGAACTCCATTTGTAAACCAGAGTGGCCTCCAGCTCAGCGAGCTGCCTGTCTGTGCCTCCAGAGGGATTAAAAGCATGCGCCACCACCATCCAGCCCTATGTATTCTTTTTTTTAAAACCTCGTTTAACGATTTTTTTAAATTTTTTTTTTTATTTTATGTGAATTGGTGTTTTGCCTGCATGTATAACTGGAATTACAGACAGTTGTTAGCTGCCATGTGGATGCTGAGAATCGAACTCAGGTCCTCCAGAAGAACAGTCAGTGCTCTTAACCGCTGAACCATCTCTCCAGGCCCCCTATATATTCTTTTAAATTATTTATTTTTTTTAAAACACAATTTTATTTATTTTATGTACAGTGGTGTTTTGCCCTGAAGCTAGAGTTACAGACAGTTGTGAGCTGCCATGTGGGTGCTGGGAATTGAACCTGGGTCCTCTGGAAGAGCACTCAGTGCTCTTAACTACTAAGCCATCTGTCCAGCCCCTCTTTTAAATTATTTTTGTGTGTTTGCCTGCATGTATGTCTGTGTATATCATGTGCATGCCTGGTAATCAAGAAGGTGTTTGTTACAAATGGTTGTGAGCTGCCACATGAGCACAGGAAATGGAAACGGACCTCTGACAGAGTAGCCACCTCTCCAGTCCAGATCTTTATATTCTTAGGGAACAGAAGAGATTCTTCCCAGGCACGGTAGTTCACACTTTTAACCTTAGCATTTGGGAGGCAAAGACAGGTAGATCTCTGCAGAGCCAAGCTGGTCTTCAGATACCCTGCCTCAAAAAGGCATGAGGATTGAGTATTCATTTGGTTATAAAAAGTAATAAACTGGCAACAATAGTCACTTCTGGAGACAACAACTGGGGACTTGGGAACAGGAGGGCACCCCTCCTCCAGTATCTCTGTGTAACCAGCCTGGCTGTTACCTTGGAACTCACTTTGTAGCCCAGGATGGACTCGAACTCACAGAAATCTGCCTGCTTCTGTTTTCCTGGTGCTGGGACTAACAGTCTGAGCCATTACTGCCTGGCTTAAGAACAAGTGTTTTTTTGTTTTTTGTTTTTAATTTATTTATTTTCATTTTATGTGCACTGGTGTTCTGCCTGCGTGTATGTCCGTGTGAAGGTGTCCCCTGGAACTGGACAGTTGTGAGCGGCCATGTGGGTGCTGGGAATTGAACTCAGGTCCTCTGGAAGAGCAGTTAGTGCTCCCAACCACTGAGCCATCTCTCCAGCTCAAGAACAAGTTTTAACTGTTGAATTTGGAATCAAGTGAATAATGTACTGTATCCAAAATAAAAATAAAGTGGAAGTAGAGAGACTTTTTTTATTTAATCATCTACTTTGGTGCTGGGATGGAACCCAAAGCCTGGTATAGGCTAAGCAAATGCTCTACCACTGGGCTACAGCTCAGCTCTGAGCCTAGGCTCTTACTCAAAATGTCTGGGGACACACAGATTCCAGACACAAACCAGAACAAACTGCCAGCCTCAAACAGCTCATAGTGGATGGTGATGTTTGGGGATCTACATTCTACAAGCTATCCCGGTGATTCTTGGTCCTGACACATTCGGGAAATAGAACATTAGATTTCACAGGGTCATTGTCCAGGAGTAATTCCAGCAGGATCCTTGGTTTCTGCAGAAGCAGGAAGGCAATTTAATATGTGAGTGCTATCTAGGCTTCTCTGGGGAGCAGAGGTAGTACTTGGGACCCTTTTCAATGTACCGAGTATCTCTCAAGAGGATGGTCTAGTGTATAAGATGCTGAGATACAGGGTAGATGTGAGGTGATGAGAACAAGACAGATATTCGGCCCCTAAACTATAGGGTCTAAGGATATAGCACATCAGTAGGATGCTTGCTTATTTATGCATAATGCCCTAGGTTTGATTCTCAGCACCCTTAGAAAGAAAGCAAACAAAATCACTTTATATATTGGAGTTCCAGGACAGACATATCTCAAGCTCAGGGCTTGTAGGAGTCAGGTAGGTAATGTCTTTAAAATTACATTTATTGTGTGTGACTCTGTGCAAGTTCCACATTGCATGTATGGAGGTCAGGGTCCAACCGGTGAGAACTGATCTCTCCTGTCATGAAGGGTCTGGGAAATAAACTCAGGTGGTCCAGCCCTTTATCTGCTCAGCCATCTTGACAGCCCAAGGGAAGTCATATTAAGTGGCGGCCCAGTGTGAAACAAGAGGGAGGGGTGGGGACTGTGGCAAAGACAGGCCCTGGGTGGTTGCAGCTCTGCAAGGTAGGCTCAGGGCCCCTGGCCTTCCCATTCTTCAAGCAATGCTGGACTTGCCCACATAAGATTCTCTAGAGGTCCCGAGCTCTGAGCCACCTTCCGGATTTGAGTCCTGGCAAGTTCCCTGTGAGAGTTAGTTAATCTTTACTGTCAATTTGACTGGATTAAGAAAAGCCTATGGGATTAGTAAAGCACCTGGGGGACCGTGCAAGCATTTCCAAAGACTTTGAACTCACAAGGTCTCTGACCTAATCAATGGCAGGGAGTTATTTCTCTATGGCTCGCAGGACAGCGTTTATTGGGAGGTGGTGAAACACGGGAGGCGGGGCTTGACAGGAAGGTCACTGGATGTGGATCCTCAGGGACTGTATCTTGCTATGGTCACTTCCTAGATCCCTGTTTGACTCTTGGCTGCCATGACACAGACTGATGTCTCTGTCACATCCTCTCCATCAAGATGGACTGACCTCTCTGGGACCATCAGCTGAGATAAATCCTCTAAGTAGCCCATCCCCTCTACCGGGTCATGTGATACAAAGGCCTGCTACATGAACTTTCCTGAGCATCAACTTTGTTTCCTGCACAGTGAATATTATTGTGCTGAGAATGGGGAGGGTCCACTGAGCAGCGCTCAGTGCTTGGAACAACCCACACGCATAATGGCCAACTAGTCTTACTTTGATGTTTCAGACAGATTGACATAGTCTCAGACTATTCCTGCCAAATGCACAATCTGATTATAACCATAAAAAAAAAATATCAAGAGAAGCTAAGCTAACAAGGTATCCCTTAAAACCACAGGTCTGGGCACTTCAAAAAAAAAAAAAAAAGTTAATATCTGGGCTGCACAGATGGGCTCAATGGAAGAGTCAAATTTTGCTCCCAGCACCTACATGGCAGCTCACAACTGCCTGTAAGTCAAGTTCTCAGGTGATTGACACCCTCTTCTGATCATCAAAGGTGCCAGGCATGCACATGGTACCCATACATGCATGCAGCCACTCACACATGCACGTTAAATACGAATGTTAATGTTGGGGTACGGATGTCTGCTCAGTTCCTAGAGAGCTGGTGTAGCACTTGAGAGGCCCTGGGTTTGTCTGTTCTCCAGCTCTGCAAGACACTTGGTATGGAAGGTGCCTGTCATAGAGGAGGATCAGCTGTTCAAGGCAATCTTCCACTACATAGCAAGCTCATGGCTAGTCTGAGCTACATGAAACCATTTTAATAAAAACCCCTGGGGCTGGAGAGATGGCTCAGCGGTTAAGAGCACCGACTGTTCTTCCAGAGGACCTGAGTTTGATTCCCGGCATCCACAGCTAACAACTGCCTGTAATTCCAAGATCTGACACCCTCATATAGTTATACATGTAGGCAAAACATCAATTCACATAAAATAAAATAAATATTAAAAAAATCTCAAAGGTTTGTAGTTGAGAAGACAAAAGCCAGGCCAACTGTCCCCAATTAACGCAGACATTAAGTGATAATTCTAGTGCCCAGGGAGTAGAGAAAAGACAGTTGCAAAGGGTGTTCCTATCACAAACAGGAAGCTGAACTTGAGTATTGAGTAGCAGCTGCAATGTTCCCCAAACCCAATCTCCTGCATTTGGACTATGGATTTAGGCAAGGCAGAACACTAACATAGATAGAAGCAGCCCTGAACTTGACCCCTGGCGTTCCTAAGGTGGACGTGTGCCACACACTGCTAATTCCAGCACCTGGGCAGTGGGTGTTCCTAAAGACCAGAAGTTCAAGGCCAGCTCTGGCTCTTAAAATCCTGTCCTCAAGTTTTTGTTTTTCTTTCTGGTTTGATCAGTGATGTAGCTACGGAGGGAATACCTTTGTTTCGGGGTTATATTTAAGCTAACAAGGTAGCTCTGTATCTATGTCAGCATAGGTCATAT
Source organism: Sigmodon hispidus (assembly GCA_004025045.1). Lineage (NCBI taxonomy): Eukaryota > Metazoa > Chordata > Mammalia > Rodentia > Cricetidae > Sigmodon > Sigmodon hispidus. The sequence continues at coordinate 181,638 of PVIH01002329.1, read as the reverse complement.
GTGTGCTGGTGGACCCAGTGAGGCCAGAAAAGTGGGTCAAAACCCCTGAAGCTAAAATTACAGGCAGTTGTGAGTTGCCCTATGTGGGTACTGGGAAATGAATTTAGGTCCTCTGGAAGAACAGCAAGTGCTCTTAACCACTGGGCCATCTCTTTGGCCTCAGGTATCTTTTGTCTTTTAAGACAAAGTTCCTCTATGTGGCCCTGGCTATCCTGGAACTCACTCTGTAGACCAGGCTAGCCTCAAATTCGAAATATCACCTGCCTCTGCCTCTGCCTCTAGAGCGTTGGGATTAAAGGTGTGTACCACCACCTCCCAGGTCTCTATTAAATTTTTCTGTGTATGAGTGTTTTGCCTTGCCTGTGTCTGTGAACCGTATGTGTGACAAGTTCTCATAAAAGCCAGACAAGGCTGTCAGATCTCCTGGAACTGAGGCTATAGATGGTTGTGAGCTGCAACATGGGTACAGGGCAACAAAACTTGGTCCTCTGGAAGATCAGCCAAGTGCTCTTAACCTCTGAGCCATCTCTCCTGCCCGGCAACATACAGTTTTTAAATTCAATTACACCTATTACAATGTAACATCTTAAATATGTAACAAAAACATTGTGCCCAGAGGCTAGCAGGAGCCTAACTTTGATAATTTCCCCTGGAAACAGTGGCTCAATCTGTGTATACAGGGTTTCTGGTGATTTTACCTCCAAAAGAAACAACTGAGTACACATTCTAACTACTGTGTTTTAAGGGGAGAAAAAAAAATCCAAAGTTACAGATCTTGGAGTATAGCCCTGGTCAAGGTCCTGGGTTCTATGCTCAACACAGTTTTGTAGAGTTGGTGGTCTGAGCCCAAGGCTTCGGCCATATCAGGCTAGTGTTCTGTCTCTGAGCACTTTCAATTTTTAAAAAGATTGTTTAGGCTAACCTGACTGGGACATCCTATCAGGCAGTCCAGACCCAACAAACAGGAGTATATTTTATGCATTTTACACACACACACACACACACACACACACACAAACATATACACACACGGGGGGAGGGGGGGAGAAGAGATACCATGAACAGGGAAGGAGGCTGAGAACAGAACAGGAAGCATCCGGGTGGCACTGGTGAGGAGGAGAAGGAGGACAAAGAGAGCATCTGTCCTCACCCCCCCACATCCTACCAGGAGGGGACCAGGGCTGGAAGAACAGGAAGTGCTTATTCTCACACAAGACAGTCTCAGTCTCAAAGTGCAGTGATTTTTTTTTTTTTTTTTTCCCAAGCCTCTTCCCTCCACACTCTGCCCCGGTGAAGCCCAGCGGCCCGAATGGGCCGTCCTCTAGACTGGGCCAGGACAAGGTCATGGGGAAGGGCGTAAGGCAAAAGCACTGCAGGGCCAGTGGGAAGGGGAGGGCCTAGGCGTAATGGGTGCCGGGTGTTAGAGAATGGTCCCCTCTGTGGTCCAGCTGGTCCTGCAAGCGGGCAAACTCAGCCAGTTCGTTGAGCTCCTGGAACTGCCGGTCCGTCTTATGGCTGACCAGTGAGCGGTAGAAGTGAACAGCAAAGACAATAAAAACCAGGCCGCAGGGGACCATGATGGCAGTGGAGGCAATGGCTGCTGCTTCGCCCGGGGTGATGCCGCCACTGCTGCTGTTGGCGACAGCCACTGGTTCAGGGGGGGCTTTGGTGGGGCTTGGCTGGCCTGACTGTTTCTTGAGGGGTAAGAACTTGACCCAGCATAGCAGAACGACCTCAGCCAGGAAGAGCAACGTCCCAATAACAGTAGAGAAGGCCCAGGCCAGCTCGATGTGTCGGTGCATGCGCTCATGGGGCGACTCTTTGACCGAGTTGAGGTTGTGGACGTTACTCACAGCCTCAATGTTGGGGAGGATGCAGGTACTGATCATGAGTGCGAACAGGTGCACGGCCACCAGGACTGTGGTGCAGGCGCTGAAGACAATGAGCAAGCCTGGAGGATAGTCATGTTCTGCATCCAGCTGGACTTCCACCATCGCCACCTAGGAAGAGGGGAACATGGAAATGAGTGGCGTCACAAATCCTATCTCTCTTCCCACCAGATCTGTCACTTGATCTCTCGGATTCCGTTTCTGGGAATGACAAAGCCACTCTGGGTAGAGAAGTAGCAAAAACGGATGAGGGTTGCAAGCATGAACCACTGTGTGTCCTTAGGAAGCCGTGTGTCTGAGCCTTACCATATATAAAAAACAGGTGTGCCCTATTGATTCACATAATTATTTTAACAATTATGAGAGTTCCCAGTGTACAGTAAACATTTCCAAATGGGAACGCTGCCACTGTCAGAGTTGATTATAAACAGTGAAGGTACTTCGGTGAAGTGTATCATTCTTACTCTATTTCTTTTTTTAAAAAATCTCAACACAGTGTCTCTGTGTAGCCCTGGAACTCACTCTGTAGACCAGGCTGGCCTCAAATTCTAAGAGATTCACCTGCCTCTGCCTTGGCGTGGGGGGAGGGCGGCGGCGCAGTACTTTCACTCTATCATGTGGGTCCTGGGGATCAGATTGTCAATCTTGGCAACAGGCACCCTAACCGACTTAACTATCTCTCCAGACGAAGAAAACTTAAAAAAAAAAAAAAAAAAAAAGGGGCTGGAGAGATGGCTCAGGGGTTAAGAGCACCGTCTGCTCTTCCAGAGGACCCGGGTTCAATTCCCAGTACCCACATGGCAGTCTCACAACTGTCTGTAGTTCCAGTTCCAGGCAAACACCATGGCAAATAAATAAATAAAGTTTTTTTTTTTTAAAAAAAAAAAAAAAAAAAAAAAAGAGGGCTGGAGAGATGGCTCAATGGTTAAGAGTACTAACTACCCTTCCAGAGGTCCTGGGTTCAATTCCCAGCACCCACATGGCAGCTCAGAACTCTCTAACTCCAGTTCCAGGTATCTGACACCTTCACACCGATGCACATAAAATAAATTAAAAATAATAAAAAAAATTACTGTACGGTGGTGGTGGTGCATAGGAGGCAGAGGCAGGCAGGCATAATTTGGAGGCTAGCCTGGTCTACAGAGCAAGTTCCAGGACAGCCAGGGCTACCTGGAGACACGTTGTCTCGAAAGAAAAACAAAAACCTACCGTCCAATGTTCCATTTGGCCCCACTCTGTTGAATCAAACAGGACGCTATTATTTCATGTCTTGCTCTGGGGACAAGGAAAAGGCTAGAAGCTGGAGAAGTGACCTTCTCACGCCACATCTAGGTCCTTTCTGAGAACAGAGTGCATAGGCCAACAATGAACAGAGAGGCTTCTCAGAACAGCCAGCCAGCAACCCCCAAGGCCCTCTCCTCTAGCCCTAGGGCTCACACACCAGCTGCTTCCAACTTCCTGGAGATCTGAAGATTTGGGGTTACCAGGGGCATTCTCTGGGTAAGTCACCTGTTCTTTACACCTGGGCCTTGCAAATCACCCTCATGCAAAGGAGCCAGCTCATCAGATTTGGGCAACTAGGTACACTGCCAGGGTCTGCCTATGTGGGCAGGAGGGTCAAGGGCAGCAAAGATACGGGAAATGACACCATTATCAAGGGAGGCTGGGGAATGTAATTCGGTAAAATGCTTGCTTCCCATACATGAAGCCGCCTGTTCAGTCCCCAACACTAATTAATACAGTGTGTGGAGGTTCATGCCTGTAATCTCAGCACTGGGAAAGTAAGAAGCAAGAGGATGAGAAGTCCAAAGACAGCCTGGGCTACATAAGACCTGGTCTTTACTGAAAAAAAAAAAAAAGACAAGCTGGTGGCGGGAGCCGTGTGATGATCCAGTTAATCCATACTACTCAGTTTAAAGCCTTCATTCCTGTCCCAGTCTGCCTGAAACCCCACCCTTCTCACCCTCCCACTGGAGAGGCAGGCTCAGCTCCACACAAGCAGGTCAGCGATAGAAGGGGTGGGGCTGGAGAGATGGCTCAGAGGTTAAGAGCACTGACTGTTCTTTGAGGTCCTGAGTTCAATTCCCGCAACCACATGGTGGCTCACAACCATCTGTAATGAGATCTGGTGCCATCTTCTGCATACTGTATACATAATAAATAAATACTTTTTAAAAAAAGATGGAAGGGGTGAGGCTGGGGTCAGAGCAAAGAGAGAGCCCCAGAATCTGGGGAGGAATGGACGCCTGCAGTCAAACAGCCCAGTTTATATATGAGTAAGACTTTTCAGAACATTTCAACAGGATTTAAACGCTTCTGTCTAAGAATTGCCACAATAAGAAGAATAAGGGTGCTCTAGTCTGAGAATTTACAAAAGTGTTCAAGTTCATGTAAATTTGGGACACTGCCATGAGGATTTTGACTTGTTTAAGATTCCCTGGTGGCCTAATGCCAACCCTATTCTGAGCCCATGCGGGCAAGGGAGGTAGACAGCTCGGTACATGCGGGTAAGGGATGTGGACAGCACAAGGCAAGGCGCATCTTGAGGCTCTGACCCAGTCTCTACCCCTACCTGGAGAAGCGGGGCACCCTCAGCAGCAGCACCTCCTCTACCTCCACACCCCTATCCCTATACTTCCTCTTCCTGTTTTGGTCTGTGGGTCTGGTGCTGAGGGTGTTTATGGTCAGGTGTGTGTACTTTCTTGTACCCCAGCAACTGCCATGTGGCATGCTGCCCACCTCTGTAGAGCGTTAAGCACACAGAGCCGTAACACAAAGTCAAATGTGAAACCTGTGCCTCAGCGTACAAAGCTGGAGACCCTGGACAAGTATTTAAATGCTTCTCTACTCCAGTCTTTACCTCCATAAAATGGAGGCTTGCTTATGATTGGACTGAGGTTCCAGGGCACAAATACCCTTTATGGTTTAGCATAAATTTCACAGAGTAACAATGATTCTTATTAGTTATTATTATTGGGGTAGAGGCTCAGCAGGGGCATGCTAGCCTAGTGTGGTGAGGCCCTGGATTCCATGCCCATAGGCACAGAAAGACACACAGACAGACTCATTTTCAAATCAGGAAATGGACCCAGGGAAATAGATCATTGGTAGAAAGTTAGCAACTCTGCTCTAGGGTAGGGTAGGGTAACTCACAGCTATCTAAAGTCCGTGTGTCATGAGGGTGCGCTTCCTTCACTGAGGTTAAATGAGGTTTTGATGTGTAAATGTTTAGCACAGGCTCAGCCACAGGAGAAGCTCAATAAATCTTAGTTAAAAAGAAAAACAAAGATCTAGATGTGGAAGAAAAAAAGGGTGAACTCCTCAGGCCTGTACACTATTCCTCACTAGGGGCCTTGGGTAGCCTTTTTTGGGGCAGCACTAGCTCCTGAGGTGGGCATAAGGGGGAAGGCCTAGCCAACCGACCATCTCTGCAGGATAGCAACACCAGGGCCGTAAAACCTGGCTGAGGAATACATGTTCTAGGGGTACCAAAAGTAAGTATCCTCACAGCCCTGGGCTGAGGAAAGGCTAAAGTCCCCAAGGAAGGGGAAAGGCTTGCTGCTGTGCTCCGGAAGAAACCCCGTTACCTCATCTGCCATTCCTGGAAGTCCAACCACACAGGACAGCAGTATGTACCATTGCCACACATAGGACCAAGTTCAATGCCACAGGGCTACATACAGGAAATGATTCTGAATGAAAGTAAGGGGTGGCTGGCATAAATCATGAACCCTGATGAAGGCTGTTCACAGGCATAAGAGTCATCTTCCAGGATGGTTCTCACTAGAGATATGTCACACAGGGTTGGGGGAATAAATCAGGGGAGGTCTGTCAGAATCTGGCAGCTGACATCCAGGGGGCCCAGCAGTGTCCCAGAGAGATCCCATCGGATCAGATTGCACGCAGCTTCACAAGGTAAATATAGCAGTGAGCAGGGCTGTTAACCCAAAATAAACAGCTCCTAGTCAGCCAGCGGGCCTCTACAAACCCAGCTGCACAGGGCCTAACGGGTCAGAAGGGTGAGCCTCAGGCCCCAACTCACACCAGTCTATAGATCCTCACAGGAGATATGGGGAATCTGAGATCTGAAACAGGGTAAAGACAATTGATTCTATGGTGGGCAAAGTTGGCTGACATCACCAAACATACGCTCACCTTACTTGAAAACCAACCACTTCTCTACCTTCCTTTTGGGCTCCATGATGAACCTGAGCACCTGGCAATCCTTTTGAGAGAGCCCCCTTCCCTCTATCCACGGTGGGAGACAGAGCTTTCTTCTCCCAGATTACCCATGTCACCCTACAGTTATCCTATAGATGTCTGTAGCCTTGGGGAGACCCCCAAGCCTCAGTCAGATGGGTTTCACAGGTCTGTCTACACTTGTCAATTCCATTCCAAATGCAGACCATCTATTGACAGAGATTTGAATCCAGTCCTGTGGTCTATAAACTCTCTTGACCATGGCAGTCCTGTACTCTAAATGTTTCCAAAAATAGATATGCGCTCTTTTATGAAATAGAAACAAAAGTTTCACTAAACACTACTTACTCTTGAAACCTGCCAATGCTCCCATTATTACAAGCTTGTGCTCAGTACTTCACCCGCCCCTTTCAGTTTAAGTATTAAAAATTTTATTAAGAATTCCTCGGGGGGCTGGAGAGATGGCTCAGCGGTTAAGAGCACCGTCTGCTCTGCCAAAGGACCCGGGTTCGATTCCCAGCACCCACATGGCAGCTAACAACTGTCTGTAGTTCCAGTTCCAGGCAAATAAATAAATAAAGTTAAAAAAAAAAAAAAAAAAAAAAAAGAATTCCTCGGGGCTGGAGAGATGGCTCAGCAGTTAAGAGCACTGACTGCTTTTCTAGAGGACCCGGGTTCAATTCCCAGCACCCACATAGCAGCTAACAACTGACTCTAACTTCAAGATCTGGCACCCTCACAGACATGCAAGCAAAACACCAATGCACATAATATAATAAAAATAGTTAAAAAAAAAAAAGAATTCCTGAGGGGGCTGGAGAGATGGCTCAGTGCTTAAGAGCACTGATTGCTCTTTCAGAGGACCAGGGTTCAATTCCCAGCGCTCACATCTATCTGTGGTTCCAGTTCCAGGGGATCCAAACAACAAGGCAATTAAATTAAAAAAAAAAAAAAAAAAAAAGAATTCCTGAGATGGTGATTATCTACTCTTTCTCTGAAGATGAGACAATATCGTGGGAAATCACTGTCCCTGCCCCACCCCCACCCCAGGGCAAACTCCTAACGGGTTGGTCTTCCATCTTCCTTAATCCAAGAGAACAGGTACAGAAGAACCATCACATGACACCTGGGTCAGGGTGGAGAGTGCTGGACCCCTAAGCTGGTTCCTCCAAAAATGAAGGAGAAACATATCTACTTTACTGGAAGATCCTAGTGTCCACAGTTACTTTTTGGTTTTGTTTTGAGATAGGGTCTCTCTATCATGTAGATCTTGGTGTTCTGGAACTGGCTATGTAGACCAGGCTGGCCTCGAACTCACAGAGATCCACCCACCTGCCTCTGCTTCCTAAGTACAAGGCTTAAAAGTTTGGGCAGCCATGCCTGGTCTCACACTTATTTCTGACTCTTGATGGGGCTGTCATTTCTTTGAGTAAAGGTTTCATCTTGCAGATTCAGTACAATAAAGTCACCTCGTCTTTTTCTTTTTCTTTTTTTTTGAGACAGCCTCACTTGGTAGTTCAGACTGACATTCCTTCTGTCTCATCCTGTCTCTCTTTACATCTTTTTTAAAAATAATTTTTATTTTATGTGTATTTTGTCTGAACAACCTCCGAGGTCAGAAGAGGGTGTTGGACCCTTAGAACCGGAGATAGGGATGATTGTGAACAGCCTTGTGGGTACTGGGAATCAAAGTCAGACTCTGCAAGAGCAACAATGTTTTGGTTTTTTGGTTTGTTTTTCAAGACAGGGCTTCTCTGTGTACCCTTGGCTGTCCTGGAACTTACTCTGTAGATCCTGAACTCAAGAGATCCACCTGTTTCTGTCTCCCCAATGCTTAAAGATGGGCACCATCACCGACCAGCAATGTGTTCTCTAATTACTGAGTCAGCTCTCCAGCACCCATGCTTAGATGTTTTTGAGACAAGGTCTTACCATGCAGCTCAGGCTAGCTCTGAACTCTAGTTCTCCTGTCTTGGTTTCCTGTGTGTATGCCCAATACTTTTTTGTGATGCTATCATTCAAACCCAGGCCTCTGCACATGCTGGGCAAGTGTTCTATACCTGAGCCACATCCTCAAGCATCCCTTTAACTTTTCTTTCAAGTACATTTAGAAAAACAAGAACTGGTTTATTTTCCTTTTTCAAGACGGGAGCTCTTAAGTATGGCAGACCGGCCTCATACTCGCTGTATAGCTAATAACCTTGACCTTCTGGTCTTCCTGCCTCCAGCTTCCAGGTGCTGGAATGACAGACGTAAACCCCAACGTCCACCTCCCGCTTTTTACTTCTCCAGACAGGGTTTCTCTGTGGAGCTCTGGCTGTCCTGGAATTCACTATGTAAACCAGGCTGACCTCGAACTCGGAGATCTGCCTGCCTCTGCCTCCCAAATACTGCTGGGATCAAAGGCTTGCACTACTACTGCCTAGCCCCACCTTTTAATTTTTTATATTTAAGTATGTGTCACAATATCTTTTTTTAATATTTATTTTTATTTATGTGAATTGGTGTTTTGCCTGCATGTATAACTGTGTAAGGGTGTCCAATCTTGGAATTACAGACAGTCGTTAGCTGCCATGTGTATGCTGGGATTCGAACTCAGGTCCTCTGGAAGAAGAACAGTCAGTGCTCTTAACTGCTGAGCCATCTCTCCAGCCCAACATGGTATCTTTTTTGAGACAGGTTTATCTGTGTTACAGTCCTGGCTGTCCTACAGCTCACTTTGTAGAGCAGGCTGGCCTAGACTTCACCGAGATCCACCTGCCTCTACCTCCTGAGTGCTGGGACTAAAAATGTGAGTCACCACCACCGGTTTGACATATTTTTATTAGAATGTATATATTGTTTATAGAAATACAAACAAGGATGGGTGTAGTGGTGCATGCCTTTAATTCCAGCACTCGGGGCTGGAGAGATGGCTCAGAGGTTAAGAGCACTGACTGTTCTTCCAGAGGTCCTGAGTTCAATTCCCAGCAAAACCACATGGTGGCTCACAACCATCTATGATGAGGTCTGGCGCCCTCTTCTGTAAAACTGTATGCATAATAAATAAATAAATCAAAAAAAAAGAACACATTTAATTCCAGCACTCTGGAGCCAGAGGCAGGTGGACTCAGTGAGTTCAAGGCCAGCCTGCAGAGTTAGTTCCAGGCTAACCAGGATTATATAGTGAGATCCCGTCTCAAAACTAAACATAAGAATTAGTAAGGCTGGCACTAACAAGTTTTATTAGAGTATGGACACCAAAGTTCAGACCAGATCAACCAGGGCCCTCAGACTGTGGCTTTATACAATGTTTTATAGGCCTACACCCTTCTACTGACCATACCCATTAATTTACATGTCGTCTAAGGCCAATGACAGAGTGCAAAAGTTACCTGGAAAACAGCACTGCTCTGACAGAAAAGCTGGCTGACCCTAGGGTTAGACCAACACTCCCCAAAGGAGATTATCAAATAAATAACTGTCACACACTAGGTCCCTCCCTCAGGGGGAGGGGACTGACTGATCAAAGTATAATGACACATGAATGAAAATGCCACAATGAGGGCTGGAGAGATGGCTCAGCGGTTAAGAGCATTGGCTACTCTCCCAAAGGACCACATGGTAGCTCACAACTGTCTGTAACTCCAGTTCCAGGGTACCCAACACCCATGGCAAAACACCAATGTACATAAAATAAGAATAAATAACTTTTTTAAATGCCACAAAGAAACCCATCACTTTGCATGATAACAAAACTAATTAAAAAAAAAAAAAACTAAAAACTTTTCTTGGGCTGGAGAGATGGCTCAGTGATTAAGAGCACTGACTGTTGTTCCGGAGGACCTGAGAGTTTAATTTCCAGCATCCACATGGCAGCTAACAACTGCCTGCAATTCCAAGATCTGACACCCTTACAGTTATACATGCAGGCAAAACACCAATTCACATAAAAAATACTTTTCTCACCAGGTATGGTGAATACACTTTTACTCCCAGCACTCAGGAGGCAGAGGCAGGAGGATGGATCTCTGAGTTCTAGGCCAGCCTGGTCTACAGGGTGAGCTCCAGGACAGCCAGGGCTACACAGAGAAACTCCCTCTTCTGAACCAAGCACGGTGGTATATGCCTGTCACCCCAGCACCCAGGATATTGAGACAGGAAGAATAAGGGTCCCTGGCAGACGGGGCTACAGAGATCCAATCTCAAAGAAACAAGATCCTCTTTCAAAAAACAAAAATAGGGGCCGGAGACATGGCTCAGGGGTTAGGAGCACTGGCTGCTTTCCCAGAGGACCCAGGTTCAATTCCCAGCACCCATATGGCAGCTCACAACTGTCTGTAACTTCTGTTCCAGAGGTGTGACACTTTCATACCAAAGCACATAAATAAAGCTAAGTGAATTAAAAAAAAAAACATCATATGGTCAGTATGGGCTGTGGTGCTGTCTGTCTGAAATGTCCCTTTCTAGAAGCACATTAAAAAGTACTTAGATGGGGGGCTGGAGAGATGGCTCAGCGGTTAAGAGCACCATCTGCTCTTCCAGAGGACCCGGGTTCGATTCCCAGCACCCACATGGCAGCTAACAACTGTCTGTAGTTCCAGTTCCAGGCAAACACCAAGGCAAATAAATAAATAAATAAAAGTGTTAAAAAAAAAAAAAAAGCACTCAGATGTTTCATCAGAGAAATCAGCTGATTTACATTTTTTTTTTTTTTTTTTTTTTTTTTTTTTTTTTTTTTTTTTTTTTTTTTTTAAAAACTTTATTTAATTATTTATTTATTTGCCTTGGTGTTTTGCCTGGAACTGGAACTACAGACAGTTGTTAGCTGCCATGTGGGTGCTGGGAATCGAACCCGGGTCCTCTGGAAGAGCAGACGGTGCTCTTAACCGCTGAGCCATCTCTCCAGCCCCGCTGATTTACATTTTAACTTCATAAGTTGTTTTCTTTTTTCTGACTAGCCTCTCTTTCTCTCTCCCTAACCTTGTGTACACCAATAGAGAGCTGTCTTGGGAAGCCTTCTTCAGAAGAGTTTTTTCCTACCAGTCATGGACCCATCAAGGGGAGGGCCCCAGCTGAGAATTCCAGAAACATGCCGCAGGCACTTGTGAAGTTTCACAAAAGGCTTCTCAGCTGGGCAGCCATCAACCTCCTCTGGGGCATTCAGCACAGTTCCATTTATACACAGCCCAGCATACAAAGCTTGCATGCCGAACTGGGCATCTGGCAGACTCCAAAGGCCCGGTTATCAACCAGCTAAGGGGGTATTGGCAAGACAAGGGAGAGGAAAAGGCTCCAAATGAGACACCAGAACCTGAGCCCTATGAGCTACGAGCTGGTGATCTGAGCCACTGAGCGCTAAGTTTCTCTGTGTGCATCTCAGGCTTTTAAGAGCTTCTGTGAGGTTTCAGCAAGAATGAAAAAAAGGAGTCTAGGCTCGTTCTAGACACAATAGGAGTTGCATAATAGTCACTTTCACCACCCATCACATTATCCACGCCACTCCTCTGTCTATAACCTTTGATAGCTCCCTACTACCAACACAAGAGCTCCAACTTCCTAAACAGCCCATCAAGGGCCTCTCTCACAGAGCCTTTGTTTAAGACAAGGTCTCACTGTGGCTGTGGCTAGTCTGGGACTCGCTTTGTAGACCAGGCTGGCCTCAAACTCACAGAGATCAACCGCCTTTGCCTCCTGAGTGCTGGTCTTAGAGTTGTACGCCACCGTCCAGCTACCATAGTGATTTGGTGTGTGGCGCAATGCCAGGCACACCAGACTCCTTATCTTCCCCCAAGGCCTGGTAACTGAGCTCTGTAACCGCTCTTGCTAGTTCCTCTGGCTACCATCCTCAAGGCTCAGTTGGAATCACATTCTTTTAACTCAGCTAACCTTTCAAAAGCAGCACCCCCTTACCATGGAAACTAGGGTAAACAAGTTTCCTAGCTACCGAGGTAGGCATTATAATTTGCAGATACCAACTGACCCAATACTCACACCCATCAGGCTGCTATTATGGCTCTATTTGAGACAACTGAGGTCCAATGAGGCTGGGTGACATCCCCCAGGTTTTACAGTGTGGAGAGGCGTGGCTGAGACTGGCATCTGAGCTGGACAGATGCAGACCCTGGTCCTACTTTTTTACCCTAGAGCTTCTGGGCTCTCTGCTCTTAACCGTTCTCTGACAATTTTCTCTCTGAGACACTGGAAAGGCTACAGTCACTTTCCCAACCAAGTGACTTCCTTGAGGCAAGTCACTCATCAGTGACAACCGTGCTTGTTGGAAGAATATATGACACTTCGAGAACATTTTGCACATGGCTAGCCTAGTGCAAGAGTCTCATCAACTCCAGCATTAATGATCATTTCTGGGGATTAGTACTGGGCGGTAACAGTAGCTTCTTGCTCATCTTCAGGCTCCTTGACCTCCCAGTATGTCATAAACACCCACTAATGTCTCATGACTTGAGTGCCTCCTTCCAGCTCATTTCCCCAGAAATCTCAGCCAGCCTCTGAACCTGCTCTGGAACCTAGAACAAAAGGGGGCTGGCAAAACTTGAGGAGGAAGATAATCCAAAAATAATTGATCCCAGGTTATGGAAAGCATTTTGTTTACTGCACCAGGTTGACCTTCCCAATTATCTAATGCTTAGGCTAATGTTACAGCCTGCCCTCCTCAGTGGACTGGATTGCCATGAACAATCACCACAGTCCTTATACAGGGACGAGTCAGGCCCAGGCTGTTGTGTGACAACCATTGGTACAGACAGCCTAGAGCTAGGCTCTGAAGGACAGTCTTGGTTCTAGGGATGCTGCAAGATGCACACCTACCCTAATGTTCAGGTTCTCTTCATTTTCTATCTGTTGAGTCTCACTAGCAGACCATAAGAACAGGGTACATCATCCGACCCTGAAATTGCTCAGCTCCCCCATGAGCCCTTGTAATAAATTTTCATTTAAGTTCAGAGAACAGGATCTGCCTACCTCTGCACCTCAAAGATGCTTACCCTCATCATGTTACAGGTACCTGGCTGCTTTCTCTTTGTGAAGTAAGGATGAGCTCAACTTCCACCAGGCTTTTTGGGAAACTCTCCCTCACCTTATGGATGAGGAGGTGAATTTGGCATTGTAGGCAGCCTGGCTAACCCTAAAGGGCAAAGGTCACACCGCTCCCCCCTTTCCAGGTTTGTAGGAAGGAAGCCCTTTGGGGGCAGGAAGTTGGTAGTGCTGACTCACAAGCCAAGGGAGAGTACTCCAGGAAACTGGTCACTCTGTTACCATGGCATCCATCGGGGCGGTCAGGCACCCCTTCCTCTCCTGAGGCTCACTCAAGGGCTGGGTGTCAGCCTTGGGAGTAGGGCACAATCAGACCTCAGACCATGCATGCAAAGTTTTTAGGGAGTCCAGCTCCATTGCAAGTACCTAGTTACCTACTCAAAACTGCTGCTTGGCATGGAGGCTGCTCAACTCTCCTAGTCTGCAGAGTTTAGGAGATGCCATCGTGGAGTTCGGGAGCCTACTCTACCCAAACTGGTTCCCAGACAGACAATGTAAATATGCCCACATCCATGAAAGGTTATTAGCAATCCCAGCCTTCTAGGCCCCCCCCCCACACTGTTTTTAGTGGAGGTCTGACCCCTTACTAAGAGACAGAAATAAGGGAGTGGGAAGAGGACCCAACTAGTACCCCCCCAACAAAACTGTTTCTGTAGCTTCCAAAGAAACTTTCTGACTTTGTTTCTCATCCCCTAGGCCTGGTGCTACCTGCCTTTGGCTGGACACCAGTCACAGCGCTATGGTGCAAAACGCAGTTAAGCAAGAACTAGTTGCCAGCTGACCTCAGTTCAAGTCCTGTTTACCAGACTAGGTGTGGGGCCTGGATAAAGCCCTTTGACAAGAAACAGCAGATTTTGGGGAGTGAGTTAAGTCTGCATAGTGCTTGGTACAAGGTATAAGATTTTTTTTTTTTTTTTAAAAAGTCTAGTTTAGACTAGACAGTGGTGGCACATGCCTTTAATCCCAGCATTTAGGAGGCAGAAGCAGGCAGATCTCTGAGCCTGGTCTATAGAGTAAGTTCCAGGAGAGCCAAGGCTGCAAAGAGAAACTCTGTCTTATATATATATATTAATTTTACTGGAACTGCAAACTACAGAGCTACCTCTTTATTTTTTCTCTCTAAGGCAAGGTTTTCACAAATATCCCTGGCTGGAAGTCACTATATAGAATAGGCTGGCCTTGAACTGGTGGACAATTCCCCCAGCCTCTCCCTTTTTTTTTCACTAAAGGGCTCCTTCACTTTTAAAGTGAGGAGAAATTACCTCCTACCCACCAAACAGGATTTCTCTGTGTAGCCTTGGCTGTCCTGGAACTCACTCTGTGGACCAGGCTGGTCTCGAACTCAGAGATGCCCCTGCCTCTACCTCCCACTGCCCAGGGTCGTCAGGAGAACTTTTAAAGAACAGTTTTTATTTGCCATTTCAGAAATCAAGGTCCAGGGAGAGAGAAGAGTGACATACAGTAGCGTAGCTGGCAGGGCTATTTTAGTTCACATCACTCCCCTCCTGGCCTTTCCTCTATGGCCCAGTGCACCGTGGGCCTCTGAAGTATTCATGCTCACCGTTGCACTGACCCACTTTGTTTGCAGAAGACAGGGAGAGACCCAGACACACTCCCTTCCCAAGAAAACATCAAGGGTGCCAGCCACTCCCTTCCTCAAGGCCAAGGGTTTAGCTAATTCATGGGGGGATGGGGGTGGGGCAGGAGAGCTTGTGAAGGGAAGGGAGGATGTCTCCACTGATACAGGTTGATGTTACCAAAATAATGTAGTTGTTAAGTAGTGCCTTGCTCCAGGCAAATGCCAAGATGTCAGGCCTGAAGGTATTCCCAGAGTTAACTTCTGGGGCCTAACCCGAAGCCTCCAGGGGCGCCTCTTGCGGAGGCTTCTTGTACCACCTTCTTGGGACTTGAGGGAAGGAAAATATGTCTACCTCCTGATCAAAGCAAGAGCCCGCTCAAGGGGAACGTGTCCCACCCTCCTCCCCCACACCCAGTGACTCAGAGGCAAGTTGATGGAGAAGAAACTGAGGATCCCCGGGGAGTGGCTGTCAACCCCTGGACTGAGGCTCTTGGAAAATTCGAGGGGTGGGGGTTAAGGAGGAGTGTGTGTGTGGAGTATGGGGAGGTGGAAAGTATTAGGAAATCCCCTCCAATATTTGATAACGAAGTCTTGGTAATATCTTCTGTCCTTGTATGTGTGGGAGGGCACCACACTGGGTAGCTCTCATCTCCATCCCCTGACACCTGTCTCAATGGGCCAGACTTCCTGGCCCCCTGAACACATGCAAAACAGACTTCTAACATTATCAATTTCAGAAAAGCAACATTCTTTGTGACCCTAACCTCTGTGCAGAAACACGGTGCCCTTCTGAAAACACCTGTGCCTGGATATCTCGGGCTGTCTACGTCTCCCTCACAGTTCAGTACCTCTGGCTCCCCTCCGGCGCTTAAGACGGGTCATCCCAGCTCTTCCCCTCACCCCAGGCACGCCCAGCCCGCTTCTAACTGTGGGCCCCGTCGGGGCTGCGGGCGGGAGCGGCCGAAGCAGGAAGAGGGGAGGAGGGCAGGGCGGCCTGAGCTCACCATGGCGAAGCCGGAGAGCAGAGCCGAGGTCCGGCTGGAGGCTTTGAGCTTGGCGCGACTTAAGTACAGCTTGCGCCAGGACAGCGCCTGCATCGAGTGCTCGTTGAGGCTCATCACCTCGGAGTAACTCTGACCGATCCAGTCCGGGTAGCTGACGGCGGGTGGTGGCGATAGCGGTGGGGCCCCCGAGGGCTCCCCGTCCCCGCTCCGGCGGCGGCTCCGGCGGCTGCCGCTGGTGCTACTACCGCCGCTCAAGGGAAGCTCGGGATTGCTGCTGCTGCTCGGGGGCGGGGCAGGCTCCGGATGCATGGAGTACACTGCGAAGACGCGGCTGGTGGCGGGCGCCTGCGAAGGCTGCGGCCCGGGGCCGCGCCGCACCTCCGCCTGCTCCCACTCGAGTTTGTTTCACGCGGCCGGACGCACTCGATCCCCAGGCCGAAGCGGTGACTGCAGAACCGCTTCGCAAGTTCCAAACGGCAGCGACCTGAGCCTGCGCGCCGATCGGCGTCCGGTCCCAGGCCGGCACCTCGGCGCGCTCCACGATTGGCCGACGCCCCCGCGATTATTTGCATATGCCACACCCACTCAGATACCCCGCCCACAAAGAGGTGGGCGGTGTCTGTGTGAGTTACGTACCCCACGCCGCCTCCCATGGCACCGCCCACGGCCCCGGGCGCGCCTTCCTGGAAGCGCCCCACGCTGGCAAGGCTACTTCTCATCTCTGCAGCTGCTCTCTTGTGGCTCTGCTCCCGGAGCTCCTCAGTTGGGCCATCCGAGGTCACCTCTGGGTGCCTCCCATGGCCTGTTTCCTCCTTGGAACAAGGTGGCAAAAGGTCTGTTGGAAAAAGATCAACTGGAGGTCTAGAGTTCCGTCAGCGATTATTGAGCGCCTACTGGGTGCGGGTGCCAATACTGTCCTAGGCGCTCAGGGCAGGCATTAAATTTGTGATTAAGGTCAGGGTCGATCCCGGAGTGCTCATACGTGCCTGTAATTCCAGCACAGGAGAGGCTGAGGCAGGAGAATTATGAGCTTGAAGGAGGACAAAAATTCCAGCTCCTTTGCAACCAACACATTCTATTAGAAGAGACACGCAAACACCGACATGTACATTATAGTCCAGAAGGCTGTAAATGTGCAGGGAAAAATAAAAACGGTGGAGAAAAATGGTGGATAGTAACAAGGTTGTCATTTTGATTTTAGAATGCTAGTCACCATTTTTATTATTTTTGAGACTACAAAACCCTACCTGGTCTGGGACACATCATATAAACCAGGCTGGATTCGAACTCACATCTATGTCTCCAGAGTGCTGACATTAAATTCGTGTACTACCATTCCTGGGCCCCTTCATGAGATTTTCTGTTTTATAGGGGCAGACTATAAACACGTTCACACCTTTGAGTCTCATCGGAACTGAGACTTAGAACAGCAATCAATATAAAGAAGTAGGAAAGGAAACTACAAGCGCAGAGACCACCAGGCAGGGACTTCCAAATATGGAGGTTGACGGTGGAGCTCCGGTGAGGTAAAGTATGGACCAGAGAACTCAAAGCAGCTGTGGTAACGGTGGTTTCACTGCTCTAACTCCAGCGTTCAGGATGTTTCCTGGCACACGCTTCACACTGAAGCAATATTTGTTGACTGAATACATCTGGGAGAAACAAGAACAAGTGGCTTATTTTGGGCTCAGTCAAACCCTGAGCATGTGGCCCGTCTATGCGTGTGATAGTTCACTCCTAAAAAACCACTAGAGGGCAGCCCTCCATCCAACCACATGGTACAAAGGAGAAGGTCTCCTTCCAAGTTTCTCAGACTCTTTGAGCCTTTCTTCTCTGGTTTATAAAGATTAAGAATTTACAGTCAGGAGGGTGGTACATGCCTTTAATCTCAGCAAGACAAAGGCAAGGCAAGTGGCGCTTCCTGAGTTCTAGGCCAGCTGCTGCTACATAAAAAGACCCTGTCTCAATAACAAAATTAAAATGACAACTAAAATGACTGAAGACTTGGAATTTGAGAACTCACTCTGTAGGTTGGCTTTTTTAAAAATTCATTTTTTGGGGGGCAGTCTCTCACTATTTAGCTTTGGCTGTCCTGGAACTCACCATGTAGACCAGGCTGGCCCCAAATTCACAGAGATCCACCTGCTTCTGCCTCCCAATTAAAGTTAAAAATCCCAGCTGGGATTAAAGGTGTGTGCCACTATGCCCAGCTGAGTTTATTACGATTGATTGCCATATGCATCTGGGTTCAAATATCACTTCCAAAAATATCTTCCCTTCCTGCCTACAAACTCATGCCAAGATGTGTCTGGTCATCCTGGTCTCTTTCCTTGCATCTGTGATTTGTGTATTTGTCTGCTTAACACAAGCTAGATGGCAGCTGAGGAGAGGGATTCCTTTCAATTGAGAAGATGCACCCTTTGGATTGGCCTGTAGGCAGGTCTGTAGGGCATTTTCTTGATTGATGATTGATGGGGAATGGGCCAGCCCACTCTGAGAGGCGCTGTCCCTGGCCAGGTGGGTAATCCTGGGCTCTATAAAAAGGCAGGCTGAGCAAGCCAGGAAGCATTCCTATTGGATCTCTGCTTCAGTTCCTGCTCTGGCATAGAGAGACCTAACCGTAAGCCAAATAAACCATTTCCTCCCTGAGTTGCCCTTGGTCTTGGCCTTTACCATAGCAATGCTAAGACAGCATCTGGAATTGTCTAGCCCATTTATGTATTATCTGATCCCACTGAAGTAGGAGCATCCTTCGAGTGTATTTGGGTAGAAAGTGGTTCAACGGATAAAGTAGCAAAAGTTCTTTGGTCCAGAGAAGCTGGAGATCTGGAGGGGAAAGAGTCTGGAAACCAGAAAGGTTTACTGATTTGGAGTAACGAAGAAATCTAGCCGTGGTGGCTAAAGAGGGGCCTTTATAGTGGAGACGGTTTCCTCATTGCCATATCATAGCCCCTCTCCTCTTATCACGCCAATGCTTGATTTTGAATTGGCCTATGTGTATAGATGAGAAAACAGCTCAGCCTGTAGGTCTGGGTTCAATCCTGACACCAAAAAGCAAAGAAAGAATAAAAATATCCAGACCTAGGATGAAGAGAAGGCCCCTAAGCACAGCTGCTGACCCCGAAGTATACAAGGGCCATATTAACCTTTGTCTCCCTCCCTTAGATCCAGCTGGAACCATGAACCGCCGAAAAGCCATCCGAACCTATATTTCAACAGTTAGAAAACTTCGGGCTCCAGTGAGGAAGCACTCTGCTAAAAGACGTAGAACATGTCAGAGGACAAAGACTGGACCCCAGGATCCTGAATCAACAGTGTCCCAAAGCAAGCCTGAGGCTTTCTCATGTCGTCGTTCAAAGGTACGCTTTCACCCTTTGGGGTTCGTATCTGGGGGAAAAAAAGTTGAATACAACTTTCTCAATTTTGCGCATGAGAGTATAGAAAGACCCTCCCTCCTGGGGGAAAAATGGCCCAATCCATTGGGACTAATGGGCACAGCCTGAGGCTGATCAAAGACTGCTGTGTGAGTTTGCCTAGGAGGTCAACATCCTCACCCTGTGAGCTGAGAAAAGTTAACACCTGTTGGGTGGTGGTGAAGCTCTCCTTTAATCCCAGTACTCAGGAGGCAGAAGCAGGTGGATCTCTGAGTTTGAGGTTAGCTTGGTCTACAGAGCTAGTTCCAGAACAGTCAAGGCTCCACAGAGAGGCCCACTTGGCTCAATGTTTTAAGAACATTCACTGCTCCAGTTGAGTTTCAGAACCTGTTCTCCAGCACCTACGTGGCGGCTAAAATGGCTGTTTACTCCAGTTCCAGGGGATCCAACACCCTCTTCTGGCTTCCATAGGCATTTCATGTACATATGCTTGCAGGCAAAACACTCAATACACCTTAGAAATATGTGTAAAATCTTTAAAAAGAAGCTATCCAAGCTGTTAAGATTTTAGCAAGTCTTTCAGGTAAAGTTTGGGAATTACCCAAGTAGTGCCTTTAACATTCAAGTGTTTTGAGTATTATGTACTTAAGATTTGTTGTACTTTCCTCTGCTCTGTGGCAATGTGACCTTGGGGATGTTACTCTCTGAATGTTGGTGGTTTAAGCAGAACTGAGATGTTAGCCCAACTTGGTGGCTCATAACTCTAATCCTGGCATGGGATAGGCTGAGGCAGGAATACAGCTGGGAATTTCAAACGACCCTTAGTTAAATAGTGAGTTCTAGGCCAACCTGGGTTACAGAGTCCTAAACACACACACACCCAGGCTGGAGAGATGGGTCAGCGGTTAAAGGCACTGATTATTCTTGCAGAAAATCTGGGTTCAATTCCCTTCATCCACATGGGGTTCTCAACCATTTAATTCCAGGTCTAGGGCATCATACATCTTCTTCTGACCTCTTTGGGCATTGGGCACACCCATAATGCAAATACATACATACAACACCCTCCCACATACACACAAAATTAAAATATCTAAAGCACACACACATAGATGTCCACTGAAGGGATTTGTGAGGAGACACAAGGAAAGACACCTACTTATCAGATGAAGGACACACATGGCACCTGAAGACAAAAGACTAAAACGTATCTTCCTCTAAGACCTTTATAGAAGGGTGTCCCTCCTGGCACAGAAAGACTGGGTGACATCGGAGTGATATGGTTGTAGTTGTTGGCTGCCTTCTGGCCTCCAGAACTAAGACAATAAATCCGTTAACTGGGTGTGGTAGGGCACCCCTGTAATCCTAGCATTTGTGATGCTGTGACAGGAGATAAGAGTTTGAGGCAAGCCTGAGCTATATGATTAGACCTTGTCTCAAGGAAAAAAAAAAAAAAAATCCCGCACAGATCTCTGAACTCCATAGATTGCTGTGCTTTCTTAACAGCAGCCCGGAGAGATTAATCTCTGGACCCTGGAGTGCCCTAAAGAGGCAGCTTTAACCAGAGAGGTTGAATCCTTATTTAAATATCAGGGGGCTGCAAATACATTCAGAAATAAGAAAAATCACAGGCCACTGAGTGAGGTGCATGCACCTGGATTTGGACTCCAGTTTCATCAATGTATAACTCTGCTGCTTTGGGCAGACATCCCAACCTGTCTAGGCTCCATCTGTCAAGTGGGAGTTACAATGGCACCAGGCAGCCAGGGTTGTTACGACTGTTTTGTGACAGAACATTTGTCTGGCAGTCAGCACAATGCTCAATCAAAGGTGGCTACCTTCCGTCCCACGTCCCAATGGGATCAGAAAATGAAGGGACCCTGTCCCACATCTAATGAATTGGCTAATCTGTATTTACCAAGGGCAGTTCATCTCTGAGAATCCAAACAGGAAAAACAGGTACCAGAATAACGAATATGGAACTGCCTGCAAGGAAGCGAAGAGCCTGTGAGGAAAGGAAAACTGAAAGGTCCTGAGCCCCTGGTAGGTTAGACACAGAAGCCACTTTCCTTCCAGGAGGTGCCACGATTGGCTCTTGTCCCCGCCTCCTGTTGGTCTGGTCTGTGCAGAAAGCCTGCTGGCTGAGCAACCTTAAGGATGATTCCCAGTGATGCAGACCAAAGGAAGATGGGGAAATAGATTTGAGGATACAGGGGCCCAGGCCTGGCAGTGGGATGTGGAATTGTACTGACCACTGAGACCTCAAAATATATACGTAGAAATCATGTATTAAGAGAATATCCACTCAGGTAGTTGGGTGCACAAATAGAATGCATACCAGCCTGGCCCAGCGCCTGGCACACACACAGTAGGCAGTACCAACAAAAGGAATCAGCTGTCTGCTTGCTCACAGGATGAAAAGGGGATGTAACTGAAAGTACAAGTCCAGCATTAGTGTAGAGATATTTTTATCCAGACACCCGTCCATCTGTCTTGTGTCCATTCTAGGCCGGTGAGTTACCAGACTCCTTTTAGAAGTCCTGAGTCAGGGCTGACCACACCAAGTTCAGGCGACTAGGGAGTTTGGTCTCACAGCTCTTTCAAGAAGATTTGGAATCTTCTTGATTTTTTTTTTTTTTTTTTTTTTTTTTAAGTTGGTGTCTCTGCCTTCAGAAGCTGCTGTTGCCAAATTTCCCTTGCCTCCTCCAGTCTGGAGCTGGGCCACTTCCAGGATCTTTCTTTGTATAATTAAAAAGAAAAATAGACCAGTTGATGTTGCCAAACATGTATTTAAAATGACACTCTGAGCTCAAGGAGCGAAAAATCAAAACGTTTTAAGGTTTAGATTAAAAGTCTCCGTACTCTGCAGTCTCCTGACCCTGGGATTTCTTTGGAGCCCAACTGCCTTTAATCCTCTGGCCTGGCTCATAAAACCCCTTTAGACTGAGGGTATTTATTTTCCACAGAGCTATTCCAGGCTATCCACATAAAAAACACCCTGCTTCCCAGGAACACTCTGTCTAGGGCAGGTCCTGGAAACAGTGGGGTATTTGGATAAGCCACCTGAGGAGACAGTCCAACCTCTTCCTTCATGCTGTTCTTTTCTTCACAAATCCTGTCCATCAGAAAACCCGGCCACTTCTGGTCCTTAACATTTCCTTAAAATCAGAACACTTTCTTTCAGCTTCCTCCTGGTCATTATATCCAGGGTGCCACTACCATTCACCTTGATGTCAGCTGTCCCTTACCAACTCTTCTGTGGCTATTGTTAATTCTCCTAGAGTCCATTCTGTAAGAGCAACCAGGAAATATTTTTAAAAGGTACAGTGTGCCAGGCATAGTGGCACACCTCTGCACTTGGTAGGAAGAGATAGGCAGATCTTTGAATTTGAGGCTAGCCTGGTCTACAAAAGGAATTCTAGGTCAGTCAGGGCTACCCAGAGACACCCTGCCTTGAAAAATAAAATTAAAAAAATGAAATGCCCTCTGTAAAGCCTTTCCCATCTAAGGTATTATGATCACAGGTTCCAGAGGATGTGGCCATTATTTAGCTTACTATATTGTAGAAGGCCCCTCAGTGGGTTTTTTTACGTCCCACCTGGGAAGCTTTATCTGATAGTGTCCTGTCTTCCTAAAAGCTGCCACAGAGAATACTTGTCTCTTCTACTACAAGACATAGCAAGGTATGCCATCAATGAACCAGGAAGCAGGCTGTCATCAGATATTGAACCTGATGGCTTTTTTGAGATGGGTCACCACATGAAGCCCTGCCTGGCTTCAAACTTGTATGTAGCTGAGGATAACCTTGAATTTCTGATCTTGTCTCCACCTGTGGTACTTGGGAGGCAGAAGCATGTGGATCTCTGAGTTCAAAGCCAGTCTGGACTGCAGAAAGAACTCCAGCATACCAGGCTTCAGAGAGAAACCATGTAACAAAATAAAAAACCAGATTCCAACATTTTAGAATTTCTTCCAGTCATGCTTCATAGTATTTCTTCATGCAGTTGCGCATTTAACAAATGCCTACTTATTAAGCTTGTTGCAAGTGATTTATTACTCAGAGGAGCATTTACTGAGCACCTATTAGATGCTAGGTCTGAACTCATCATCAGATGCACTGTATATTTACCAAACATCTACTGGATACTGCTGCCCCGGGTCAGTATCTGGGTATACAATAGTTCAATAAATGTCTAAAGGAAGGATCCCTGGCCTTTCTGCTGAAATGCTCTGTAAATAAATAACTCTAACATACAAAGAAAAGGCTGTAATGTGGGTGTGTTCACAGTGCAGGAGACCCTTATCTCCTTGTACAACCAGGTACCTTTCTTCCAGACTTATCTTCTCACCCTGGAAACAGCTCTTTGAAGATGAGGTCAGACAGGGTCTGCTCACCTGCTTCTTGGTCTTTTGTGTCCCAGAAGGACTCTGCCTGTGGCACACCTTCATCAAGGCCTGATGGCTACCACCTTCTGCCACAGGCTGTCACTGCTTCATTCATCAGGCAAGAGGGCAGCAGCTGGGCTCCAAACCTGGTGCTGCTGGCAGAGAGCCGAAAGCCATCCGCCCTGGATTTGGCCTGGCTTCTCTGCTCTGAAGGATTTAACTCTTCCTCATCATAACCCCATCCCTTGACTTTTATAATGGCATACTGAAAAAGTGATCTTCTGTATGTGTGTGGTGTGTGTATGTCTGGACACTTCCAAGCAGAGATCAGAGGTTGATATCATTGTCTCCTTCTCATTTACTGAATCAGGATCTCTCCCTGAACCCAGAGCTTGTCTTTTGGTTGGTCTAGCTGGTTAGCTGCCCCAGGGATCTAGTCTCTGCTTCACAAATGCTGGAATTTTAGGTAGTCCACTACACCATCAAGGCTTTTATATGGGTACTGGGAATCCAAACTCTGCTCTTTGTACTTACAAGGCAAGCACCTTATCAGCCATGCCATCTGCCCAGCCTGGGAAATTAAAATTTTTAATTAGGGCTAATACATTAGGTGTACATAGAAATGGCTATGAATCAAATCCTCACCACAGTCACAAAGCTTTAACACCATATGAAGCCGCCTCCCACCCCCGCCACCGCCCCCTCTGGTACTAGGGATAGATGTGTGTGTAGCTGGAAGCAGAAAAAACTTCCCTCTAAAATGATTTGAAGATTAGAGGGACTTCCAGTGAACTGAAGTCAGCATGTGTGGTTTACCATTGAGTCACGTCTGTCTCTGCCAGGTCTCTCAGGCTGGCATGGATTATCACCATCTTCCCATACCCCCATCCCCTGTCTCCCCCCATCTCTCTAAAACTGTGGTGTGCAAAGTTAGAGCAGATCTCTGTGAGTTCCAGGCCAGCTTGTTCTACATAATGAGTTCTATGCCATCGAGGGCTACATGATGAGACCTTGTCCTTTTTGATTTATTGAGACAGGGTTTCTTTGTGTAGTTTTGGCTGTCCTAGAACTTACTCTGTCTGTACAAATGGCTATGAATCAAATCCTCACTGCTGGCTGAGAGCCAGGATTTTTTTTTTTTTTTTTTTTTTTTTTTTTTTTTTTTGCCTAGTGGTGGCACATGCTTTTGATCCCCACACTCAGGAGTTAGGAGGCAGAGGCAGGCAAATCTCTGGGATTTCTGAGTTTAAGGCCAGCCTGGTCTACAGAGCTAGTTCTAGGATAGCCAGGACTACACAGAGAAACCCTGTCTCGAAAAATCAAAATAAATGAATAAATAATGCATAGGTGTGTGCTTGCCAAGATTCCTTGTGCAGAGGGCAGAGGACAGCTTGGGGGAATTTATTTCCCCCTTCCATGTGGGTCCAGGGGATAGAGCTCTGGTCATCAGCCAGATGGCAAGTGCTCAAACCTACTGAGCCAGCTTGCTAGCCCTGGCCTAAAACTCTTGGGTCCCCCTGCATTATCATCTCCTAGTGCTCAGCTTATAGGCTTGTGCTAAGCTGCCAGGCCTCCCTTCTTTTTATTTACAGTAGATACACATTGTGGGTTCTGAAGAGATGGCACAACAGTTAAGAGCACTGGCTGCTCTTCCAGAGGTCCTGAGTTCAATTTCCAGCATCCACATTGTGTCTCACAACCATCTACAGTGAGATCTGATACTATTTTCTGGCATAAAGGTGTACATGCTGGGCTGGAGAGATGGTTCATCGGTTAAGAGCACTGACTATTCTTCCGGAGGACCTGAGTTTGAGTCCAGCATCCACATGGCAGCTCACAACTGTCTGTAGTTTCAAGATCTGACACTCTTACACAGTTATACATGCAGGCAAAACACCAATTCACATAAAAATAATAATAAAAGTTTTAAAAAGAGATGTACATGCATATAGAGCACTCATATACATAAATTTTAAAAAATACACATCATAATATAAAAAGTACTTTGAGCTATTATAAGCACATATCACCATACCTCACTTAATCTTTTCTTTCCTATTTGTTTATTTAATTTTGAGACAAAGTCTTATTCTGTAGCTTAGACTGGTTTCAAACTCATGATTGTCCCGTCTGATATTACAGGCATGAGTCACCTCACATGGCTAACCTTTTCTTTTCCACTTATTTTTAAAAAAACGTATGTTATATGGGTGTTTGACTGCATGTATGCATGTGTACAAAAATGCTTGGTGTTCTTGGAGGTCAGGAGAGGACATTGGATCCCTTGAAACTGGCGTTACTACAGATGGCTGTGAGTTGCTATGTAGGACCTGAGAAGTCCATCAGTGTAGCAAGTACTTTCAACTGCTGAGCCGTCTCTCCAGCCTTTATTTATAAATTGCGTGTCTGTGTGTGTGTGTGTGTGGGGGGTGGGGGCTCGAAGTATAGATGCCTGTGGAGGCTAGCAGAGAACGGGAATGCTGGAGCTGGAGTTACACCTGGTTTTGCAGCTGCCTGATGTGGGTGCTGGGAACTGAATTCAGGTTGTCTGCATGAACAACTAAGTGCTCTTAAACTGGTAAGCTGTTTCTCCATCTTTTCATCTTCTAAATGAAAACAAAACAAACCCCACTCATTTATACATTGCCATTTACTGTGATCTTAATCTGTAAAATGTCAGTTTATAGCATAATGTATAAAGAGAACCTTACCAATGTAATCAATTACATTTGGTAAAAAACTGCTAATCAGGATTTCGTCATAGTCAAAGTGGATCAGTAGGTTACTTTTGGAACCAGACATTATAGTGTAGGCAGGTAATCCCAGAATGTTGGAGGTGGAGGCTGAAGAAAATTCAAAGTCATTCTTGGCAACATAGAGAGTTCAAGATCCATTTCAACCACCTGGGACCTAATCTCAAATAACAGAAGACATAGCTAAGCAGGTAAAATGCTCACTAGTCATGCATAAAGACCAAGACTTCCAAAATAGGGAAGGAAAATTAGTAAAAGAAATGAAAAAATCCAACTTTGGGGGATTATTGTCAAGCCAAGTAATAAAAGTTGTAAAACTGTGGGCATGTGTGGATGTGTACATGGTAGAGACCTGAGATTATAAGGACAAACACTAATCATATTCCCCTAGATTCTCATAAATATAAAACTGTTGTGACCTCTGGTTATCAAAGTGTGGGAATTTCTCCTAAGTAACAAACTAACCAGCCAATTCTCCAGAACTAACTCAGTTCTGACCTTCTATGGGCTGTGGTTTTACTGACGGGTAGATGGTATGCTTAACATGGGAAAGCCCTGAGTTAAATCCACCACACCACAAGAGGAAGAATGAAATGAAAACAACCACAAATGGGTGGTGCTGCATATTACTATAATCCCAGCACTCGGGAGGCAGAGACAGGAGGATTGCTGTAAATTTGAAGTCAGGTCTAGGCCAGGTTGTCTTACAAGAGACTCTTTTTCAACAACAACAATAACAAAACTACAACATAAACAAAATTAGACTATCTTTAATAGCTGGACATCACTTCAGACCTCACTTGTGAGAGCCTGGTCTTGAGTCCCAGGCTGTTTTACCTGTGTTTCTGAAGGGGCCACAGCAGTCCAAGGTTCTTATGTCTCTTAAGTCACGTCAGCTTAGGCAACTCAGGGAAGTTTGCTTGCATTCACCATTTGGTTACCAAGGGCATTACCAAGAACACAGATGTAGATCATTTCAAAGAAGACTTCCGGGGCCTGGAGAGATAGCTCAGAGGTTAAGAGCACTGACTGTCTTCCAGAGGTCCTGAGTTCAATACCCAGCAACCACATGGTGGCTCACAACCATCTGTAATGAGATATGCAGATAGAACCCTGTATACATAATACAGAGATCTGCCTGCCTTTGCCTCCTTAGTGTTGGGATTAAAGGTGTGTGCAACATCTTCCAGCCTGGGTACTACTTTCTAGTAACTTCCTTTTGGGTTTTGTTTTGCCATTGCTGGGGATGGAAGCTAGGACCTTGAACATGCCAAACAAATAGCTGCACCCCCTCCAAAGGCCCTTCTTAGG
This sequence comes from Sigmodon hispidus, assembly GCA_004025045.1. Classification (NCBI taxonomy): domain Eukaryota; kingdom Metazoa; phylum Chordata; class Mammalia; order Rodentia; family Cricetidae; genus Sigmodon; species Sigmodon hispidus. The sequence continues at coordinate 154,110 of PVIH01002329.1, read as the reverse complement.
GTTCTATGGTTATTTTTAAAATTTTTTTTTTAATGAAATGGTGTTTTGCCTGCATGCATAACTGTGTAAGGGTGTTATATTTTGGAATTACAGTTGTTAGCTGCCATGTGGATGCTGGGAATTGAACTCAGGTCCTCTGGAAGAACAGTCAGTGCTCTTAACTGCTTAGCCATCTCTCTAGCCCTCTATGGTGATTTTATTGCATACTTATGATTGAGTAAATCACTGGTCATTGGTGGTCAACTTTACCTTCAGCACCCAAACACCCATACACTCCCCAGTTCTGAGGTAGCAGGTTGGGCTGAAAGTTCCCACCCTTTAATGTTGCTTTAGACATTCTGGTCACCTAGCTCTTATTCTGGAGCAGTATACCAGGCGGCTGTCAGGCAGCCCTCAACTCATTAGCATATAAAAAGACAAATCACTTTGGAGATTCAAAAGCTTTTTGAAGTTGTAAGCCAGAAAACTGGGATGAAGATCACACATATTTCAAAATATCACAAGTGCTAAGCTTAAAAAAATTAGAATATAAACATATGTGTATGGTCTAAAAATAATTCATCTCTATCAATCTAAGAAAGAAAATATTAATGGTTTGCAATAGCCCCAAGGGTGGAAATGCAAAAGATGTCTATCAGTGGATGAATAAAAAAATAGAATGGGGGGTATTTCAGACAGTGGGACAATTGCTGGGGGCAAAGGGCCATGCCTGTAATCCTAGCATTTGAGAGGCAGACGTAGTAGGTTAACTACAAATTAAAGCTACTCTGAGCTACAGAGTAAGTTCAAGGCTAGCCTGGGCTATGTATAGTAAAGCAAAAACGAGAGACTACCTCAATAACAGAAACAACAAAACCACCAAACCAACAAGACAATGGAATAGTCAGCCTCAAAAGGAATAACACCAAGAGACCATGGCAAGAGGATCAGGAGTTTCAGCTTTTTTTTTTTTTTTTTTAAAAAAAACTTTATTTGTTTATTTATTTGCCTTGGTGTTTGCCTGGAACTGGAACTACAGACAGTTGTTAGCTGCCATGTGGGTGCTAGGAATCGAACCCGGGTCTTCTGGAAGAGCAGGCGGTGCTCTTAACCGCTGAGCCATCTCTCCAGCCCCAGGAGTCTCGGCTTTACATTAACACTATATTGGAGCTGGATGGTTCAGCAAATAACAGGCTGCTCCTTCCAGAGGACCTGGGTTTGGTTCCCAGCACCCACATGGTTGCTCACAACTTCCATGTTGTGACACACTCACACAGACATGCATGTAGGCAAAGCACCAATGCACATACAATAAAAACAAAACACTACGTATTAAATCGTCCTCAAAAGGAAGCAGATTTGACAGATATTACAACTAGATGAATCTCAAAAGATATAAGCAAAATAAGCCACAGATACAATATGGTTTTTTATAGTCTCCAGTTTAGTCAAATATAAAGACAGAATGATGGGTGTCACTAGAGATGTGGGAAGGGAGAATTTGGGAGTTTTTGATGAATATAGAAGTGGGTCAGTGAGGCAAGCCTTTGCTCAGGAACCAGGAGGTGGATTCTGTCTAAAAATGCCTCTGTAAATAGGGACTTTCTTCAGTCCCTTGCCGTTGAATTGCTCTCCTTCAGTGCCTCATCTCCTTTACTCACTCTCAACCCTAAAAGCCTGTGCTGTATGGCAAGGTAAACTGCATAAGCTTAGCAGATCTTCTGTTCTCCCTTTTTCTTTGTGATATTCTCATGTACCCAAGGCTGGCCTTGAACTGATCTTCCTGCCACATCTAGCACTGAGCATTTTCTGTGGGACCCAAACTAATATGCTAGGCAGTTCACACACACTCCCACTGATGAGCATTTGAGCAGGTTCATATTTTCTTGGGACTGCAGTGGTACTATGGTATACCCTTGTTGCTTACCAGGGTTTTTCCAGAATGTGCCGAGCAGTAAGCCTGCTAGATCCTAGGCTACATGTACTTTCAGCTTCACAGGCCATCACACAGTTCCTAAAATGCCTATTTATATTTCACAGCCAACCCCATCCTCAGTTCCCCATAGCTAGCCCTGAGGGGCCTGTGCTTCGCTCCTTAGCATAAGTGGCTCTGCTGCTTGGGGTGGGGGCACTTCCCCAACACAGCTTAGCAATGCTTCTCTCGCCTTTAGGGTCCAGCTCTCCACATCAATTCCTTGGATGTTTTCCCTAACTTTGATCCAACCACAGACTGGATCAGTCTCCCCTACATTATGTACCTGTAAGAAGCCTATACAGCAGTATAGAGTGATTGGCAAGCATTTGAGAGGGCTCAGACTCAATCTTCGGTGCTCATGTATAAATACGCATATACACTCCTTTGCTGTATTTACAGTTTACAATCTTCTACTGATTATTTGGACAGACTCTCTCCCTGACTACATTGTAAATTTCTGAAAGCAGTAGTCAAATAGTAGTAGGCAATTAAACTAAGTCATTCTCTATTCTAACTCATTTAAATTGTAACTTTGCTAGCATCCACCAGTACCACCACAGGGTCTTACTATGGTAAGACGCAGGTTGGCCTGGAACTTGTTACATAGATCGAGCAGGCCTCAAAATCACAGAGATCAGCTTGTCTCTGCATCCAGAGTGCTAGGATTAATGGTGTGAGTCACCATACTTGACATTAGCATGTTTTAAATTTTTAAAAAAGATTTTTATTTTATGTATGTGAACCATGTGTGTGCCTGGTGCTCTGTGGATACTAGAAGACAGTGTTAGATTCCATGGAACTGGAGAAATGACCATGAGCTGTCTGCTGTGTGGATGCTGGGAGCCTAACTTTGGTCCTGTACAAGAGTAACAAGTGCTTTTAACCACTGAACCATCTCTGACTAAGATTGGGATTAGTGGTAGATCCTGCCTTAGGTTCTATACCTAACACTGAAGGGGGTTAGAACAAAACAAAACAAAACAAAAATCCCACCCAACAACAACAACAAAAAACATCTACTGGGGTTAAGATAATGTTATAGACATGGTCTCACTCCTTAAGAACAGATTCAGGCCAATAAGCATTAACAGAGTATGCTGGACTGTGACATGCTTTAGGTACCTGGTTCCTTCTAGTTGGAGTTTTATTGTAATGAATAATGAGGACCAGTGTTCGTTGAGTGCTTAATATGTGCCAGACACTGTGGAGTGCTGTCCACTTAGCATCTGATCCATGGTTACGGTCTCCTCGACAGTTTCTGTTACGACCTCCTGAGTTCTGGAATGTGATGCTGTTGGTCCAGTGTGCACAGATGCTAAGCCATACAGACAGGACTTCTCAGCTAGTCTTCAACTTGTACCTCTGACTCAGTTACACAGTTTTCGGTTAAATTCTAGAGACTGATTTCTTGTTTGAGTTTTTTGACTCAACGTTTTGCTAGGTAGCCCAAACGAATCATTAAACTCTTTTGTACTTAGTTAAAGCACTGCTTGGCCTGAGTATTGCCAGACAAACACTATATTGAGCTGTAGCTCAAAGACTAGGCTTTTTTTTTTTTTCTTAAACTTTTTGGAAAAAAAAAAATCTTCATTGTCTCTATGTGGATTCTGGAAATGGAACTCAGATTGTCAGTTGTCCTATAGCCCCCAGTTAAAAGTCTGGGTTTAACAAGAAAAGTACCCCTAGGTGATTGGAGTGGGGGAAGCAGAAGAGAAATCACCCAGATTGTCAGTTTTAAACAGTGAATACCTTCACCTTTTAAAGCATCTTGCTCACTATTAAACCAGCAGTAGCCTTTAAAAATTTTTTCTATTTATCTAATTATCTATATATTTCGACATTTATCTTTTTCAAGACTTGGTCTTACTATATAGCCCAGACTGACCCCAAACTCCTGAACCTCTATTTTGAGAGCGCTGGGATTAAAGGTGTATGTCACCACTCCTGGCTCAGCCTCATCCTTTCAAGTGCTTGGATGATAGGCATGTGCTACTACACCTCACTTAGAGACGGAATTATTTTTTAAATCACATTTTAATATTTTTTATGAACAGGTGTGTGCATGTGCACACTGTGAGAGGTCAGGACAACTGAGTAGGGCCCAGATGGAACCCAGGTCATCAGGCTTGGCAGTTGGTGTCTTTATCTGCTGAACCATTCCCGCTGGCCACATTTAAAAATGCTTTATTAATCACAATGGCAAAACTACTTTTTTTTTTTTAAACTTTATTTTATTTGCCTTGTTGTTTTGCCTGGAACTGAAACTACAGACAGTTGTGAGCTGCCATGTGGGTACTGGGAATTGAACCCCCGTCCTCTGGAAGAGCACTCAGTGCTCTTAACCGCTGAGCCATCTCTCCAGCCCCCTAGTTTTACTTTTCAATACAGGGTTTCTCTGTGTAGCCTTAGCTGTCCTGGAACTCACTTTGTAGACCAGGCTGGACTCAGAGATCCACCTGCCTCTGCTTCCTGAGTGCTAGGATAAAGGCATGGGCCACCACTGCCTGACTTTTTCAATTTTTAAAATTTTTTATGTGTACAGGTGTTTAGCCTGTATAAAGTCTCAGCACCAGTGGGCCTGGTATCTGCAGAAACCAGAAGAAGATATCAGTTCCCTGGAGTTACAGCTGTTAGCTGTCACATGGGCCCTGAGAGTTGAAGCCTGCTCCACTGGAAAAGGAGCCAATGTTAACACTGAGGCCATCCCTCCAGCTTAGAACCTAATGTAGCACAGGCAGAGCCATAACTTGGCTCAACCTCCCAGGTGCTGGAATTACAGATGTAAACATCACATCTGCCTAACATTTAGGTATTGAGTGCTTATCAGATATTTTGTTTCTTTTTGCTTTTTCCCTGAGACAGGGTTTCTCTGTGTCCCTGCTCTGGCTGTCTAGGAACTCACTCTGTAGACCACACTGGCATGGAAGGTAGAGCATCTCACACCTGCTTCCCTGAGTGCTGGGATTAAAGGTGTGTGCCACCACTGTCTGGCTCCTTTAATTAAAAAAAAAAAAGATTGGGGCGGGGGCTAGAGAGATGACTCAGGTTCAATTCCCAATATCTACATGGCAGCTCACAGCTGTCTGTATAGCTCCAGTTCTAGGGGACCCGACTCCCTCACACATAAATGCAGGCAAAACACCAATGCACATAAAAAATTTATGAAAATTATTTTTTCTTATTTATTTTTTTGAGAGAGGGTCTCACTATGTTCAGGCTGGCCAGGAACTCACTCTGTAGACCTGCCAATTCAGGCTAGCCTTAAATTTAAAGTGATCCACCTGCTTCTGCTTCCTGAGTGCTGGGATTAAAGGCATGCTTCACTATATCCTGCTAATTTCATTTTTAAAACAAATATTTATCAAGAACCTACAATGTGCCAGATTCCATTTTAGGGGAAGAGAATAATGTTTTCTTTGTCTCACCGGCATCCTAGTGGGGGAAAAAATGAAGACAAGATAAATGGGGATTCCCGCTTCAGAAAAGAACAGGAAAAGGCAACCAGGGAACATGACTATGGTCCTATGATGCTTCCCACTTTGTAAGAGAGAGGGACGTTCACAGAGGTAATGTCATTTCCTCAAGGACACCACAGTTCATATACTGAGAAGAGAGGACCCTAAAGGTCTGAGAACCCACCTTAGCCAATGATTATTCTCTGGGCTCCTGCTCCTGGGACTATAATGTAGACAAAGCAAGTGTCATACTTTCTTCCAGAATCTTAAGACCTGGCAGGTAGGTAAGTTTGTCTCATGGAGTCTTGTAGTCACAGAGTTCCACTGAGTCACCAAATGTAGTGGGTAGACATGAAGCATACAGACAGGGAGGCTGGCCTGCACATCTGTACTGATGAATCAATTCCAGAGACCTGAAGCAGAAGGTAGTGTTCCCCTAGAATGTTCTCCTGCTGGCTAATGTAAAGCTAACAGCTGGCTCTAGGCCCCTAACCCTTCAGTTCTGTCATGAGCTGGCAGGTCATACAGGGAGGGGCCAGTTACCTAGTAACTAGCTTGGGCCTGACCAATAGTAGCCTCCCTTCTCCACCCATCACCCTAGCCTGAGGTGCTGAAGGATGCAGGCTGCATGTTTGAAGGTTTCAGATGTGCACAATGAAGCTGGTGCTCTGCCCTCAGTAGCCTGAGACTCAACTTCTGCCAGAGATGAACTGTGGTGGCAGCCGGGAATATTGGGGAGCATATGGAGAGATCCTGAGCACTAGCTTCTTCAAACTCCACACTTCCATACTTTATTATGTTTTTTTTTTGGGGGGGGGGAGGTCAGAAATGCCCCTAAGAATTTTCATAATTTCCTCTCCCCCAAAGTACTCTTTAAAGTTTATTTGATTGAGCTGAAAATAGGCATATCTTAGGGTCTGAGAAGTTTACTTCTCCATATAACTTAATTTATATTTTTGGATTTTTATGTAAGGTTTTTCTGTGTAGTTCTGGCTGTCTGGAACTCACTCTGTAGTGGGCTGGTCTCAAAGTCAGTGATTCACTCCCTGACACCCCTAGTGCTGGGGTTAAAAGCACACCCACCACCACGCCCAGCTCCATGTAACTCAAATTACTTTAAAAAAGATTTGTAAATAGCCAGGCACAGTGGCACATACCTCTAATCCCAATTGGTAGGAGGCAGAAACTAGTGCATCTATGAGTTTGAGGCCAGCCTGGTCTAGGTCTACATAATGAATTCCAGGATAGCCAGAGTTACAGAGAGAGATCCTCTCTCAATAAACAAAAAGATCTGTACATACTTCAAACTTTTTCTTTTCTATACTTAATGGGTGTGAGCTCTTTTCTTGCATGTAAGTGTACCTGCCGCGTGCCTACAGATGCCTGTGAGCCACCATGGTGTTGCTGGAAACTGAACCCAGGTCCTTTGACAAGAAAAGCAAGCACTCTCTTTGTTGTTGGTTTCTTGACAGGGTTTCTCTGTGTAACCGCTCTGGCTGTCTAGGAACTCCCTTTGTAGACCAGGCTAGCCTAACTCAGAGTGCTGGGATTAAAGGCATGTGGCAATCCCCTCCCCTTAGTTCAGCAAGGGCTCTTAGCCATTGAGCCATCTCTCCAGCTCAGCGCTTTTAAATGTGTAGTTTGTGAACCAGATCCAAGGGGCTGAAATCAAGGTACCCGTCTTTGCGAGGAAGTTTTACTTATAACATGAGAGACAGATGTTAGATGGCTAAGAGTTCCTCTTGCACTTGGGGGAGGATAGCCAACTGTCCTTTTTGAGGGCACTCCATTCTCCCCAGGAGGAAAGCCTGTCCTCTGCCAGGAATAGGTGGCCTTGAAGGGAGAACAGGAGGCCTCCTGTAAAGGCTGCCGTGTATGCAGAACAAAGTTACGTTTCATGAATGATCTGTGAATTAATGTCACTTTGAAAAAGGTTAAAGCTGGGGCTGGAGAGATGGCTCAGAGGTTAAGAGAACTGACTGTTCTTCCAGAGGACCTGAGTTCAATTCCCAGCAAAACCACATGGTGGCTCACAACCATCTATGAGGTCTGGTGCCCTCTTCTGTAAAACTATATGCATAATAAATAAATAAATCTTAAAAAAAAAAAAAGAAAAAAGAAAAAGATTAAAGCTACTGACACCACCTGCAAAAGCTGTTACAGTAATTTCTTCCAGGAAAGGGAACTCTAAGCACAGTGGGAGAGAGAGCAGTGTGGGCATTTGGGAGGAATGCTAGGGTGGTGGGCTTCCATTTGAGCTGTAGCATTAGAGGAAATGCAGAGGTGCTGTTTGAGATATGAACTGTATTCAAGAAAGTGATAGGCAGGGATGGGGGGTGCGTGTTTACTGCTTGCCTACCATTCACAAAGCCATGTTCAGTCGTGTTAAATTCCCAGCACTACAATGCTAGGCACCTGGAGATGGATCTCCCCGATCTCAGGGCAGTCTGGTGACAGCAGAGACAAGATACATCTAGCTCTGCATCGACACAGGTTCAGTGTTTGTGGATTGGATGACTATTATTGTGTGTGTATGATGATACACTCACGGAGACCAGAGGGGGTACAAGGTGTCCTCATTCTTGTTCTCTCTCTGAACTTGAAGCTCATGTTTTTCTGATAGGCTAGCAGCCAATAAGCTGCAACAATCTTGTCTCTACCCTTTCACAGAACTGGTGTGTTGCAGGCTCAGCTTATGTAGGTGTTAGGAGCCAAATTCAGGAATTCGTAGTTGCTCAGCAAGCCCTCTTAACCACAGAGCCACCTTTCCTGTCTCTACTTCTTAGTTTTTTTGTTCTAAGGGTCAAATGTAGGACCTTATGCACACTAAGCCCTTTATCTCCAACATCAGGAAAAAATATTTTTAAAGAATTCCATCTGGCGTTAGGTGTGGTACTTTTTACCTATCATTTATGAAGCTGAAGGCAAGTGGATCTTTCTGAGTTTGAGGCCAGCTTGGTCAATATAGCGAACCCCAGGTCAGCCACAGCTACATATGGAGGTTCTGTCTCAAAACAGCATCCATAAAGAACAAAGTAGGCGCTGGCAAGAGGGCTCAGCCGATATAGATGCCTTCCACTGTGCCCGATGACCAGAGTTGGATCCCCACGACCCACATGGCGGTGTGAGAGAACCGACCCCTTCCTTCAAGGTGTCCCCTGATTCCACATCTGTGCTTTGGTGCCCCCCTTCCAATAAAAGCAAATAAAATGTCAAATAACACCAAGAATTCCATCTGGCTGGACCTTAGGTCTGTAAGTCCAGCTAAGGATGAGAATCATAAGCTGGAAGCTAGCCTGCACTGAGGAAGGCTACGTTTCAAAATACAATGAGGAAAAGGATTGGTGATATAGCTCGGTGGCAGAATGCCTGCCTGGCATGTGCAAGGCCCCTGCTTCACCAGCACTGGGGGAAAGTTCCATACTTAATAGGGCTTTGAAAATTTTTTTCTCCATTACCCTGTCTTCTCTGTCTTTTCATTATTCCCTAAACACAACTATATTATAACTATTTATACATAAAGTATTAGGTATTCAAAATAATCTCCAAATAATTTAAAGATTAGCAGGAGGATGGGAGGAAGAAGGCTCTATGTAAACACCCCCATTCCGGGTCTTGAGTAACCTTGCATTTTGCTGTCTGCTGGAGTCCCGGGCTTGAGTCCTTGAGGAAACCACACAGGACAACATAATGTGCGTAGCATTAGAAGGTTGCATAAGATTCCCAAGCAGATTCTATAAGGATGTTAGAAAGGTAGCAGCTAGCAGGATAAAATGCAGAGGGGAGGGGCCAGCAGGTGCAAGAGCCTGGAGGAGACAAGAATGTTTAGTCAAAGGACTCAAAATACACAGAGTAATGGGGTCAGGCTAAGAGGGAGGATGGCTGGGAAACAGCTACTCCATCCTTCATAGGCGATTCTCCCCCTGAACCTAACCATGGAAGAAAGCAAAATGTTAGGGTTACAGTGTCTAGAACATCAGCTTCACCTGAAGAGCATCGTTGGATGAGCCCCTTTCTAACATACTGTACCCATGTGACTAGAGCATGTTTTTTTCTTTCAACCTCCATTTTACAGGTGAGAAAACAGACCATCCAGTGTCTCATATCTTGATGTACTGCCTAGAGGTTTACAATGTTCCTTTATGTAAATTCTTTAGTTCTAGTATGGCCTGTGATTGAAATAATACACATAAAAGCTTTGGTTTCTTCTTTTTAATAGAGCCACCTAGACACGAGGCCTTATGAACTTGTTGGCCTTCTGGATCCCTCCAGCTTCGCCCACAGTAGTTAGGAAACCTAGGATGGGGCAATGGTTTTTGCCAAAAGGCCAAGTGGCTTCTCAAAATTCCCCGTGTCTATTCTCGTTCTCCCTCTGGGGAAGCTCTTAGATACCATCTTCTGCCAAATAGAGTTTGTTTCTCAGAAGCTGTAAGAAGTGGGAGGTTGGGGGGGGGGAGCCTGCATCAAAAACTGCAAAATCCCCTGCAGCAGCCTGAGCACAAAGGGTTTGCATTCTAAACAAAGGGCTGGGTGAGACTGGAAAGTAAATGCTGACACATCCTCTCTCCAGCTGTGAACTGGGGGTCTGAGGGCTGCTGCAAAGGTCATCTGTCTCCACATCTTTGGGCAGGAAATGCAATTCAATCCTTCCAGTGACTGATCACTTTACAAGATTAATGGAAATGTCTCCAACATGGGTCTGTGTTCTGACAGCACAAAAAGCGAATCAAACTTCTCCCCTGGCCTCCTCCTCAGCGAGGTCAGCTGATTCCTTGTCTTTAAAAAGTTCAAAACTTTCATCCAGGACATCTGTTCCTTGGTATGCCTTTGGTAGGGCAGATACTGTCTCCAGGGTTTGGATCCAAAGACAGCATCTGAGGGTGGGAAAACTTTTGGAGGCTCTTCTGGCTGTGCTTCATCTTTCAAAATAAAAGAAATGCAAAGGGCATGGGAGGCCCTGAAGGGTTAACTGCCAGCCTTCTTGTCCATCCCTCAGGGATTGTCAACCAGTGACAACTGAGCATGATGAAGTAACGCCGGCCCTTTTATTCCCATTGGCTACCACACATGTCCATCAATCCCAAGATGCAAGTTTTGAAAGAAATCTTTGAACTTTTATGACTCTTTTCACATTAACCCTTTAACTCACCTGTGGTGGTTTCAAGGATTCTTCCCACCCTAACAGGGAAGGGAAACCACAAGAAGCAGGATTCTATGTAGAACATTAAACTTTCCCCCAAGGGTCAGGCCTGAGAGTCCCCTACAAGTTTGTTTTACCCTTTTGACTTCACTCCACGAGAGATAGAGGACTAAAAATCAAAACAATCCCCTTAACAAAAACAGCCTTGTCTGCTGATATATTCAAATATATTTTAAATTACAAAAGTAGAACAAAAGTTGACTAAGGTTTGTCAGTGCTGGGCCTTGCACACACAAAGTTTCACTGTATTTAATTTCCATGTTCATGTTTCTCTGCCTCTCCCTTGGCATGCCGTGGACTGAGCTCAGAGTCTCTACATGCTGACCTAGCTATACCACTAACCTGAATTCATTTCAGAGGAGGTTACACACCTCCATGGTACAGACCTGAAAAGGTTCCACAGCATCATAGGATGAAGTTAAATCCTTCAGATCTGAATCAGGCCATATTCATACTTACAAGTGGCTAAAGTTTCACAGTGTACCAGAAAATAACTGTCTTCTCTTTCCATGTTTCTTTTCCCCATTGTTAGTTTTTCCAAAGAAAACTCAATGCATATAAATGGTATAAAAGTATAGCTGGGCAGTGGTGGCAGACACCTTTCTTTAATTCAAACTCTTGGGAGGCAGAGGCAGGTAGTTCTCTGATTTACAGAGTGAGTTCCAGAACATTTGGGGCTACACAGTGAAACTTTGTCTTGAAACACCCACCCCAAAAAAATTAAGTATAGATCTGTAGACAAATCTTTAGTTTACCAAGTAGTGATCAAAATTTAGTATTCTATATCTTGTTTTTATTTAAAGATATTGTCAAGTCATTCCATGTAAACATATACTCTTTTTTTCAAGGCTGAAGATCAAACTGAGAGCCTTGGTTTAATTGTGTGAAAGGTGTGTGTTTCACAGGACCTCACTATTTGGCCTGGAATTCCTGATCCCCCTGCCTGAGCCTCCCAAATGCTGAAATTAAAAGAACTATGCTACTATGCTTTGCTCAAACATTTGAGTTGTATTATTTGGTCTTTGAGTCTAGCCATAGGATGTATATCAGCCTTTAGAAGTCTATTTTTAAGATATGGACAGGTGAGTCAATCCTATCCATCTGGTACCCGGCCAGGCTCTTGGGTATTAGGAGCAAGTGACTAAGGCTGCAGAATTCACACTGTACCATATGTGCTCTCCCATACAACCTTTGCTGGTATCTTTGCCTCTGTGGACTCTTCATTCAATTGTTTGGGATAGTTGATTATGGAGATGCTAAGCCAAATAGGACCTTGACTTACGCATAAATAGCCTGGTAGATACATTGAAAGTAATAGTGGCAAATTACCCTAAGGTTTTGTTATTTTCTGTTTCTTTGTAGCTCTGTGATTGGATCCAGAGCCTTGCATATGATGCTAGGAAAGTGTTGTATCACTGAGCTATAACCCTAGCCCATTAAATTATTTTTTTAAAGATTTATTATGTATACAGTATACAGAAGAGGGTACCAGATGTCATCATAGATGGTTGTGAGCTACCATGTGGTTGCTGGGAACTGTACTCAGGACCTCCAGAAGAATAGTCAGTGCTCTTAACCTCTGAGCCATCTCTTCAGCCCCCTCATTAAATTATTTTTAAGACAGGTTTTCATTATGTTGCCCATGCCCAGCTTAAGTAAATATTTTTCTTACAAGTGTATTTAAATAGTAGAGTGGGTTCTTTGTTATCATTCACAAGTAGCTGGGTATCATCCCATACTTATGTGCATGTGTACACAGACATCAGGAGCAACTGTAATCAACAGCATGAGTACATAAAATTCCTATCTTTTCTATGTCATAGTCCCACAGGGAGGCTTACATAGTGGTTAGTCTTGTGAGCTCTGGATTCCTATAAGCTCTTGGTTCAAATCCTATAGCCATAGTATCATTGTGGTCAAATAGCTTAGCATTTCTTTGTGCCTTAGCTATAAATGGGGAGAAATTGGCAAGGATTTAAAGAGATGAAAGGCTTTGCTCACAGGCACCCTAAATTCTTAAAAGGCTGGAGCTAGAAGCTGGAATAGTCCCAAGACTAAGGAGACAGAGGCAGGAGGCTCATGAAAAGTTGGAGACCTGCCTGGTTTACATAGCAAGCTCCAGGCTATCTAGGGCTAGGTAGAGACCCTGTCTTACAAAAAGAAATGCCAAGAGCTAGTATATTGGTTGAGAACAGTTTGTTTCTTCCCAGTCCAGAAACCCTGGCTTCTGAGGGTGTGCGTGTGCATGCGTGTGGGTGTAGCCGTTACTTCTATGTTTTCTGTCCTTTCTGTATAAGAGCTGCTTAATTAGCTTGTGAGAATGGATGAAACAAACGAATGAGTATAATGCAGATAATTTGACTGGGCCTTTTACAAGACCAAGCAGGAAGGTACAGGAAGTCATTGTTACTTTGTTTCCAATGGGGCTGGCTTGGTGTTTTTTCAGCATTAAAAGTTCATCTTTTCTCTTACTCTCTCACCTATTCTAAGCTCCTGGGGGACAATCAGCCAAAGTTACAGCTCAAGGGTCTGGCCCTTCCCCCTTTGGTCCAAAATAACCTCCTCCCCCACTTGGAGCGAATGCTTGGAATTCTTTCAACCGAGGACAGAGCCTTTCATCTGCCAATTACTGATAAAGAGAAAATGCAAATATGCTGGAGAAGGTGATCCATCAAGGGTCCAACGTTTATTGAGTGACCACTTAGACCCAGCAGAGGGGTAGGCATTCTGGGAGAGTCAAAGAGAAACAAACTGCCGGCTGGACCATTCTTCTCTTAGGTTTGTGGTTTCCTCAAGGTTTGTGAAGGGAGGGGATTAAATCAGGTGACAGCCAACAACCCCTTGCCACTCTCTACAAAGCCAGATACTCCTCACTGATGTGATATATGGACTTAATCTGTTTTTTATATGAAGGTGTCTAACACTTGACTGTTTCTAATGCCAGCATCTGGGGGACTCCAGGAAGCCACAAGGGGGTGGAATGGGGAGGAGAGCCTCGGGAACAAGATGAGGGAGAATCTCAAATACCCCATTTGACACTTTTGTTTTAAGCTTGCTCAATCTAGGTTCCCCTTTTAAGCCAAGTTTATTCATTTTGAAGCTTAAATGAAATTGGGGGACATTTGGAAAAGGCAAGCTGTGCGATCATGGGTGAATGGTTTTTGCCTTTCTGATCCTAGCTTCTTCATGACAAAACAGGTACAAGGCAACAAGGCATTCTTTTAAAAGATTTTTTTTTTTTTTTTCTCACAAGAGGCCAAATAAAAAACGATTTACATTTTTCTTCTCTCTTTTTGTGTTGAGTATGGAACCCAGGGCCTTATGGTTAGTAGGCCAAATGTTCCACCACTGAACTACATCCCAGCTGGTCCCTGGTTTTCAACAGTGTAGTGTTTAGAAAGGCTGCCTACTGGATACAGCTGGAAGCTGAACCAATATATATGTGATTTCAGTCTGATGACAAAGTTTTGTGTTTGTTGCCGAATCCTAAAGTAAAAGATTTCTACCACTAATGTGTATCTACGGTATTAAACTTCAAAGAGTACCTTTGGGGACAGGTAGAAAAAAGTACATACAGCGTGATAGATAAGATGGGAAATTCTGATGTGAGTGAGGGTGACCAATTCTGAGTATTGGCCCACACAGCTGATCTCAGGTGGCAAGGCCACTTCCTCCCCACATCTGTCTGAACCAGCGCTTGTTGACATTGGAACAAGATAAAAAGATCAATCACCCAGATTCATAATTTCTTTAATCTAGATTCCCCAACGTGCAAACGGACAGGCTTTAACTTGTGCACTAGGTAAGAAGCTGCAATCGGTACCTGCTAGGATCACCTAAGAGGTCTCTTCGAGTACCCCTGGCGCTGTCATTAGACCTTGCAGGGCACAAGAGGATGGGTGGGAACTAAGTTTAGGGCCAGCTTTTCTCATAGCTAAAATGGACCTGATTTGTCTATTTTGGAATTACAGGGTCACTCAGCACCAATTCTGGGAGCAATCACACATACTACTCAGGGGGACAGAGGAGCACTGGGGATCTGATATTCTATGAATATTCAGAGCATGCCCCTACTTTCGCAAAGAGCTATCTCAGAAAGCCACAACCATCCTCACCACTTTACTCTTAAATTACCATCACACAAGGAACTTACTTACCTTTCGCCTGCTTGTGAGCTGTGTTAGAGACGCTGACTCTGGATTCTTTATTTCCCTTCTGTATATCGATTTGTCTCTTCTCGGCAAGTGTAGAGACTTTTCTTGCCCAACTTCGTAGTTCCGAGCTCTTCAACACAGGCTGTCCGAATGAATGAATGAATGAATGAAAGGCTATCTTCCGGTCAACTGTAGTCTGAAAAGGGTATGGACTGGCCGTATTTCCTGTACCTGTGCGTGTGTGTCCATATTATTATTTCAGTCCCGGGAGCTTAAAAGTTATGTAGTCTGTACAGATAAAGAGCTGCGCTAATTTCTTTCTGAGCCCCTCGGATGCCATCTCCATATGGCAGGTTCGCAAATGGATAGGGGTCTGGACAGGCGGGCCCCTCCCCCGTAGACCTGCAGTAGAAAAAGCAAAAACAGAAAGAGAAATTATACATACAAAATACTCTGAATTTAGGTCACCCGCACAGGTAATGAGGAGTAGACTCAGGAAGAGAGGGGTAGCCATGGGTAATCCGAGTAAGAGGGCAGGGGCAGAGGTGGGGGGTCGTTTTGGGGGATGCCAGGCCCCGGGGGCTTTCACGCCAGCAGGCTCGGCTAGCATTTCCGTGCCTCCCGCTGAGGCCATCCGTGCAAATCTGCACCTCCCTCCCCACCCCCTCCTCTTTTTCTCTCCCTCCCTGCCCCGCCATCTCTGGGATGCGCCCGCCGCCAGCAACTCAGCCCTCCAAAAGTCAGCTCCCGGGCGGCGGCGGCGCCTGCGTGCAGAGGCGCACTCGTGACCCAACAACAAAACAGCGATGCCAAGGCGCTAACGGCGCCGGGTGCGTCCCAGGCTCCCTTCTGGCCCCACACCTCCAACGGCTGTGGTCCCCAGCACCCCCAACCTGAGCCCCCCTTCTCCCCAACTAGCCCAGCCGCAAGCTCCGAGCGCGATCTGCAACAATGTTTACGTTCCGGGGATTATGACGTCGACGCCTCCCCCCCCACAACTGCTGAAAATGGTTTCCTAGGACTTTGCAAACGGATCTGCTTAAGTGTTGGTGCAAAACTTTGTAGATATCGGCTCTGGCTTGCTCTATTTATTTATTTTTTGGTTTCTTTTCTTTGGTCTTCCCTCCCTCCCCCCCTCCGCCAAAATGCAGGGGGCAGGAGTGTTGACAATTAATTGGTGAACTCTCCTAAAAAAATGGAGGCAGAGAAAGACTCTGGAAGAAGATTGGTGTGTAGCTTTTTTTTTTTTTCCCCCAAATCTGTATCTGATATATGATCGATTTATTTTTTTTTGGTTGTTTCTTGCTGCCTTTTCTTTCCTTTTCTGTATTTTGCAAGAGGACCGGAAAAAATAATAAATTGCATGCAAAAGGAAGCAAGCAGCTTACTCCTCCAGTCTCTTGTGAGGCTCAGGGTCTCAGACACTTAAGTGGGGAGGAGGTAGCGCCGAAAGGCGTGGAGGGGGGCTGAGCGGGCTCGGGGTTCGCCTGGGATCTGGGGGGCTACGGGGTTCGGTGCTGGACGATGGAGGGAGGAGGAAGAGGGAGATGCGGGGAGTGGTGGGGGAGACTCCTTAGGAAGTGAGTGTGCGCGCGCGCTCGTGGGGAGATGAGGCAGCTGCTGGTGCGTTTTGGGGTCTCTGATGGAAGCTTTGTAGTGGGCCGGCTGCCTCTCTCTCCCCAAGCTCTTAACCTTCACCCCTCTCTTCCTCTTCTTGCACTAGCGGTTGGTCGGCGGGGGGAGGCTAGGGTCTCAATCCTTCCGTTTCAGCTTTCCAGCTTTTCTGTAGCTCCGGAGCGGCTCCAGCCTTAGAAATGCCGCCGGCTCCGGGTTCCGGCTTCCCGGGTTGGCCGCTGTGGCCGCCGGGGCTGCTGTTACCGCAGAGCCGGGCGCTGCAGCGGCTTCTCTCGGGGCCTACATCTGCCCGGCCAGCTCATGCCCTGAGCCCCCTTCAGGGGTTACATAACCAGATTCCCTGTGGAGCGGGCAAAGCTCACTACATTACTGGGGTGGGGGCAAAGGAAAGCCCCCAAATAGCATTTTCACGGCTTCAAGAGATGCAGGAAGGGAGTGCTTCGTGTACAGACAGTTGGGCCTTGGGGGTGTGTGAGCCCCTTTCTCTGTTTTTTAGCATCTTTGGCATTTGCGCAAAGTTGCTCAGATTGCAATGCTGGGGTGCAGTGGACGCGCGGCTCTTGCACCTGTTTGTGGTGGGCCCAGGGTGAGAGGAGACCCCCAAATCTTCTCAGTAATGTCCCGGGTTCTCTGGTTGGGTCCCCGCAGCGTGCAATTGGCCGCCAGAGATACGACGAAAACGAGGACTTGTCGGACGTGGAGGAAATCGTCAGCGTCCGTGGCTTCAGCCTGGAGGAGAAGCTACGCAGCCAGCTGTACCAGGGGGACTTCGTGCATGCCATGGAGGGCAAAGGTGAGGCGCCCCATCTCCTGGCTGCAGTCTGTGCAGAGGGCCAGCGCGCACGTGGGGAGGGAGCTGCCTGTGGCTGGGTTCGTATTTCGCGCCGCCCGCGTCCCCCATTCCAGGGGATCCGGTGACGAAACGAGACCGTGCACTGGGGGTGGGGGGGTAATAAGGGTGGAAGGCAGGCAGGAAGAGGGCTGGGCCTGGCGTGGGCCTAGGCCCTGATTGTACCCATCACTAACTCTAGGGTGGTCATTGCCAAGGGGCCAAGCCGACTGAGAGGGACCCGGGGGACAGACATTGGGACAGAGAGAGGGCGTGAGCGCATCTTTTCTCTCCCAAGCCGGTCGCGCTCTCTGAACTTGCAGAGGTGCAGTGCTTAGCAGGAGCTTTCTCAGCGTCCTTGGGACATCGGGGTGAAGGCTGTATGCTTGAAGCCTCCCACATAAACCTCTGACATCGTGGACCCTGAGGGTTATGAGCTGGAATGGGTTTAGGGACTGGAGGTGGCAGCACCTTCGGTCAGGGTTACGCCCCTTAGAGGTTTGGATCTGAGTCTTGGCTCTGTAGGACCTTTCCCCCTTGAGTCCTGCCCAAGTGGGCTGTTGGGAGTTGTTGGCACTGTACCCTCCTTCCCAAGCCTGAGGCCTCTAGCATTACCGTGACAATCTGACTAGCGGGGTCTAAGTTATATATGGGATAAATTACCCGATCGGGCCTAAAGGTAAAATCCCTGTCCCTTGGTAGTTCGAATGGAAGACTTCCGTACCTCTCTGGAAACAGGGTCTTTTTCCATGTGTGAGATGAGTGCCCCGTGCTCTGGCCCTTCCCTGTGTAAAACAGAAGTTGGGCAAGCTCCTGTTTTTTGGAAGAACCTTCTGGCTTTGGGTTTCTCCCTCTCCTCCTGACAGTGTGGCTGGGGGGTATTTCTTAGTTTCTTAGATGTGCTGGATGATGCTTCTCTTTGAGGTGAGGCTTTAGGTTTAGGAGCCCTAAACCACCCCAGCCAGCATCCTGGGGTCTTTTGTGGACCCTGGTCTCAGGACCTATTCAGCTTTGGGGGAGCCACCCTTGCTCACCTAAGCCTTCCTAAGGTGTATGGATTTTTTTTTTTTCTTAGTTTCCTTTCAATTACTCATTTTCCATTTTGTATTTCCCCATCCCCCCTGGAAACCCCTGCCCTCTCAGTGAGCTCACTGAGGAGATGCCTCCCTCCTCCAGGTTCTGGTTGAGTGGCTGAGGCCTAGGGTTAGCTCTAGAGGAGTCTGTCCCTCCCGGCTTTGCATTTTTGAAGTTTCTCCTTTGTACTCCTTGCCTCCTGGGGCTCTGGTGAAGTTAGGGAGAGGTAGGGTTAGGGAAGAAGCTTATTTTTCCCCTAAGGATTTTCATCCCAAAGCAGGGTGCCAGCCCCAGCTGCATTTAGAGTTTCTCTGTATAGATGGGATGTTAATTCTTCTCCCTTTCTTCCTCCGCTTTGCTGAGCTTTGGCAGAGTCTATGAGAAAACGGTGTGAAACTCTTCCTCGTCATTTATCGGGAACCCTCAGGCCAGGAGCTCTTTTTCAGGCCCATTTGTGGAAGCTGAAACTGTGAGGGTGGATGGGGAGCCAGGCTGTGAGGGCTGTGAGGGTGGATGGGGAGCTAGGCTGTGAGGGCTGTGAGGGTGGATGGGGAGCTAGGCTGTGAGGGCTGGGAGGGTGGATGGGGAGCTAGGCTGTGAGGGCTGTGAGGGCTGGGAGGGTTACCATCTAGGGAACTCTGAAGGGCATCCTTCTAGCTGTCCTCACTCCTTTCAAAGGAGAGGGCCTTGCCGGGTTTTTTTTTTTTTTTTGCTTGTTAATTCAGATTTGGCCCCCAAACCAGAGGGAGGAGCCGAAATGCTGAAGAAACCCTTAGCATGGATTCAAAATAGAAGCTTCGCAAACTTCTCCTTCTTTAAATCCTGAGGAATCCCCATTCACTGGGAGCCCCTGGGGATCTGAGCCTCTGGGGTCAGGGCTTTCCCCGGCTCTGGGTTTTGTTCTTTCTTTCCTGCTAGCCTGTGGCTCTGGCCTCCTCCTCCCCCAAGGCTGCCCTAGTGAACTGTTTCCCTGGGATTGAGGCTTCAGTGGCTCCAGGGCTCTGTCTTCCCCCTGACTAGATGGGAGAGGATCTGTGCTCTTGATGCCGTGCGTTGGTCAGCTGCTTTGGGGAGAAAAGAGGGTGTGTCTCAGCACCCCTTGCCTCCATTGTCAGGGATATGGTTGGGTCAGAGTCTCTGGCTTGGGAATTGAGATAGGAAAGAAATGCAGAGGCTGAGAAGCTTTGGATAGGATATTGTGAGTGGGAGTGTGTACCATGCAAACTGCAAATAGAAAACTGCCTGGTAAATTTCTTTTTTGGGGGGAGGGGCTTCTTGTGCTCTGTTTTCACAGTTCACTAGCTCATTCCTTCTGGTTATCCAGTTGAAGCAAGAATTATGATGGGCTCGAGCAGAATTGCACTATAGGAAGACAACAAAGCTGTGCCCAGTTCCCTAGTTATTTTGGCACCAAATACATAGTTTCCAGGGAAACCAGCTTTGCCCCCTCCCCTTCACTATGCAGGATATTACAATAAGATTTTTTTCCCTGATGTTAAGCTACAATGAAAACCTTCCTCCTTGGTCTCTGTGGGCTTCGGATTCTCCCAGGTAGCATGCTTCAGTTTTGTGGTCCCTTTGCTATCTCATCTCAGGCTGGGCTGTGTTTGTTTGCTCCTATTTCTCAACAGTAGCTGGTAAGTTTTCAGAACAGAGTTCTTGATAAGTCTCTTTCCCAGCCCTGGCTGGCCTTGGGCTGTTCATTGACAAGTTGGGACCCGTGGGGCATGCAGAGAATGAGTAGGCAGAGGAGCTGATGGAGGATAGGCTTGGATTTGTCTTATCTATCTTATTTCTCCATAGGTTTTTTTTTTTTTTTTTTTTTAATTATCTAGCTGGTACCTGTATCTAATGTATATGCCTTCTTCATTGTTTTTTTTCCCTGTCACCAATGGGTTGTGGTTTATTTGCTCTTCAATGACTTAACCAAATAATTGTTTTTAATTCAAATATCCAAACAGATTTTAACTATGAGTACGTACAGAGAGAAGCTCTCAGGGTTCCCCTGGTTTTTCCAGACAAGGACGGCCTGGGAATCAAGTAAGTCGCTAAATTAACCCCTTTTCTTCCTGATCCCCCCGTCACAATGTCTAGCTTGGGATGGGTTCTTCTCGCCACTCAACACTTCTAGAAAAATCTTTTCCTAAAATCTGAGAACAGCCTCTCCTTGTTCAAGACTTGTCCAAGGAGAAAAGCTGTCCCAGATCTTTTTTCAGAAGCTGAGGAGAAAAGTCCTAGGCCATTTAAACAGTGATGGATTTTCCCCATCCCCACCTCGTTTATCCTGGTCATTTAGGCAGTGATGGATCTTCCACTGCCTTCTGGTCTATTCTGGTCCCAAGTAGCAACTTCTACTGAGCACTGTTCCTCTTCTTAAATCAGAGCGGGGATATTCATAGTCAACCTCTGAGCTTAGACTGGGACACCTGGATGGGTATTTCCTTAACATACTTCCAAAGTGTGGGAAATGGGTCTCTTTCTATGAAGAGTGGTGTGTGTTTCTTCCCATCTCCTGCCTGCCTCTGTCTATTTTATATTCTGGAGGAGAACTGCCAACTCTCTGGGTTGGGGATTGATGGAGGTGGCTGGAAGAACAGGTTCTACTTCTTGGGAAAGGATAGGCCGCCTCTCTCTCAGCATCTTTTGCCAGGCATGGCCATATATGTTCCTACCAGTGGCATGAGCCATTTCAGCATCATCTTCAGTCCTGGCTGGCCTGGAGGTTGCTATGTAGATCCCAAACTCAGAGATCTTCCTGCTTCTTTCTAAGCGGTGCTGGGATTAAAGGCGTGCGACATCATGTCTGCCTTTCAGGATCTCTTTTCTGTTTGGTTTTGTGTTTTTGCGAGCCCAGGCTGGCTTCATACTTAAGTATGTGGTAAAGGATGGATGACCTTGAGTTTCTGCTCTTTCTACCTTTGCTTTCCAAGTGCTGGGATTATAGGCATATGCCACAGTCCATAAAGGCACAATATGGCCTTTTCTAACTGTAATTTTATTTATTATTTATTTTTTGAGATAGTTTATTGCTGCATAGCCAGGGTTGGCCTGAAACTCACAAGCCTTCCTCTCTGAGTTCTCCAAGTGTGTTCTCTGAGTATAAATGCTCGCTCTTATTTTTCATGCAACTTTGTGTGGAAAGTATTTTTTTCCCCCTCTGTGTGGCCCTGGCTGTCCCAGAACTTGTTCTGTAGACCAAGCTGGCTTCCAGAGATCCACCTGCCTCTGGCTCTCATGTGCTAGGATTAAAGGTGTTCTTCCAGACGTCCTGAGTTCAATTCCCTGCAACTACATGGTGGCTCATAACCATCTATGATGACATCTGGTGCCCTCTTCTGTATATCGTATACGTAATAAATAAATAAATCTTTAAAAAAAAATGTGCACCACCACTGCCTAGCTGGAAAGTATTTTCTGATCCATAGTCAGATGCGTTATCCCAGTGCTTGGAAAGTATTTTCTAAAGGAAGAAAGACACTCTAAATTAAAGCAGGTGCTTGGTCCTTGGCACCATGTTTCACTTTTTCTCTGCTGTAGAGTTGGCCAGCAATGTCCCATTCTCTGAGGCTCAGTTTTGGTCTTTCTCACTTTTTTTTTTTTTTTTTTTTTTTTTAAAAAAAACACTTTTATTTTTATTTGCCTTGGTGTTTTGCCTGAAACTGAAACTACAGACAGTTGTGAGCTGCCATGTGGGTGCTGGGAATTGAACCCAGGTCCTGTGGAAGAGCAGACCGTGCCCTTAACCACTGAGCCATCTCTCCAGCCCCGGTCTTTCTCTTATAGTGGGGAGCTTACTTCGTGATTTTGGATTACCTCCCTCGAGGCACTTACCTGCTTCACCAGGCATACCTTCTTCAGCATAGAACAAGAAACCCTTTTTGGAAAAATGGCTTCCCCTTGGTCTCAGGGTGGAGTCTAGTTCTGTGGTTTATCTATTTTTTTTAAATTTACTTTTATTTTGTGTTTATTGATGTATTGCCTACATATCTGTCTATGTGAGGGTGTCAGAAGCCCTGGAACTGGAGTTGTGAGCTGCGATGTGGGTGCTGGGAAGAGCATCTGGGTCCTCTGGAAGAGCGGCTTAACCGCTGAGCCATCTCTCCAGTGCCTGCTTATTTTGTAACCAAACATTTATGCCTGTCATTTTCTAGGATGCCGGATCCTGATTTCACAGTTCGAGATGTCAAACTCCTTGTGGGTAAGTGTTGCAAGGTGGGGCAGGAGAGGGGATGGGCCGGGCTTTACTACCTGCTCATTTAGACTTGCAGCTGCTTAGAAAAGAATGTTCTCCGTGGAGGAGGCTGGAGCAGGTGTCAGCTCCAACTGTCTGATTCTGGAGAACAGGTCAGATTGCAAAGTCCTGAGAAGCTGTATCAGAGAGGATGTTTGCCAGCAGAGTTTTTATGAGGTGATTTGGAACCAGTCTCTATCTCGGGCGTCAGCAGTGCAATTTCAGATCTGTCCTTTGCGTTTGTTTGTGGGTTGCTGGGTAAACACAGGGCGCTTCATGACCCCTAAAGACTTTCATGTGTTTAACGGGGAGGGATTATGACTCCTGCTTCCTCAGGGTTCTAGACAGGCCGAGGGTGGGGCTTGCCACTTGGTGTTCAGCAAATGCCTGTTAACTCTCTGAGAGCCTGCGGAGTACAGCTGTGCCTTAGCACTTTCAGCCTTCCAGCAGGTGGTATTTCAGATGGCGTAGAAAGCCCTTCAACAACTCCATTCTGTGTAGAGAGAAGGTACATGGTAGGCTGAGAATATAACTGAGAAGGCCCAGGCCCTATTTCCTTTGACAACAGGCCATAAAGAAGTTAAACACATATTTTTCCAGGGATTGAAAGGGCTTTGAAGAAATAAAGCAGGGTGATGGGTAGAGAATGATAGGGCTATAGAAGAGATCTTCGGGGAAGGCCTCTCAGCTGACAGGAGGCATTTGAACAGGTACCTGAGTGATAACAATCAACCCTTGGGGCCTGGAGAGATGGCTTAGTAATAAAGAGGCCTTGCTGCTCTTCCAGAGGGCACTTACATCAGGCTTCTCACAACCACCTGTAGTTCCAGCTCCAGTGATTTGACACTCTCTGTAGGCACCAGCATACGTAAGCAAAGACACAAAGACACATAAATGGAAAAGGAAAATTGTTTATTTTTAAGAACCAACCATGGAAAAGAATAGTCTCATCTGTGAGATGAGCAAGGGAAAGGCTGGGGGGTGTCACACTTTACATTTCTACTTAGATGGCAGGTTGTCAGGGCCTTGGAGGCCCTGGAGGAATTTGGATATGGCTTAGTATGATGAGGAGCCTTGGGGGCCTGAAAATTAGGGTGAGGTGAATCTATGTGATTAATTTTCTTAGGGAATATTGGCACTTTTAAATTAATTTAATTAAATTATCTAATTAATTGTGACACTGGAGATTAAAGCAAGGCCCTCATACATGTCAGCCAAGTATGTATGTATTTTCTACCAACTGGTCTATATGTATATTTTTTTAATTAAAATAAAATTCATGTAGCAAAACACCCTATTAGAAGAATACATTCAGTGTTTTTTTGAAGATATTTTGTAACCATCTCCATTATCTAATTCTAGGCTACTATACCCCACAAACTCTGTGGTTCTTAATTGTATTTTCCCTTCATTTTTTTTTTTTGTGACTGTGTTTTGTTTACCCATTTATCCACTGATGGACATTTTGTTTGTTTCCACCTTTCAGCTGTTATGAATAATGCAATGAATATTTATGTACAAGTTTTTATGAATATCCATTTCTCTTGAATCTTAGGAGTGAAGCGCCTGGGTCTTAGGGCATCTCCGCATGTTTTCCATTGGTGTTACTGGCTACCCGACACAGTAATTTTATTTGGGCTCATGGTTTTGAGGTCGAGTCTAACAGCATAGTGTAGGCTTCTGTTTAGTATGTGCTGTTTCTGCTTAAAACAGAAAGGGAAAGGCCAGAGTGGTCTGTGTGGAGCACAAGGAACATCTTGCCATATAGAAACTTGATATCATGGCAACTAATTCAGTTCTTGGAGACATTTATCCATTCCTAAGGGGTCCACCCTCAAGACCTAAATGCCTCCCAGTAGGCCCCACTTCTCCCTGAGTTTCCAGCATGTGATATTGAGTTTCCAGCACGTGAACTTCTGGCAAACATTCATACAAGGTATAAAGTAACTAACTATTAACAGCCAACCTGGTTCTCCATCAAGTATATCTTTTTTTTTTTTTTTTTTTTTTTTTTTTTTTTTTTTTTTTTTTTTTTTTTTTTTTTTTTTTTAAACTTTATTTATTTTATTTATTTGCCTTGGTGTTTGCCTGGAACTGGAACTACAGACAGTTGTGAGCTGCCATGTGGGTACTGGGAATCGAACCCGGGTCCTCTGGAAGAGCAGACGGTGCTCTTAACCGCTGAGCCATCTCTCCAGCCCCAAGTATATCTTTTATATCAGTCAGCTCTATATGAGAATCTAGATTGCTCCCCATCTATGCTTGTGCTTATTACGGTCTGTTTTGGTTTTGTATTTTGCTTTTGGCTCTAAGTATCTTCTTTATTTAGTTTTGTTTTTTGGGCCTTTGTGTTTATTTTTGTTTGAAACTGAGTCTCATATGAAGTCCAGGCTGGTCTAGGACTTGCCGTTCTTACTCCTCAGCCTCTGTGTTACAGGTATGTGCTACCATGCTCCATCTGTGTTTTTGATGGATTAGATGGACTGGATTGAAATTTATAAAAGCCACTCATGTGGGAGATGAAGTTCAGCTAACTGATGGCATGTCAGACAATACTGGCACAATTGGTCTTTTTTTTTCTTTTCTTTTTTTTTTAAAGACAAGGTCTTAACTGTCTAACCCAGACTGGTCTTGGATTCACAGTATTCCTTCTGCTTCAGCTTTCCAAGTGTTGAGATTATAGACATGTGCTATATGTCTGGCTTCACCTATCTTAAATAATGTTGCTTGCCTGGACTTTGTACGAACGTTTTCAAGCCTTTTGTGGATCTACTATGCTCTAGGCTGCCTCATTCACTTGGGCCTTGTGCATCTCCTAGTAGAAGCAGGAAGACCCAATTAGATGGTTCCAACATCCTTGCCAGACTAGAATTCTGTATTGACCAGGAAAGCAGGGCTAGCTAGCCTGTTTTCGTCTCTGTCAATATTCATATTCTCTCATTCTCTCATTCTCTCATTCTCTCTCATTCTCTCTCTCTCTCTCTCTCCTTGTTTTTGTTTTGACACAAGGTCTTACCCTGTAGCTCAGGCTAGCCTTAAACTCAAAACAATCCTTCTGCCCCTGCCTCCTAGATGTTGGGATTGTGGCTGTGAGCTGTGCTGCCTAACTCTCTTAACATGTCTAGGGCCATCCTATGGATGTAAATGCTTCAGAAAGGTGTGAGGAGCTTGGACACGGAACGATGTTGGTAGCTGCAACTCTCCTGGGCTGTTACACTTGTCCGTTGTGTTTCTGCCTGCACAAGCTGTGGAGAGTGTTTATAAGTGTGTTTATCATAAATAACAGAGGTGACAAATGTACCTCAGGCTGGCTTAAGCAGAACAGAATAGTTGCCCTATGTAATATATCCAGACTGTAACCTTCTGGGCACATGCAGACCTAGGTGATCTAAATCCCAGAGGAAGTTATCTCAAGAGGTTACGTCTTGGGGCTGGAGAGATGGCTCAGTGGTTAAGAGCACCGTCTGCTCTTCCAGAGGACCTGGGTTCGATTCCCAGCACCCACATGGCAGCTAACAACTGTCTGTAGTTCCAGTTCAAGGCAAATAAATAAAACAAATAAAGAGGTTACGTCTTGCCTCAGTGGCACCCTTATCTTTGGTGCCATCTCTCTGGCCCTTGCCTTTCTCTTTTCCTTTCTGTTTCTCTTTGCTTCATTTTCCTGACTTGTTTTGGGCAGTGCCACCCCTGGTGAAGGTAAAAACAGAACTAGGAATTCCAAGCTGACACTTCGCCGCCATGAAGTCCTCTTTCCCGACTGCCCGTGTCATGTCTCTGGGATGTACATAGTTTAGCACTCCGCCAAACCTAAAGCTGGTAGCTTGGGACAATAAGGCCCAGGGGCTGACAGTCCTGGTAGACAGAGTGAGGAAACAACACTTATCCAGGGTTTCTCAGAGACAGAGATATGTTCCTAACATTATTAGTTCAGGCTAGGAGATCTCACTGGGGTAGCTGACCAACCAAATTCAGGAGGGGGTCGAGGAAATAGATGCCTCAGTGAGGAAAGCGCTTGCCATGGAAACATGAGCACCTGGGGTTAGATCCCCAGCACCCATGTTAGTGCTAAGCAGGTATGGAATCTGTGTGTAATCCCAGTACTCAGCAGTGTTGAAGATCCCTGGGATAAACTGGGTAGCTAAACAGAACAAATTGGTGAACTCTGGGCTCACGTGAGAAACCTCACTTCCCTCTGGATGATAGAGTACCTGAGACAGAAATGTGATGTCAGCTTGTGGCCTCCACATAGATACACACACACACACACACACACACACACACACACACACACACACACACACACACACACAATTTTTCTGGCCTGGCCTAGCCCCTCGGTCTGCTTAGCTTAGCCCTAAATAATGTCTCATCCGCTTGTATTAATTACATTCTGCTTGGCTTATGGCTCAGGCATATTGTTAGTTAGCTCTTGCATCTTAACCCATTTCCATTAATCTGTCTTGCCCATGGCTTACCTGAATTCCTTTACATCTTCCTCCTCAGCAGCAGCTCACAGTGTCTCTGCCTGACTGCGTTCCCTTTTCCCCTTTATCTGTGCTAGTTTTCCACCTGCTTCTAAGATGCCTTGTCATAGGCCAAAACAGTTTCTTTATTATGCAGGGATAATTCAGTGTATAGAAAGACATTCCACATCTCTCTCCCTCCCCCCCCTCACGTGCGCGCGCACGCGCACACACACACACACACACACACACACACACACACACATGCTGCCCCCCCCCAAAAAAAAAAATAAAGGGAAAGAAAAAAAGGTGGTTGGGGAGAGGCATGACCAGCTGTTCAGGCTACAGCTCTGGCTGTACCCCTCTGCTACTCTTCTGCTGTTTTCAAATCAAGCTTTTGTCTGCTGGCCATCTGCTCCTCACTTGAGCCCTGTGTTTTATTTATAGAAATGGAGCTCAGTATATTTTCCAGGCTGGTCTTGAACTCTTTTTTTTTTTTTTTTTTTTTTTTTTTTTTTTTTTTTTTTTTTTTTTTTTTTTTTTTTTT
>PVIH01002329.1:115588-126468 GCA_004025045.1 Sigmodon hispidus | reverse complement strand
CTTACTGTGACTGTAAGCCTGTGTCCTTGTCTGAAGTGATCTGCCTTTATAAATAATAAAAAAGGAAAGTTATTTCTATATTATGCCTAAGTCTTATTTAGACTTAGTTGAAGTATACATATGAGGAAGTGCACATATGCTCATAGTGTTGACCAATTTTAAACACCCAAACACATCTTGTAGACCAGCAACCCAAATTCTCTCTGTGTTCCCATCCAGATTCTTCCTGCCACTGTTATTTTGACAGCACTGCTATTTTGACAGCACTGCTATTTTGACAGCGTCTCACCTGTTTTTTTACTTCCTGTCCTTGGAATCATACTGAATATCCTCTTGCTTTTGAATTTTATTCAACTTTGTACTTAGGCAGTTCATAATGTTTATTGTATGTCATCATAGATTTATTTTACTGTTTCTATTCAATGACTATGTCACAGTTGATTTATTTGTGATGTTGATTGACAGGCAGTCTGGTAGCTGCTAGGTTAAAGGCTATAATGTAGCCCTGTATCCTGAATGACTCATGCTTGCAGTCTGTCCTAGCATTTGGAGACAGTTGGGCATGCAGCTGTGTGCTGGTTTAGTTTTGGTTGTTGCTATTGTTCTGGGTTTAGTACCCTTTCCCATAGCCAGTGTTTTCATTCTCATTTCAGCCACAGATATGCATGGCCTTGAACTTGGAATTCCACTGCCTTAGTCTCCTAATTATAGACATGTGTTTCTGTGCCCTGCACGATTTTGAAAATTTCCCTCGCTTGTATTATTTTGTTTCGTTAAGGCAGGGTCTCCTGGAGTCTACACTCGCCTCAGTTTCATGGTGGTCCTGCTTCAGCCTCTCACGTGCTGTGAGATTATTAGGCAGGTACCATTGAGCCCAGCCTGTACTGTCTTTTTATGTCATTAAAATGATTTTTGGCTAGGTGTGGTAGCACTCAAGAGGAGTAGGCTGGTAGTTCTCTTGTGTGTTCTCAGGTCAGCCTGATCTACATAGTGAGCTCTTAGTCATCCAGGGCTATATGGTAAGACCCTGTCTATAAAAAAAAAAGTTTGTTTGAGATGGGATCTTAAGGTCTTGCTATATTGCTAAGGTGCTGCAGATTCTAGGCTTACTTTTCAAGGAGTTGGGACTCCAAGCACTGCCACAGAGCCCCACAGTTGTTTCTTATTTTTAGACACTATTTAGCTTTGAATTTCAGCTCCTCTTGCATCATGGTTGAAAATCTCATGACCTTCTCCAAGGTCATAAAGATGCACATACTTTTTTTTTTCTCCCTGAAAAACTTCTCACTGACTTTCACCTTTCTTTCTTTCTTTTTCTTTTTTTTAAAACTTTATTTATTATTTATTTATGTTGGTGTTTGCCTGGAACTGGAACTACAGACAGTTGTTAGCTGCCATGTAGGTGCTGGGAATCAAACCCGGGTCCTCTGGAAGAACAACCGGTGTTCTTAACCTCTGAGCCATCTCTCCAGCCCCCCACCTTTCACATTTAAATCTCAACTTCATCTGGAATTGATTTTGTGTTTGGTAAAAGAAAGATCAAGATACTTTTTAAATTTATGTGAATAAAAGGTAGCCTTTTTCTACAACAGCATCAGGTGCCTGTGCTGACTTGTTGAAGTCTGTTTCTAGATGTCTGAATCTGTTCCTTTGGTCAGTCTATCCTGGAGCTTAAATGTTGCGCTGTCTTGGTAACTTTGTAATGGGACTTGCTATGTAATAGTCTCTCCACTTTTTTGTCCTTTTAATTATTTTTCATACACTTATTATTTATTTATTGTGTATGTTTGGGCTTGGGAATCCTAGGGAGTATGTGTGTGTCAAGACAACTTGGAAGAAAGTTCTCTCCTGCCACTACTTGGGTCCTGGATAGTGGACTCAGAACATCAGGCTTGGTAGCAAGCCTCTTCACTCTGAACCATCTTGTCAGCTGGTTTGTGGGTGTTTTGTTTTGTTGTTTGTTTGCTTTGCTTTTTACTTTTTCGAAATAGGATCTCACTTTGTTGGTCTTCAACCCACTATTTAGTAATTCAGCTGGTTTTGAGTTTTTGTTGATCATCGAAAGTGCTAAGATTACGGGAGCGTGTCATCACACCCAGCTCTTTATGTTCTTTTTCAAGATTGCTTTGGCTTATCACCCTTTGTAGTTCCTTGCTAATTTTATTTATTTTGGGCATGAAGATTAACCCAGGGCCTCCTCATGCATGGCAAAACATCATCATTGAACTGTATATACCCTGGCTCTCTCTATGACATTTAGAATCAAGCTGAGGTTGGGCATAGTGACGCACATTCTATAATCCCAGCACCACAGTAGGTTGAGGTAGGAGAATTAACATTTCAGGTCAACCTAGGCTACCTTAAAAAAAAATATTGAGGGAGTGGTGGTCATGTTTTTTAGTCCTAGAACTTGGGAGGCAGATCTCTATGAGTCTGAAACAACCCTGGTTTACAGAGTGAGCTCCAGGCCAGCTAAAGCTACATATTGAGATCCTGCCTCAAAATAAATAAATAGTTTTTTTTTTTAATTTTTAATTTTTTTATTTTTTAAATAAATGGTATTGTTAAAGAAATGTTGGGGGCTAGAGAAATGGCTAAGTGGTTAAGAGTTTTTGTTGCTCTCACAAAGGACCTAGGACCAACTTGGTAGCTCACAACCATTTATAACTAGTTTATAAAATCTGATGCCCTTTTTTTTTTTTTTTTTTTAAATCTCTCAGGGCACCAGGCACACATGTATGGTATACATACATACATGGGGAAACTTTTTTCTAACATTGAATTTTCTAATCAGTGAACATAACATAATAAGGTACGACATTTGTTGTTACTTACATTTCTGTAGCTGTGACCAAAATATCTGAGGATACAAATTCAGGGGAAAGAGTTTGGTTCTAGTATCAGGGAATTCCACCCGTGATGGAATGGACTGCTGTGTTTGCTAGGAAGTGAGTGAGGGTAGGTATGTGTGGTGGGGGCCTTCTTTACCTCGTGGTGTGTTGGAAGCAGTGCATTGCTGTAACAGGAGAGGGCCACTCAGGACAACGTGCAGTTCAAGAATGGGCTCTAGTTACCCACTTCTCCCAGTCAGGCCTCTCATTCTTCCACCTCCCAGTAGCCCATTCAGATTTTCAGTGCATTAAATCATTCAATTCTCAGAGCCCTCAGGATCCAGGGAGTCTGGAAATGTTCTTGCAGGCATACCCAGAGGAACACTTGACTCACCTCCTAAATGTTTCTCAATCCAATCAGATTGACAATGAGATTAATCATCGCAATAAAAAGAGGGGAGATTAATCACCGCAACCTACATTTCTTACTAGACTTATTCCTAGGTAATTGGCTTTTTTTTTTTTTTTTTTTTTTTAATTCTGTGTGTGCGTGTTGCATACACATGTGTGGATGTGAGCACCCATGGCTGAGTATCTGAATATCTGGAGACCAGAGCGGGATGACAGGTGCTCTGTTGGTCTCTTCCTTGTTGTCTTAAGACAGATTCTCTCCTGAACTAGCAGCTCCTCATTTTCTCCAGTCTTGGTCAGATCTAGCTTCAGGATCTGCCTGTTAGTGGTATGGTTACATGTCTGTGTAGACATAACTAACTTTTGACAGTGGTGTTTGAACTCAGGTTCTTGCACTTATAGAACAACTGAACCACCTCCTTGGTCTCTGCCTTATATATACATAGTAGGTTGTTCTTTTAAGTTAGCCAGTTGTATTATCTGCTATTAATAATTTTATTATTGTTGTTTCTTTCCCAGACAGCCTTTCACTCTGTAATCCAGGCTGGTGTTTAACTTAGAGCAGCCTCCTGCCCCAGCTTCCTAAATGCTACAATTCTAGGTGTGAATCCCTATGCCTACCTCAGAATATCCATGATATTTCTTCCATTTTTGATACCTTTCAGTTTATTTTCTTTATCTCATTGAATCGGCTGGAATCGTGTATTAGCTTTTCATTGCTGAACTGAAGGGTCTCTTTGAAGAAAAAGATTTAGTGCTGCTTCTGACATTTGCCTTCACTCCAGGGACAGTGCTCAACTGTGTCACCTCATGGCACATCACAATAGCTTGAGAACATATGGTTGCCAATTATTGCTCTGCTGTACGAGGAGGTAGTGTGCCGGTGGAGGCAGGCCAAGGCTTTTGGAAGTGTCCTCTCCAAGAACTAGCCAAGATCCCAGGAAAATTAGCTGAGCCTCACAGAGTTTTATATAATCAAAGCTAGCTCCCACCACTAGGTAGTCAGGGCTGGCTTCGAACTATTGATCCTCTCACCACTGCTACTGGGTGCTGGGATTACAAGTGTGCATTATTGTCTCCGGCTTCAAGTCTTAAAACCATTTAACATGTGTCCATCACCTCTCTCCATTGCTATTGTAGGGCTAAGTCTCTAACCTATGTCTTAACTACAAGCCCCCCCCCTTTTTTTAATCATTTGTTTATTTATTTTGGCGTGTGCCTGTGTTTTCTTTGTATGGGTGCTTGGTGCCACAGCATCCAAGTGTAGACAGAAGACATTTTGCAGGAGTTGGTGCTTGTGGACCCTAGGGATTGAACCCAGATTATGTTTGGCAGTCAGTATTTCCATGCATTGGTCCATTGGCCCATTGATTTATTTTAAAAAGCTCATTCAGTTATTTTATTTTATATTGGGAATATTTGCCTGCATGCATGTCTGGTACCTGCTGAGACCGGAAGAGAGCATCCAGTCTTCTGGAACTGGAGTTACCATCATGTGTGTGCTAGGGATATTATTTGAATCCTTGCAAGTGCACCAGTAAATACCCTTCACTTCTGAGCCATCTCAGGGAGGGCCTGTACCACCACCCTCCTCTGTTTCATGGTGCTGGGAATTAGACCCAAGGACATCAGGCAAGCTAGTTAAGTGATCTCTGTCACTGTACGATCTTTCTAGTTCCTGTTCTTCCTCTTGATGTTTACAAAGGAGATTATAAGGTGAGGGGAGGAATATTAACTTTTTATACAGAAACATTTCGAACTCTAATAAAAGTATTTTTTTGCATAAACATAAGCACATACTTATTTTCTTAGCTGCTTGAGAACTAGTAGTAGACAGTTGTCCCTTAGGATCTGTGGGGGGATTTAGCCTCCAGGTCCCCAATGGTACTAAAAGCTGAAGATGTTTAGATCTGCATGCATGTATAAAATGGTATGGGATTTGTGACTTATTCATGCATATTTTCTTAGATAGTTTAAAGTGTCCCTAGAATACTGTCATTACCTAATACAATGTTAGTGCCACGTAAGTAGTTGTCATGATATATTTACCATAGTGCAATGTACTGACAGAAAAGCTGGAGAGATGGCTCAGGGGTTGGGAGCACTGGCTGCTCTCCCAGAGGACCCGGGGTTCAATTCCCAGCATCCACATGGCAGCTCACAACTGTCTATAATTCCCGTTCCAGAGATCTGACACCTTTATACGGATGCACATAAATGAAAAGCTCAATAAATAAAAAAAAAGTAAGTCTGAATATATTCAATGTAGACACATTTAATTAATGTTTTTTGGTGGTAAGGGAGTATTTTTGAGACAGGGTCTCTCAAAGTAGTGTTGTAGTAAGTTTTTTTTGGCCTGTTTGGGTTTGGAGATTTATGACTTGGCGCACATGTGGCGCCGGTTTGGAACTTGGTTTGTGTGTTTGTGGCTTTTGTCTTTTAAAAGAAATGAATTATATGTTTATATATTTTATATTGTTTGGCCCATATTTTAAGCACATTATTAGTTAGTTTTTTTTTTAATTAATTTATTTTTATGAATTTATTTACCACGTGGCTTGTAGCCCGTGGCTCACTTGAATTTTTATATGTTTTTTTGGGGGGGGGACAGATGGCGACTAGTAAACTCTATTTTTTTTTTCTACTTGGCTGCCTCTGATTCTCCACCCACTTCTTCGGTGCCCTGCATGGGTCCAAACAGTTATTTATTTACATAGTATAGAGAACATTCCACCACAGACTGGCCTTGAACTCCTAATCTTTCTGCCTCTATTCCCTGGTTACTGAGATTATAGGACTATTACATCAGGCCTGGTCAGAATTTTTCTTTACTGAAATGTTTTCAATCTGAGATTGGTTGAATCTGATTATAAGAATCTATGCTTGTTCTCAAATGTGTGTCGATCTTTCTAACTAATTTGAGGCATAGGGACTCTGGACCCTTGCTGGTTCGCTGAGGGATGGACTTGAGGAAGCCTTATTTTCCCACCACACCACAACACTATTAACCTGGGGTGTTATGTGGCCTACAGGGTCTCTATCCTAGGAACTTCATTTTTTTTGTTTTTAAACTTTATTTATTTATTTGCCTTGGTGTTTGCCTGGAACTGGAACTACAGACAGTTATTAGCTGCCATGTGGGTGCTGGGAATCGAACTCGGGTCCTCTGGAAGAGCAGACGGTGTTCTTAACCACTGAGCCATCTCTCCAGCCCAGGAACTTCATTTTAAAACACTGAGCTACCTTTACATCTAGTATTTGGGAATTCTGGGGGAAAGGAGGCTGGAAAGAGAGAATTCTGAAGATGTATAGGTGGGTTCTGTAGATCAGAAAGGCCTTATAATCAAAGAGATCCTTCTGTTTCTGCTTTTGAAGCATTGGGATTCAAGGAATTTAATTCCACAGCCACTCCCTCCCACCCCAATATTTTAAGTATCAGGGAAGGGGATTGGATCTTGGAGAGATGAGATTTCCCATGGTCGTGGAGCTTGCTGTTTATGTCTATGTTAGCTTTCTGTCTAAAGGGATGCTGGAGCCAACTGATGCTCTTTGGCCACTTAAAAAAAACAAACAGACTTCAAGAGAATTATTTCATTCAGTATTTATTGATCTAATTGTAGTGATAGCCATTTGTCTCTTGTTGAATGTTTACAATCTGAGTTCATGTTGTTCCTGCCCGTCATTCTGTGGATTAGTTATTTGGTACTCTGCGTTGGGAAGCCCAAGGTTCAGAGGGAACAGTGACTGCTCGTGGGCAGTGAAGCCAGGTTCCAGCTCTGAGTATGGCTCCCTACTGGTGTGCTCACTTTCATCTCATGTCTTTATTGTGTGTCTGTGTTGTGTCCAGCCTGTACTGAGTGGTGAGACTCAGGGATGTGGGCTCTGCTTTCCAGCGGCTGAATTCTCTACTGTGGACATCCGAGGTGGCTGGCTGTCCTTAGTCTCCTTTGTGTGTTTGTATATATGTGCACATATGTGTACAGACATGTATGGGTACACGCTTTTGTGAGGCTATGAAGGGCAGGGGTTGATGTTGGGTATTTTGCTCTACAGCTTTCTACTTTGTGATTTTTTTTTTTAAATGATAATTGTGATTGTATGTGTAGGGTTATGTGGGCCATGGCACAAATGTGGAGATCAAGAGACAACTTTCTTAGTTCGTTCTTTCAAGCATGTGAGTTCACCTCAGGTCTTCAGGCTTGGCAGCAAGCTCCTTTTTAGCTGAGGAGCCATGCTGTTCTCTCCCTGAACCTGGAGCTCACCAGCTGACTAGGCTGACTCCCATCAAGCCCCCTGAACCTCCTGTTCCCATTTTCTTTTTTTTTTAAACTTTATTTATTTATTTGCCTTGGTGTTTGCCTGGAACTGGAACTACAGACAGTTGTTAGCTGCCATGTGGGTGCTGGGAATCGAACCCGGGTCCTCTGGAAGAGCAGACGGTGCTCGTAACTGCTGAGCCATCTCTCCAGCCCCCTGTTCCCATTTTCAAGCAGGGTTTACAGTCGCCCAGCCCTCCCCTGGCTTTTTCATGGGTAGAGTTGGAGCTCTGGTCTTTACTAATGCTATACTCACCCAGCCTTCTCTTCAACTGTACTTTTTACTTAGTTTTAAATTAAACAATTAATTTGATAAAGAGTCTTATGTAGCCCAGGCTAGCTGAACTTCCAGTCCTCTGGCCTCTTTCTCTTTTTCCTTTCTTCTTTTTTTTTTTTTTTTTCCTTTTTCTTTTTTATTTGAGACAGGTCTCTCTGGATATCTCTGGCTGTCCTAGAACTTACTCTGTAGACTAACTGGCCTCAAACTCACAGAGATCTTTCTGTCTCTGTTTCAGTGCTGGAATTAAAGATGTGTTCTGCTTCACCAGCTTCTTGCCTTTTTAAATTTTTGGTTGTCAGCCCAGCCTTTAGTGTCTGAGCCACCTCTCTAGCCCAACTTCTTTTCTTTTTTGATACAGGTCTTTCTGCATATCCCAGGCTGGCTTCAAGCTCAATCCTCTCACTTTTAGTCTCTTGATTGCTGGAATTGTTAACTTGTGCACCGTGCTTGGTTCAGATCTTTCTAAGTTTTATTTAGAATTGTAGACTTTGGTAAAATAAGTAAAGGCACTTACCATTAATCCTGATGACCAAAGTTCAGTCCCCAGGACCTACTTCGTTCACACACACACACACACACACACACACACACACACACACACACTCTAATAAACATATTAAGATTTTTTTCAGTGTAGACTTGTTTTTATTTGTTAATTATTACCTAATATGCAGGGGATGGAACCCAAGATCATGTTGAGTACCAGGCAAGTGCTTTACCAGTATTATCCTTTCCACTTTTAATCTGGGGAAAGGCTCTGAGCCTTCCTCTAGTCCTGCTTTTCCAGTTCACAAATGAGGACTGCAAACTGGCTCTCTGCCCATCAAGTTGCTCAGATGGTGTGTGGCCATCTGCTTCAGATGTGGGTTTGAATTTCGGCTTGTTGAACATGAGGCTTTTGTTCGATCCCAGAGGAAAAGTGACTCAGTGTGGGTGTAGATTCTGTATGGTTCTACCTCCATTAAATTTGAGCTCAAGGCAGAAGTCAAGAAGGCAGTTGTGGAGGGTCCCAGCTGTCCAGAGGAACAGAAATGCAGGGCAGGAAGACCATGAAGGCAGAAACACTCACAATTATGACCCCAAGAAAAGTTAGTTTCTGATTTCTTTTCTGGTATCTTTACCCATCTCACAGATTTGCTCTGAAGTTAAATCCATAATCAGAGTCAGATTCCAGAGTAACTACACATAGCCTTTGACTGTTTCTTCTCAGTGCAAATCACTGTCCTTTGGGGGCGGTTCCTTCAATAATAAACACAAGTGCTTCTTGCTGTATGGTGGGGTCCTATACTGATAAAAGCATTGTAAGAGGAACAAAAGTCTACAATGCATTTATTTTATCTGTGCTCTTGCACATCACTGCCTAGCAACAGCATGATGTAGGGTACCAACCCTTCAGCCTTGTGATTACAGGCTGAGTAGGAGCTTTGGCTGGCTGTTGCTACTTTCCAAAAGCGCTGGATTGGGGGCTGGAGAGATGGCTCAGCGGTTAAGAGCACCGTCTGCTCTTCCAGAGGACCCGGGTTCGATTCCCAGCACCCACATGGCAGCTAACAACTGTCTGTAGTTCCAGTTCCAGTCAAACACCAAGGCAAATAAATAAATAAAGTTAAAAAAAAAAAAGCGCTGGATTGCATGGGAACAGATCAAAACTCAGAATTCAAAGTGTGGAGGTTTTTTTTTTCCCTCTGTTGTGTGTATGTGTGTTTTCCCCCTGAATGTGTTTTTCTTTTATACTGTCATAAAGTAAAAAAGCCATGTCACTGTAAGTTGGGGACTGTCGTTAATAACCTTAGCTAATACTGACAGAGAAATATTATTATGAGTCAAGGACCTCTCCTATCTTGATTTTGGTATTGAACCTAAATTGAACTTGCTGGACACACACTCTACCACTGAGCTATATCTCTTCATGCCCATTTTATAGAAGTTAAAACTGAGTCTCAGGGCTGGTTATACCTCGGTGGTAAGAGTGTTTACTTACTATATATAAACCCTAGTATAACCAAACTAAAGAAAAAACAAGTCTAAGACTTCAGAGTTATTTGTTCCTGATTAAATAACCAGTGAGCGGGAGAGCCAAGATTGTGTGCATATCTGTGTGAACACAGGGATTTTGTTGGTTGTTGTTGTTTGGTTGGTTGGCTTTGTTTTTGCCTTTTGAAACAGAGTCTCATAGTCCAGGATAGCCTTAAATTTGTGGTGATTCTCCTGCCCCAGTTCTTGGAGTGCTGAGATTGCTGTCATATGATCTGTTTCCTTTTTCTTTCTTTTTTAAAAAAGATTTATTTGTTATGTATGTAGTATACAGAAGAGGATACCAGATGTCATTATAGACAGTTGTGAGCCACCATGTGGATGCTGGGAATTGAACTCAGGACCTCTGAAAGAACAGTCAGTGCTCTTAACCTCTGAGCCATCTCTCCAGGCCATGGTCTGTTTTCATAACCTCTGCACCAGTGCTGTGGCTGGCTCTCAGCCTCTGTCATCCGGAAGGCTTCCTAGTCGATGGCTTGGGTAACTTCTCTAATTTCCTTGCCTGGTTACATTTAGATCAGGTTTGTTCATTAGTCTGTGTAGGTTTGTGTGTTGGTTTTGTTTTTCCTTTTAAAAAATACTTTAAATTTATTTTGTGTATGTGTTTGGTTGGATGGAGGTCAGAGGATAATTTTCGGGAGTCAATTCTTTTTCTATCACATGGCTTCCAAGGATCAAACTCAGATTGTATGGTTTGATAGCAAATTCCTTTAGCCAAGCAGTTCCTCTGGCCTGCCTTGGATGTAGGTCTGTCTTTTGCCTACTGTCAATGAAGGTCAGAATCTTGAGGCCCGGGAACAGTCCTGGAGATCGTTTGCAGGTGTCAAGGTGAGTGTTCAGAAGGTATTTGGGCCGTTGCATCTATCTTAGTTAACAGATATCTAGATCTAGGGAGACTTGTTTCCAGTTACACAGTGTCTCTCTGGCCCGGGTCTCCTTTCCCATACTCTTCAGTTTGGAACAGAGTCATTGTGAGCCCCCCCCCCCCCCCCCCCCCCCCCCCCCCCC
>PVIH01002329.1:0-115488 GCA_004025045.1 Sigmodon hispidus | reverse complement strand
CATAGAAACTAACTCCAAAGACTCCTAGTGATTAATAGTGTTTCAGAGCTGTGACGTGGACATGTCTGCATGCTTTCTAAAGACTGGGGGTCACGGGGAGCTGCCTTCTGGTTGTGATCCCATGATTCTTGGGCCTGACCGATGATGCCTTTAGATCAGGGGCCACAGAGATTTATTTTTGCAGCTGCAATCTATTGGATTCATGAGCAGTCTGGGAGCCCAGAGAGCCAGTGAGACCCAGAGAAAGGGAGAAGGTGGTATTGCTGGAATACTTAGGAGCCCGAGACCTTGCTTGGGGTGGGAAAATTCCTCTGTACTCCATTGACTCGGCATCCTAAGATCAGTTCTGCAATATGGATCTATCTTCCTTGGGTTTCAGTGACAGCCTGTCCTTGTCACCTGGTACTAACTTGTGACTGGGCTGCCTTTTTAATGCTGAGATCCTTCCTCAGAGACCCAGCTCTTTTGCTATTGTGGAAGATCTGAGTGTGAACCTGGGGAAATAGCTTTTTTTTTTTTGACATAGCACATGTTGACTTCAAACTCTCTGTCCTTCTGAACACTAGGATTACTAGTGTACAGCCAGCTCAGGGTGCCTGACAGGCTGTCCTGTCCCCAGAGACCCCTCAAGCCTCTTTACGTCTCTACTCCACCTTCCCTTAGCCACACTGACGGGAAAGGAGCAGAGTATTGAAGGCTGAATGTGGTATGTCGACCCTGAGAGAGGTCCCACATAAACGGCCTCACTCAGTGGTTTATGAAGGGAAATCCCAGGGAATTTGATTTGAATTCTGACTTTGTCTTTCTTGACCCACACAAACCTGAGCTGCTTGTTTTTAACTTATGGGTCTGACTCATATACTCTTCAAAGAAAGAGTTCTTTAGTAAAGGAAAAAAAAGAAAAATGAAAGTCAACTTCTTACTGTCTTTCCCTGGCAGGAGCTGGGCCCTGAAGTAGGGTTTGTTGGGTTGATGTGACCATAACCTTATCCGAGGCTCTTGGCATTGTCCCAGGTGGCCAAAGGTGTCCTGGGTGCATTTCCAGGTGTCTCATGACCCACTGGATGGGATGAAGTTAGGGACTCAATCTTCTATCCTCCTCTTCCTCCTCCACAGAATTAAAGAGCCCAGGTGGGGTCTGGTGGTTTGTGGTTATAACATGGCTAAGGGGATGGATAAGACCTGCTGCCAGGCCAACAATCTGACTTCCATTGCTGGGACCCTGGTAGGAGGACAGGCTGTGAGCTTTCTCTGATGTCCACAAGTGTCATTGTGCATGCTTCCCCAGTAAATAAACACACGCACGCACGCACGCACATGCATACCCCAATAGCAGTAACATGTGACTGCTCGTGAAACCAGTGGTAATAAGGAGAACCTTTCTTTTTGAATGGACTTGGATGCTTCTGACCTCATGGTTATTTACATAGCCCCGGACCTAGGGCAGTGGTATTATGCTATTAACATCAGAGTCCTTCGTTTTTTTTGGTTTTTTGTGTTTTTTATTTTTATTTATTTGCCTTGGTGTTTGCCTGGAACTGGGAACTGGAACTACAGATAGTTGTTAGCTACCATGTGGGTGCTGGGAATTGAACTCTGGTCCTCTGGAAGAGCAGACGGTGCTCTTAACCGCTGAGCCATCTCTCCAGCCCCGCTCCTTCGTTTTTTATAAACAAATACCCTGCAAGTCTTGAGCTTGGTGAATCCTGGATACCATAAGTTAAGTACAACTGGGATTTTTTATTTTTTAGGCAGGGTTTCTCTGTGTAGCTCTGGCTGTCCTGGAATTTACTCTGTAAACCAGACTGGCCTCAAACTCACAGAGATCCACCTGCCTCTGTTACCCAAGTGGTGAGCCACCACTATGCCCAGCTATAGCTGGGTTCTTGTTTGCTTGATTTATTATTGTTTTTCTTTGTTCTTTATTATTATAACTGATACAGGGTCTTGCTCTATACCTGAGCTGGCATGAATTTGTACCAATCTTCCTACCTTAATGCCCTGAGTGTAGAGATTAAATAAGTGAACTGCTATGCCCTACAGATCAGATTGTGTGTGTATGCTTGTATATCTATAAATATGTCTTGTGTTCAAGTGTGTGTGGAGGCCAGAGGATAACCCTGGGCACCACCTTTTTTTTTTTTGAGATGAGGTTTCTCGTTTGCTGGGACTTTGTCAAGTAAGCCATGTTGGCCTGTTATTGAGTCCTACTAATTTGTCTGTCTCTACCCTCACATTAGTAGGATCTAAGATTACAAGTAGGCACCATTACACTTGGCTTATTTATTTATTTGTTATTTTTTATGTGGGTATGTTTTTCCTGAATGTATGTATGTGTACCATGTATGTGTCTGGTTCCTGAGGAGGATTGTCAGATCCCTGGGAAATGTGAGTTTCAGACGGTTGTAAGCCACTATGTGGCTGTCATACCTGACTCCTCCCCACTTACCTACACGTGTTGTAGCTTTTGACTCAGGCTCTTAAACTTTCAAGAACTTTACCAACTGAGCTGTCTTGACAGCACATGGGAAAAAAATAAGTTGTTTAATACTGAACCTGAACCTGGGGCTGATACATGTGCAGGGAATTCTGTACCATTGAACTGTATCCTCAGTCTGAGAATGACGCACAAGGACTCCACTGTGAGATGGCATCCCAAGCTCCTTGGAAACTGGAAATTGTAATAAGAAAGACAGAAAGAATAAGTTCCCATGCGTCCATCACTTGACGCAATGTCATCTATTCATAATAAGTCCTAGTTCACTTATAACCATATCTTCTTCATCTGCAGTATTTGAAGCTTATCAAATGTAACACACCACCTAATATGCTTTTCAGCATGAAGTTTTATTATCTATTTGTTTATTGAGACAGTCTTACTATATAACCCTTGCTATCCTGGAACTTCCTATATAGACCATGCTGGTCTCAAACTCAAGAGATCTACCTGCCTTTGCCTCCCAAGCATTGGAATTAATGTTGCCTGGCCCTCTCTATAGTTCTAAGTAAGAAGGTTTTTGTTAATTTTTTGAGAATTGCATACAATATATTGTTCTTAATTTTTATTTATTTTATTTTTTTCAGATAGGATCTCTATGTAGCTTTGGCTATCTTGGTACTCAGAGGTCTGCCTGTCTCTGCCTTCTAAGTACTTTGATGAAATGCATACACTATCATACCCAGCTTTAATTGTTTGTATTTGAGGCAGGGTCTCTCTATGTAACTGTGTATTTATTTATTTAATGTGTATGAGTGTCTTGCCTACATCACTGCCTTTCACATTTGGTGCCTCAGCTTGGGCTGTATAGCTGATGGGCAGTAGCCTCTGGGTAAAATGCTGATACTTTGTATTCCTTCTCCAACTGGATCCTTAGTAAAGTTAGGATAGAGAAGTGGACAGAATGGGAGACTGTTGGAAGGAAAAGATTTGTGGCTATCAAAAGCAGCTAGAACTCTCAGAAAACCTGAGGGAAGCTTACTTGTTCCAGGCCCTTCCACCATTAAGGAAGCAACCAGCATGTGTTAAATGTGGCCTGAATCTTCAGCAAAGATCAGGGATGCCCCCTGGTGGATATGCACCTTCCCAGTGCAGAAACAAAGCAGCTTTAGCTTGGGTCCGATTCCTAGTGTTTTGAGAGCTGCAAGTAGCCACTGAAAACAGGAATGGTTGAAGGCAAGGGTAATCTTTCTCAACCTTGGCATGTGCTAAAAATATGCCGCATTGCAGAGATGAGATTAGAGTCTGAGGCCTGGTG
This sequence comes from Sigmodon hispidus, assembly GCA_004025045.1. Taxonomy (NCBI): domain Eukaryota; kingdom Metazoa; phylum Chordata; class Mammalia; order Rodentia; family Cricetidae; genus Sigmodon; species Sigmodon hispidus. The sequence goes on along the minus strand of PVIH01002329.1, from coordinate 111,733 downwards.
TTGCCTTGAATTAACTTTAAATTCCAGCTCTGTGTACTGACAGGGCATGCTTGGGCAAGTTAGTTGTCCAAGCGTCCAGTGTCTCATGTGTCCAGTAAGTATAACTGCAGTTCTGCCTCACAGAGCAGTGGTCATGAAAACGCCTGTGGAGGGCTGTGCTTGTGCGGACGGGCTCAGCGAACGACAGCAGTGATGACTGGTAGAAAGAGTATGTTCCAGAAGACAAGAACCATCACTGCTTTCTTCATTTGCAAAGCAGTCCTGCTTTTCTTCAGGGTAGCTGCGAGAACCAGACCTTGAATGCAAAAGACAGGAACACCTGAGTTCCTCTGTGTGTCTGAAGAGTTACTTTTATAACCTAGCTTCTGTTTCATGAGAGACACTTTATTTCTCCAGGACCGACCATTGGCCTGTTACAGGGCAGTTCTCTCCCCAGAGCTGGGCATGAAGTGTTGAAAGTGATGAGCTGTTAACTTGAATCAGAATTCAGTTTCATCGGGAGCTGTTTGATGCAAGGGTCAGCAGAAAGAACCAGAGAGCAAACGTGCAAGACTTTGTGAACGATTCACTCTCTTGTCGAAAGTGCTCAGCTCTGTCAGTGTAGCGTGTGAGTGATACACCAGTGCCAAGCGAACTTCTGTTCCGGACTAGGGAATTCAAATTTTAATCATTCTCACGATTGTGCAATACTCTTCCCCCCCCCCCCACCACTGCATTTAAGAATGTAAGAAATGCTCTTCTGGGGATGGTGTTTAGAGGCACTCAGAAACAGTCTGGCCTTTGACATACAATCCTGCAATACAAGCCTCAAACAAAATTAGGTTGTCTCAAACCCTGGTAATAGGATTGTTTATTTCATACCAAGAAGGTCAGGAAAACACTGAAGTCTTCGTGTCGTGTGTGGAGAGACAGACTTTGAGCAGTTCGTGCTACGAGACCTGAAGTTCTTATGAAGTCTTCCAAGCCACAGAACAGGTGTGCGAGTTGTGTCTGTGACAAGATCAAATGTGCTTTCATTATTAAGGAGCAGAAAATTGGTGTGAAAGTGTCGGAGGCACACGCAGCTTCGGAAAGTGATAACTGTCAAGCTTTTAAATTAGAGCAATAAAAATCAAGTCTTAGCCAGAAGGCTGAGGCAGGGTGGATCGCTGCTGGTCAGAGTCATGTGGTGAGACCCTGTCTCAAAAAATAAAAGAAAATAAATCAAGGATTAAAAAGGAGCTGCATGTGGCTATGCATTACAGCATTTGATTTGGTTTTTGTTGTGGTTTGATTTTTGAATTTTTTTTTTTTTTAAACTTTATTTATTTGCCTTGGTGTTTGCCTGGAACTGGAACTACAGATAGTTGTGAGCTGCCATGTGGGTGCTGGGAATCGAACCTGGGTCCTCTGGAAGAGCAGACGGTGCTCTTAACCGCTGAGCCATCTCTCCAGCCCTGACTTTTGAATTTTTTAAGACGGTTTCTCTGTGTAGTTTTCGGAGCCTGTTCTAGAACTTTCTCTGTAGACCAGGCTAGCCTCGACCTCAGATTAAACTGCCTCTGCCTTCTGAGTTCTGAGATTAAAGGCATGTGCCACCATACCCGGCCTTATCATGAGTTTTGAGGCCAACTTTGTCTACATAGTGAGTTCTGGGGCCAGGCAGGGCTATGTATAGCAAGATCCTATTTTTACAAAGGAAGAAACAGAGCCCCCAAAAGCAGCAGAGCCAAGTATGCTGGTATATCTGTGTGGTCCCTGAAGTCAGTGAGCAAGGCAGGAGGTTGTGAGTTCAAGATCATTCTGGGCTATGGGGCTTTGTAGGGAGAGCTGTCTTTTTTTTCTTTTTTGGTACAAAAAAAAAAAAAAAAAAAAAAAAAGCGGCTTGGAGATGGAGACAGGAAAATCAAAGAGTTCAAGTTCCTCCCGGGCTGCATTGCTGAGGCTATCTTGAACTACGGGAGACATTGGCTCAAACACGAAAACCAAACAAACAGAAAAGCAGGCAGTGGCTGATTGACTGCTGGCCCTGGGTGAATATAGCTGTAACTTTGGTGATGGAGGGGATAAAGGGTTCAACTTTGGTGGTTGTTCAGTGTTTCTAAGTCTCCACGGACCGTGTTGGTGAGATAGTGAGGAGTTAGGGTTCTTTCAGACCAGATGGTGGCTTTCCCATCACGCTGGTGTTGGTTTCTAGTGTAACACGCCGGAGGTGCTAGCTTCCTTAATAAATCACCAAGAACTTGGCAGGCTACACTATGCTTGTTTTCTCCGCCTTCGAGGTTCAGTCATTTCCTTTAATAGCTGAAGTTTCAGAGACATCCGGCTTTTCCATTTCACAGATGACCAAAGAAGAGTCAAAGGTTTGCTTGTTGGTAGCAGCTAAGCTTAACCCTGGAGGGCTTTTGTCTCTGTTCAGAGCTGGTTTCTTTTTCTCTGGGATGTTGTGAGAGTCTGAGATGGAAAGCTGGACTGTCCTCACCAGGAGACACCTGCTTTTTTTTTTTTTTTTATTATACCACAATTCATAGGTGACATGGTGTTCTAACTCATTTCACACTCATTTTATTCCCTAGCTGGTACACATGCCAGGCCTCTTTCTCCAGATTTGTATTATAGAGCAGAGAGGTGCCTGTACCCTTGGTGCTTAACAAAATAGCAGGGAAGAAAGAAAATCATATAGTTTTTAGTCATGATTGGTGCTGGGGGAAATGAAGCATCATTATATTCTGGACCCTGTGCCAGTTATTTTAGGAGTCATGTGTTTTCTTCCTTATAGTCACTGAAGACCGGGGTTCAAATAAACTGAGTCATCTGCTGCCTTCACAGACTAGGGAGTGAGGGTTTGTTTTCTTTCTTCTTAGATTATTTATTTATTTATTTGAGACAGGCTCCTATATTATTGTCTAGACTTGCTTGGAACTCACTGTGTAAGTCATTGTTGCTTGCCTTTGTAGGCCAGCAGACAGCCTCGGGTATCCTAAGGAGTCACCCACCTTGTTTTATAAGGCAGAGTTTCTCACCGATGTGGATCTCTGATGAGACTGTAGGGTAAACTGGCTGGTGTAAGCACCCCAGAGATCCGTTACTTTTCTCTATTGTAGGGATTACATGCGCACACCATCACACATGGCTTTTATAGGTGTTGTGTTCTAGGGATTGAACTAAAATACTCATGTTTGCAAAGCTTTGCAAACTGAGTCATCTTCTTAGCCCCAACTAAGACTTTTATTTATTTTAAAAATCAATGTTTTTATTTTAAAAATTTATTTTTGTTTTTCTGTATATGAGTGTATTGCTTGAATATATGTATGTGCGTCTGTTGAGGCCAGAAGTGGGCATCAGATCCTGTGTAACTGGAGTTAAGGGTGGTTGTGAACCACTGTGTGGGTGTTGGGAATCAAACCCAGGTTCCCTGAAAGATCAAGTGCTCTTCACCATCCAAAGCAAGAGCTTTATATATTTTTTAACTTAATTTATTTTTTGAGACAGGACTTTGATTACAGGTGTGTTCTGTTATGCCCAACTGTAAGTGAGACTTTTTTTCATCTTTAGGACAGGGTCTCTCTGTGTAGCCTAGGTTGGCCTTGAACTCAGAGATTTCACGTGCCTCTGTATCCTAAGTGATGGGAATAAAGGCGAGCACCACCACTGCCCTCGCCAGTTGAGAGTTTTAAACTGTTATTTTCTAGAAAGATAAATGCTCTGTCAGTGCTGTGAACGGAAAGGGCTTGTGTGTTAGACTCGGGGTTTTGTTGGTAGGAAGTGGGTGCCGCTGGAGGTTTAAGGGAGAAGAACATTTATAGTTGGGTCTTTGTGTTAGAAAGCTGGTCTTGGCTCAGTCTCAGAGTAAGGGAAAGGCCTAGCCTGGCCTCCTAGGAACCTACTAAAGTTACCTTGGAGTGCTGTGCCAGAGGACTGCAGTGATGGAGGGTGAAGGTCAGAGTCAGGAGTTATGTCACAGCACAGTCCTAGGGTTATGGTAAAAACCCATAAGCACAGGAACTTGGGGAGGAAAGGGTTTATTTGGCTTACAGTTCCATATAATATTTCAATATCAAAAGCAGTGAGGGCAGAAACTCAAGCAGGGCAGGAACCTGGAGATGGGAACTGACACAGAGGCCATGGCAAGTACTGCTTACTGGTTTGCTCCTCATGCCTTTTCAGTTTGCGTTATTATAGAACCCAGGGCCACCAGCCCCGGATTGGTTCTGTCTACAATGAGCATGGCCCGCCCACAGCAATCACTAATTAGGAAATTGCTCGATAGCAGTGGTTTTCTTTTTTCTTTTTCTTTCTTTCTTTCTTTCTTTTTTTTTTTTTTTTTAAACTATCTATTTGCCTTGGTGTTTGCCTGGAACTGGAACCACAGATAGTTGTGAGCTCCCACATGGTTGCTGGGAACTGAACTCAGGTCCTCTGAAAGAACAGTCAGTGCTCTTAACCACTGAGCCATCTCTCCAGCCCCCTAGCAGTCGTTTTTCAACCTGTGTGGTCATGACTCCTTTGGGGTCAAATGACCCTTTCACAGGGGTCACTTAAGACCATTGGGAAACACAGATATTTACATTACTCATAACAGTAGCAAAATTACAGTTGTAAAATAGCAATGAATGTAGTTTTTGGTTGGGGTCGCCACAGCATGAGGGTCGTAGCCTTAGGAAGGGTGAGAACCACTGTAGGCTTGCCTGCAGTCTGATTTTAATGGAGGCATTTCCTCAGATGAGGCTCTCTCATGTGACGGTGGTGTCAAGTTGTATCAAGTTGACGTAAAACGAGCCAGTATATAGTCATTGGCAGACTTGGAGTAGAGGTGAGGAGGCAGGGAGCTCTCTAGGAGAAGCAGATGTTGGATGTGGGCGTTGCTTCCTCGTGGGATCTGGCGTCCTGAGCAGGTCACAGTGACCGGTGTGTACATTCTCTCCCCAGGGAGTCGCCGGTTGGTGGATGTGATGGACGTGAACACCCAGAAGGGTACTGAGATGAGCATGTCCCAGTTCGTGCGTTACTACGAGACACCAGAGGCACAGCGGGACAAACTGTACAATGTCATCAGCCTTGAGTTCAGCCACACGAAGCTGGAGCACCTGGTCAAGCGCCCCACTGTGGTATGTCAAGATCTTCATGGCCCCTTCCATGCTTGTCTGCTACCTACCTGCTTCCCACGAGGCCTGGCTCTCAGCAGCTTGCTTCTGGAGATGGAGTGGCTGGGTGGGCATGGCTGAGGCTGGTCCCTTAGGAAATGGTGGAGAGATGTAGAGGCAGAGTTGGATCCAGTGCCTGGAAGGGTGGTATGGGTGAGGTAGCCTAACTAAAGTCACCCAGGGACTCCATAGGCAGAGGGTAGTTTTTTTCTGAACTGTCCTCAGGAGACTGGGGGTGCTTACAATGGACTGGCTTTCAGGTGGACCTGGTGGACTGGGTGGACAACATGTGGCCCCAGCACCTAAAGGAAAAGCAGACAGAAGCCACAAATGCCCTTGCAGAGATGAAGTACCCCAAAGTGAAGAAGTAAGATTGCTTGGCTGGTGGTGGGATTGGGCAGGGGTGGGCCTCAAACTTGTGAATATTGGCAAGGGATTTCCAATAGTCCTCCATGTGGGTCTCAGTGTTGCTTCAGAGGTGAAGGATTGACCCCCCGGCTGGAGCACAGTGTTAACGTGAGAGATGAGTCCCTGGCTGTGACCAGACCAGCATCTCCTCTCTCTGGGATGTAGGCTCTGGGCCCTGTGATGAGTGGAGCCTCCCTTCTGTTGGCCCTGGAGCTTATCTGGAGGTCTGAGAGCATGATGGGAGTTTTCTCTGCAGCATCCATGCTTGTGCATGGGTACATAGTTATCTGCTCTTAAAACTGTAGTCTATACCCTCAGTGTGACAGTGTCTTGGGAATGGCATTTTCAGAAGGACAGGACACTGCTTTTGGAGCAACATGGGACTTGGACTAGACTCCTTTTTTTTTTTTTTACTTTTTTAGTTTTATTTAATTGCTTTTGCTGTTTGCCTACATGTGTGTGTGTGAAGGGTGCTGGATCCCCTGGAACTGGAACTACAGACAGCTGTGAGCTGCCATGTAGGTGCTGGGAATTGAACTCAGGTCCTCTGGAAGAGCAATCAGTGCTCTTTTTTTTTTTTTTTTTTTTTTAACACTTTATTTATTTATTTATTTGCCTTGGTGTTTTGCCTGGAACTACAGACAGTTGTTAGCTGCCATGTGGGTGCTGGGAATCGAACCCGGGTCCTCTGGAAGAGCAGACGGTGCTCTTAACCACTGAGCCATCTCTCCAGCCCCGCAATCAGTGCTCTTAACCGCTGAGCCATCTTTCCAACCCAGACTAGACTCTTTAAAGATTGCTTTATTTAATATGTGTGTATGAGTTCCTGCATGTGTATATGTGGACCACATGTGTGCCTGGTGCATCAGATTCTGTGGGAAGACAAGGCATTATGAACCTTTAATGAGGGTGCTGGAAATCAAACCTGGTCCCTCTGCAAGCATAGCAAGGGCTTAAAAGCACAGAGCTGTCTGTCTATCCTGTTTTTTTCTTTGTTGTTATTACCTGAAACCTCTGATTCGAATACACCTCTCCCAAGCAAAGCTCAATGTCAGCTTAGTCACCTGATAGGACTTCAGCAGTGCCCTATGGATTGGAGGATGGCCAGGATGGGGAAGGTAACCACTGTTGAGAACCGAGAGCGAGACCTCGTTGCAGATCACATGACCAGCATGTTCTGAGCCTGCTGTTCAACATGGACAGTGGTGCTTAGGGGTCCTTTTCTATTAAGGGATTTGAATAATAGACCATCTGGAGGAGGAAGTCACCTTGTATACTCCTGCCATTATAGACCCTCTTTTTCTCCCTGAAATGGGAAGGAGATTCTGGCTTCTCAGAAAGACCAGTGCTGGCAGCCTGGATCCCATTAGCATCTGTGCTTAGCCCTGCTGCCAGCAATGCCCCCAGGAAATCTCAGCCGTGAACTCCTCACTCCCTCAGCCCTCTATTCAGCCTGTATCGAATGCAGATTGCGTGCCAGGCTTTGTAAGGCAGGCTAGCACTCTTGGTCCTGGATTTCTCAATGTTCCTCTCTTCCTCTGTCTCTCTCTCCTTAATTCATGGATGGTTTTCTTCCCCCTCCTAAGCTAAAGTTCAGTGTATTTCTTAGATTTGGGCTTTATTAAAGGCAGAGAATATGAGCCAGGTGCAGAGGAAGAGGTGCAGGACTTGTTTCCAATTCTGTTCTGTTCTGATTCAGTCACAGCATAATGTTCAGAGATGGGCAGATAAAGACATGAACAGGACTAAGGACCTCCATCCTCATTCACCCTGCTTAGAGCATGCCATCTAACACAAGCTGCCATGTTTCTAGGCAAAGGGAAACAAACCCAGGCAGGTGAATTCTTTTGAGCTCTTGTTGTTAAGGGGTCTTTTTGGAGGACAGGTGGCATTTAACTTGGGGTTTATTTATTTTTTTGTTTTGTTTGAGACAGAGTCTCTTTACGTAGTTCTAATTGTTCTGAAACTCACTATGTAGACCAGGCTGGCCTGGAAATTGGAGATCCTAAGTATTGGAAGTGAAGGCATGCATATTACCACACTTGACTACTTTTCTTTAAAAATTATTACTGTGTGTATGTGATGCATGTGTGTGGGCACATACCAGAGTATGCATACCAAAGTTAGGTCAGTTTTCTATTTTTTATTTTTTATTTATTTATGGGAGTTGATCACATTCAGGTGCCCGGCATGCAAAGGAAGTACGTCGTCTATTGGGCTGCCACTGGTTCCTAACTGGGTTTTGGAGGGCAGAGGGTATGTGACAACTGGGGAGAGACAGGGAAATGGTGAAGCCAGAGCTGGAAGAAAGAAGCAGATTATGACTAGTCCAGTGACTGTCTCCATTCATTTACTCATTGATTCAATAACACTGATTTGAGCATCTCAGGGATGTTGGGGACACAGACAGGCCAGTCCGGATGAGGTCTCTGTCCTATGGAATGCTGAGTTTATCGAGAGGCAGATGTTATAATCCAAAGGTAACAGAAATACATGGAAGCTGACCTCTGGGGATGAGGTCACCAACAGCAGCATGAGATCTCTTGTACTGCTCTGAGATGAATCATCTGGCAAGGGTCTCTGAGCTGATCCCAGAGCTCCCAAATACAGCTAGTCTAGCTAACCAGATCCCCTCAGGGATCCCCCTGTCTTCGCCTCTTGAAGTACTAGAATTTCATGGAAGCTACCACTTCCTGAAATTTATGTGAGTTCTGATTATTTGAACTCTAGTCTTTATGCTTGCCTGGCAGGTAAAATACAAACACTGAACAATTTTCATAGTTTTGGGGAGTGCAGTTTGAGAGGGTATAAATAGATAACTCAGGCTGGGCACAAAGTTTGTTATCTTTGTGCTTACACTCACTGAGTTCTGGAAGTATCAATGGTCTTCATTACCACCCCACCCCACCCCCACACTCTATTCTCTGAGCTATTCTGAGCAGTGCAGGATGTGTTCATGTGGCATTTTGCCAGTGCTCTTGCTTTGTGGATTGAAGGTGTGAGGGAGGCTGCCTGGCCTAAAAGGTGATCACACTTGGGCATATATTTAGGAAGTAAAATAGATTGTGTGATATGAATACCTATTAAGGCCTGCCCTGTGCTTCTGAGTACCCCAATATAGCCTACACTTTATAGAAAGATTCCTTTAAATTATAAGCCCTTGGTGCTGAAGAGATGGCTCAGCGGTTAAGAGCACTGACTATTCTTCCAGAGGAATGAGTTCAATTCCCAGCATTCACATGGCAGCTAACAACTGTAATTCCAAGATGTGACACCCTTACACAGTTATACATGCAGGCAAAACACCAATTCACATAAAATAAAAATAAATATTTTTAAAAAAATTATAAGCCCTACGCACATTTAGGGACCCTCTAGTTACCAAAACAATGGGGCATAAATTTGTGACTTCTCAGGTCCATGTGTGTCAGATGTATTGGTGAGGCTGTTTTAAAGATTTCCAAACTCCATCAGTGGCCATGGGAACTTACTATAGGATTTGAATGTTGTCACCTTGGAGATAGTCCATTTGTTTGACTGAAAAGAAGGCTCATTTCAAATGTTCATAAGCAAGGTTAAAAAAAAAAAAATCCCACCACGATGGAGTCCTCTGGGACTGTGGAATGGTTCCGTGGAATTTAATTAAAATGACATTGTTTTTGGAAATCACAGGCTTTCTTGCTGGAGGCGCTTACAGAGCAGACAGCTGACGGCCCTTCTGAATGGGAAGGAGTTTTCGACATGGAGGGGGACTCATAACAAACAGTAGGCTTTTTTCTTGCCTCTGGTATTTATACCGCTTCATTGTGGTCAGAGGCCTGGGAATTTTAATAGGTTTCCCATGAGATTCTTTTTTTTAAAGATTTATTTATTATGTATACAGTATACAGAAGAGGGTACCAGATGTCATCATAGATGGTTGTGAACCACCATATGGTTGCTGGGAATTGAACTCAGGACCTCTGGAAGAAGAGCCAGTGCTCTTAACCTCTGAGCCAACTCTGCAGCCCTCCCGTGAGAGGGCAGAGGAAGGTGAATGGAATCTGGGTACAAGAGACTGCAGGAGAGAGAGAAAAGATTTCCAGGCGGTGTAATGTATTATGATGTAAAAGGCTACTTGAAGTAGCCACGCCCCCATTCTCATATGAATATATTGTGGGGACAAGACAAACACGCCAACAAGGAAATTATGTAATTTAATGTGTCTCAATGGAACACAGAACAGTCGAATATAAAGGAGAGAGAATGAAGGGATGGACTGATAAACATGATACCACCCTGCATTTCTGCTGTTTCCTCTCGTCTCTCCCCTGCAGAAATGCTTTGATTGTGTAGAATTATTCACCTTGGAAAGGTCCTGCCTGGGGACGTATCCCTGACTTGGATGCTTATTGTTGTTTAGCCATTACCCTTAAGTTTAATATCCTTTAAAAAAGAAAGAAAGGAAGGAAGACAGATAGACAGGCAGACAGAAAGAAAGAAACAAAGTAACAAAATTGGTGGGACCAGGTGTGGTGGCTCATGCCTGCAATCCTCCCAGCATTTGAAGACAGGAGCATTGATCACTGTGAGATCAAGTCTAAAACAACCACCCAATTCACCCTCCAGCCCCCAGAGTTTAAGACACCAAAGGTGATGTCAGTTTCTGCAAATCAGGGATCTAAAAGCGGTAAGGGCTTCTCAGCTTTTGTAGAGGCTAGGGTCTAGGTTACATTTATCTTAAATTTGGAGCCAGGCTTCTGAAATGGAGTATTCACATGGCTGTTGGCAGAAAGCCAGTGGAGGTTGAGATCCTCAGGGCTGCTTGAACATCCTCATGGCATGGCAGCTGCTTCCCCAAAGTGAGTACTTCAAGGAAGACTCAAGAGATCATAGTACTCTTAGGATCTAATTTTGAAAGTCAAATCCTGTTGACTTCTGTTGTATTCATTCATTCGTCCAGCTCATACTCTAAGGGATAGAGGTGTAGATAGAGGTCTCTCTTTTTTTCTTTCTTTCTTTTTTTTTTTTTCTTTCCCTTTTTGGAAGGGTGGTAGTTTCTTTGAGATGAGATCTCACGTATCTGATCCTGGCCTCAAATTTGCTGTATAGCCAAAGATGACTTGAGTTTCTGATTTCTCTGCATCAACCTCAGGACTGCTGGGGTTATAGGCATGTGACCTAATGTCTTGTTTTAAAAATTATTTTTATTTTATGCGAGCAATTGTTTTGCCTGCGTATGGATGTATGTATCTCCACAGAGGTCAAAAGAGGGTATCTGATCTCCTGGAACTGGAGAAACAGACAGTTGTGTGTTCAGGGAACAAAGTACTCTGAAGCACTGAGCTATCCCTCCAGCTCTCCCAAGTCTTGTCTTTATGTGGTGCAGGGGTTTGAACTCAAGGCTTTATACTTGCTAGATAAACACTCTGCTGACTGAGCTACATGCCAGCTCTGCTCCCCTTTGTTTCTTTGGCACTGAGATGAAACCCCAGAGCTTTGGCACATGCTAGGCAAGTGTTCTCCCATTGAGCCAAAGCCTCAGCTTAGCTCTACCTCTTGACAGGAGAAGCTTGACAGAATTCCTTCCTGGGCATGTTTTGAAGCCTCCGCCATCAGTAGGTCTGGGCATGTGCGCACCTTTTCCACTAAGGAGGACTGGCCATGGTAATGCATTGCAGAAAGGGATTAGTGGTTCTCTCCTCAGTCCTAGCTGCTGTTGCAGGGATTTTGGCAGTGAGTGTTGCCAGCATAATGATAGGCTGTGGGGCCCTCGGAGAGTCAAGGAGCTCAGAATCCCAGCAAAAAGGGGGCTTCAAACAAAGCATATGTTTGCAGCCCAGATGACTCTGAAGGGACTAGCTGACACCCCCTCCCCCCAATCACACACATAATTGACTCTGTTTTTGCTCTGCTGACCAGAAAGTCTGGGGGATATATTGGTGGGAGAAACTGAAACACAGGGTGACAGTTTCACTGGATGCTCAGGTGTCAGACCAGTCCACACCTTTTCTTCTCGTTGGGAGACCCAGCTACGTATGTGGCATGTCCTCCTTGGTGGGATGAGAAGTCTGCACATGTGGCCCTTTGGGATTTGAAGTTCTCTTATTTTCATTCAGGCCTCGTTTACACTTGTTACAGATACACCCCTCTCTCGGTTCAGGTGTTTTCGGGCATCATAAATGATCACTCCTGTCTTAACAGGCAGAGAAACTGACAGTAATGGACGAACACTGGACTCCAGACCTTGAGACTCTTGGTACCTTAAAAAAAAAAAAAAAAAAAAAACCAAAAAAACTAACCCTCTCCTTTGAACTACCTAGATACTAAGGCACTCTCTCCACCCTGCCAGCTTTTTTTTTTTAACTACAAAGACAAAATTTGCTCAAGGACACGTCCCCAAAGGGGTGTTCACACCCGAGAGAGAACACTCTTTGGAACTATTATTCTTACCTTTCAACAGGAAAAAACAAATACCTGCTTAAAAAACAAAAGTTTAATCAGTTGCCATCTGAATTCATAGAACACTGGGCAGTCCAGAGAGGAACTGCCTGGGTCATTAAGCACCTAGAAATGGGTTCAGTGTTTTCGTACTTAAGGTGGGGGTGATAGAGGCTACACTGTCTACTGTCAATACCTTAGTTAGACCTATTAACATTGCTGGATTTCCACATTATACAGTGTTTGACCAAAGAATGGAATTTTGTTTTTTGCCTTGTCATAGGCATATACAGACATCTCCTGCATTCTTATAGCTTTGGAGGGAGGGAGGGTATAGGGCCAGGGTTGGAAGGTTCTCTTTCCCCTGATGACCCTGAGGTGACTTTTGAGTTGAGTTGAACTCTTCTTTTTGCCTAAAATTAGTGAATGATTGAAGTTTGGCTGCAACTTCAAATTTTGTTGTTGGGATTACCCAGGTAGATCTGGGTGGGCCTGGGAGATTGAGCATTTCTTTGCCAGAGTCAAGGATGAGGGACTGTACTTTTCAGTGTTGGTGTCATCTTCTGGAATGGTGAGAATGAGCTTACAGCGTGTGAAGTTTGGGTTGAACAACGTTAATGGATATTTATCTCAATGAATTCCCGCAATCATTTCTGTGTCCTTCGGGTTATAGGGCTACTGAGGAGCAGGTAGAAAAAGAGTCTTCTAGAATGCCTAACTAGACTTGAGCTTACCTCCTTCTAGGAAGAAGTTGCCCAAGGCCACACAGCTCATCTCACTCTTTCCTGTCTCAGACTGTCCAGAAATCTTAGCTCTGGTCCTCCCTCCAGCCGTGCCAGAGGGTGCATATTTAAGGGAGGTGGCTTTATTAGGTTGCCACCTGGGCAGCAAGGTGCTTTGTCCACACTCCCGGAAAACACGGACCTAGTAGTCCCCAAGCTGCTGCCAGGCAGCGCAGGAGTGGGCCAGAGGGCCGCCGTGTGCGACGGCGCGTGCCCTGGTGTGGCCCGATGCTCTTCTCTGTCACCGCGGCCTCTCCACCTTCCTGGCGCCGTGCGGGTGTTCAGTTTCAGCGCGGGGATGAGCGCAGGCTGAGCCTGTCTCCCCGAGGAAGGAAGGCGGCGTGAGAGGTTCCCGGCGTCCTGGGCTGGGAACTGACAGCGAGGTGGAGGGGGCTCCGCTGCCATCACCTCCCGGCTCCGGCGCGCGTCGAGCCTCTGCGGAAGGGGACACCCGGGAGCCGCTCCCCGGCTGCCGAGGGTAACCTCCTTTGTGGCGCGTGGGCCGGGTGTGGGTGGCCTCCTGCCCGCGGGGATGCACGGCCAGCATCACCGAGCTGTTCTTTGTGTCTCCCCGGGGCGGGTTGGAAGTGTGGGGCGTGTACGTTCGCGCCCGCGCGGAGCCTCCAGCCCGCCACCCGTCGCCAGCTTTCCTGGGTCTCTCCAGACCTTAGCCCAAGGGGACACTAACTGGGCCAGCTCGGGGAGACTTTTTGGAAGTTAGAGAGAGAAGGGTGAGGTGGAGCTGCCCGGCCTCTGCAGACCCCCAGACCGCGCCCCAAAGTTGGTGAGGCAGGTGCAGCGCCCCCTCTATACCTCGCGCCTTCCTCCTCTGTCCTGGGCTTCCAACCCCCAAGGACTGAGCTCCTGGGCTACAGATTTTCAGCAATTTTCAGCTGCTAACTTGCAGGGTGCACAGAAGCCCCCCGGGGTGGTGGCGGGGGTTGGGGGTGTCGCGTGCCTGGCTGTCCAGCCTTGCCGTTGCGGAAGCCTGCCTAGCTGGCGGGCTGGCGGAGGAGAAAGCTTTAGCGGCTGTGGCACCAAGCCGAGCCGGGGTGCCCATGTGACTGCGGTGTGCTTGGGAGGAGGAAGCTGTAGAGGTCAGTGCAAAGGCGTCATGCCAGAGCGAGCAAGAGCGAGGAGGGAGCCCCCAGTCAGAGCGGATGGGAGCCTTGGGGTGACAAGCTTAGGGTTGTCTTTGGACTGCAGGGGCGGTACAAAGCCACTCTATCACGGCCTCTTCGGCTTAACGAGGGGGTTACGGACAGGAGGGGTGGAATGGACACTGAAGGAAGGGGTCTACATTAGAAGAGGCTGGTCTGGAAGTAGTGTTCTAGCACACAGTGGGCCCCTGAGGGCAGATCAGACACCGGCTGCACTTGGAGAACTTTCCCTGTGCACACAGCTAGAGAACCCTAGTTTTCGATGTGAGGGGTTCGGGGGAGCTGGAAGATGGGCTAAGTGGGCGTGACTCGTTTGGCTCAGCAGTTCCAGGGGTCCTAGAGCTGGACTACTCAGCCCTGGTCCTTTCTCCCTGCTGTGGATGCTGGTGGGCATCCAGCTGCAGGCTGAAGGAAGCCTCTTCTGGCTCCACCCCTCATGCTTAAATTGTTTTCTCTAGTCTGTGTTGGGCTGAGGCCTGGAGGGGGTGGAAACCAAGGTTAGATTAAAAAAGAAGAGGAAAAAAAAAAAAAACCGAGGAAGGGCTGGTTTTAGGAAAATGAGGACTAATATTTTGAAGTGGAGCTTAGAGGAAAGGCCAGTGTGGTCCATGAGGGTGGGGCAAGGTGAGGTTTTTAGGAACACCTCCCCCCCTTAATTCTTGGGAAGGAAGATCTCTTTGGTCTTAAGTCAGGGGACCTGTTTGCATCGCCTTAGGTAGGCGGGCCAGTAGGGTGTGGAGCCCCAGTCAGGACTTCAGCAGCCCTAGAGCCAGCTTCGTGACAGTCCCGGGCTGTCAACTACACCCCTCCGATGGGGTTGCTAGGCAGCAGGGCTCTGATGTACGGGGAGGCCTTCTGATTTGTCAGGCTCCTGCAGACACATGGTTAAAGCTCCTTCCAGCCTATCCGGAGGAGGGACGCGGCACGCTGCCTGCATATTGCCGAGCCCGGGGTCCACCTGAAGGATAGGTGCAAAAAGGCAATCAGAAGGAGGAGGTTCCTGGAGCCTTCCAACCTTCAAGCCAGTCCCCCCCCCCATCTTCTCTCTACTCTGGCTTGCTGCTGGTTCCTCTCTGCAGGTCCCCGCCCCATTCCATCCCTCTTCCCCAAACCACCGAAGAGCAAAGTGCAGCGGGGGAAAAGAGGTCAGTGGGGTAAGCGTGTGCGTGGGCCTCTGTAGGTGCCAAGATGGGCATGAGGGAGGAGAGCTTGCTCTTCTGTGGCCTTGGGATTCTTGTGGTTAGGGGCCAGTGGTGGTGGGGGGCTAACACTGTTGCTGGCCAAGCCTGAACTTGGAAGCCAGTGGGGTGCTCTCCCTTACTGAGGCTCTGTGCACCCCTAGGGCGGTAGCATGTAGGTGGAGGAAGAGGAGACTTGGTACCTGCGAGAAAGGCTGGGCTGCCTATCTCTCCTGATGCTTATAAGGGAGGGACCCTGCTGTGGTTCCTTCTGTCTTTGAATGTTACTACTGCCCAAGTTCTTTACCAGTCCCTGATCCCAAGATCTTTTTTTTAGTTCCTCCACTTAAAAAAAAAAAAAAAAAAAAAAGATAAAACAGCTTTGTTGAGATAAAATTCACTTATCATTCACACAGAAAAATTTTGCGACCCAATGTTTTCTAGTGTGTTCACAGAAAGATATAACCCATGCAGTCAATTTTCGGGTATTTTATTTTAGCGGAATCCCTGTACTCATTAGTGTCCTTCCCACCCCACCCCCACGCCAGCCCCTGGCCACCACTAATCTGTCTGTTTGCTTCCTCTTTGGACATTACAGTTCTGCAGAATCACACCGGGTGGAATTTCTAGCCCCATTGCTTCCTTGGCAAGCCAGTGTGTCATTTAACCTTATCTGTGCACCCCTCAACTGCAAGGGGGTTCATCTGCCAGGGCAGGGGTGGGATCTTCGGCATTTTTACCCATTTCTCTCGGTGCTGTGTTTTATTCCTGGGCTGGACTAGTTGAGTGAACGAGATAAATGGGGACTGGTAATTGGCAAACGACGCAGGTGGTTTACTACTCAATTCCAGGGGGCCCAGCTGCTACAAAAAGGGCTGGCAGCTAGGGAGAGCTGAAGCTATCAGAGCTGTGAAGGAACAGAAAGGAAGCCTCGGAGTTGGGGGGAGGGACTTGGGAGGGGGCAGGGGTCGAAACTGATAGTGGCTTGTGGGTTGCCAGTTCTCTTGGGAACTTGAAAACCAAGCTGCTATTTCTGAGCTTTTGGGGTGGGTAACATGCTTAAGATTTTGTCAGCTGATCCCAGGGGTATCCCCAAAAGGGAAACTCCATTTAGAATTCAGGGTGTTTTTTTTTTTTTTTAAAAAGAGGAGGAAATTCCCCATCTGCAACCTTTATAAAAGGGCATCAGGTCAGGTGACTCTGAAGGGTTTGCTCACCTTGTGATTTGGGGTTGACGTGTGTTTCCTGCCTCTGTACTGCAGGTACTGTCTGATGAGTGTGAAAGGCTGTTTCACTGACTTCCACATTGACTTTGGAGGCACCTCTGTGTGGTACCATGTTTTCCGTGGTGGGAAGGTGAGTGCCTGTCGCTTTGGTCGCCTCCGTGCATGGAAAGACTTGCTTTTCCCTTCTTCACCCTCTCCTCTCCCCTGGGACCACCTCCTGGCTCTCCGTTTCCTTCTGGAGGGGAGGATCACCAATTCAGACCTACTTACCCTGTATTGTATTCTAAGTACTTTAGGCCAGTTTACAGCTCCTAAGAACCTCCAGCATGAAGCTCCTCAGCTTTGTCTCTGGGTTTTTAAGCTTCAGAGTAAAGGTGGCTATCACTGCCTACTTCTGAACAAGCAAGAACATTTTACACCAGGGACAGACATCATTCTGGAAAGGAAGTAGTAGGGTATATACTCAGGGTGCTTGTGCTACGGCTCCTTTTGTGGGTGATGTCCCTGCATGGATGGAGGTGTTTCTTGAGAATGCCCATGTGTGCCTGGCTCGTCTGGGTCTTCATGGATATGCATTTTAAACGACAGCTTTGGAAGCAATGCTGGGAGGAAGTCAGCCCACTTGATTCCAGATGTTTTTACTCGTCCAAAGTGAGCACAGGCTGAGTTTATTTATTGGGCCATTTTATCATACATCTTAGGAAATTCCCTTCCACTCGCTCGCTCCCCCACCTCCCAGACAAGCCTGTGGCTCAGGAGAAAAAATGTTCCATCCAGCACAGGAAGCATTCCTGAATTGGTATTTCAGCTGGAATGGAGATACCCCAAAGGTAGCCAGAACGTCCCTCCTTGCTCAGAGACCCTTTAAACCCTGTGTGGGGAGCCCAGATGGATGGAGTTGCCACCCCCTTTGTCCCTCCCAAGTAGGTGGGGCTCTTGGGGTTTGTTCAGAGCCTGGAAGAAATCAGAGACTTCAGCCTAACTGCTTCCTTTCCCTCCCAAGATCTTTTGGCTGATCCCTCCAACCCTGAACAACTTGGCCCTGTATGAGGAGTGGGTGCTGTCGGGCAAACAGAGTGACATCTTTCTGGGAGACCGTGTGGAACGATGCCAAAGAATTGAGCTAAAGCAAGGCTACACGTTTTTCATCCCTTCTGGTAGGTTCCTGTCTGGATGCCTTGGGATCAGTCAGTCACTGGCTCCCCCAAAATTTGGAGCAGCCGTCTGCCTCCCTGTGGTGTCTCAGCCAGGGTTGGAAGCCAAGTGATTTCTCTGGGTCTTGGGATTTGATGAGCTTTGGCATTCCCTGAGGGGAAGGAAGTAGGTCTGGGGAGAAAGCATATAACCGGAGTCACCGTACCCATGGGCTAGCCTTCTTTCTCCCTTTGAAAAGCCACGGGTCCTTCCCCTGGGGACATTTGAATGTCTATCTTGGGCCTTCCTCTAGAACAAGTGCTTCTCATACTGTGGGTTACAGCCCCTCTGGGGGTCAAATGACCCTTTCATAGGGGTCGCATATCAGATATCCTGCATATCGGATATTTACATTATAGTTCCTAACAGTATCAAAATTACTGTTGGGAAGTAGCAACAAACATAATTTTATGGTTGGGGGTCACCACAGCATGAGGAACTGTATTAAGGGGTCACAGCATTAGGATGGTTGAGACCCGCTGGTCTAAAGATTTCTGTGTGAGGATGATAGGGCACTTAGGCGCTGAAGATGAGTGTGCCCCATAGACTTGGCAAGCTCTAGGGAAGGGTGATGAACCCTCTTAGTTGGCATTTTGGCTCTGCTGCCTCGGTTGCCTCACCTTAGAAATGGAGGGAGGGGGCTGGAGAGAGGGCTTAGCGGTTGAGAACACTGATGCCTCTCCCGGAGGACTGGGGTTCGATTCCCAGCACCTACATGGCAGCTCACAACTGTCTATACTTCCAGTTCCATTCAGACACCAAGGCAAATAAATGAATAAATAAAAATGTTTAAAGAAATGGGGGGAGTTCAGAATTCATTTCCCCAGTTTCACAGAGACAGGGCTTTTGGCTATAGACAGAGTTAATTAACGGAGGGACTAGAGAGTTCTATGTGTGTTGGGGGCAGGGGCTGCAAGTCCACATGTGGAAGTTTGTCTATCTCTTGGTAGTTAGACGCTGGAAGATATACCAGTCAGAAGAAAGAGCGGCAGGAACTTGTTGAGTGATACATGAGTTTAAAGGAGATTGTGTTGGGTACCTGAGGATAGGTTGGAGTTGTAAATGACCAGGTCAAGGAAGCTGGTTCTAATAGGCCTTGTGGGTACAAAAACCAGTCCCTAGCAGTCTCCAATCAGGAATAAGGTCTAACACAAGGGGACTGGAGAGATGGCTCAGAGGTTAAGAGCACTGACTGTTCTTCCAGACGTCCTGAGTTCAATTCTCAGCAACCACATGGTGGCTCACAACCATCCATCATGACATCTGGTACCACCTTCTATATACATAATAAATAAATCATTTTTTTTTTAAACTAATGTAATTTTTTTTTAATTTTTTTTGATTTATTTATTTATTATGCATACAGTTTTACAGAAGAGGGCGCCAGACCTCATCATAGATGGTTGTGAGCCACCATGTGGTTTTGCTGGGAATTGAACTCAGGACCTCTGGAAGAACAGTCAGTGCTCTTAACCTCTGAGCCATCTCTCCAGCCCCATAAATCATTTTTTTAAAAAGACCTAATACAATATATTATTATGTAAAAAGTTGCTGTATTGTATTATTTAGAGAATGACAAGGACAAGTAAAAAGTCTGTGTATAGTCATTAAAGAAACACACATATACACACACACACTCACAAACATACACACACACCCCACAGTTATATATCAAATCTATCTCAAACTTGCTAGGGTACCACATACCCATAATCTCAGCACTTCCAAAGTAGAGAGGCAGGATGCTCAATGGCTGAAGATCTTCCTCACCTACATAGTGAAATCCAAGCCAACCTAGGTTGGCTCAACCTCCGACCCCCATACACAGAAAGGTTGACTAACAAAGAAAAGAATTAAAATTTATGGTCATCACCATGGAAAAGAAAACCTAGGTCAGAGATGAAAACACAAGAATTAAGATTATCCAACAGAGACACACTCCTGTGAGAAGGCTCTAAAGCCTCCTGGGTTTCCCAAGGCTCTCCATTTGAAAATGTAAGCTGACCACCATACATCTCAAATAAGAAAATCCAAAGAACAAAAGACTTGGATGCTGGAGAGTTTTCAGGTGCCTAGAGACCCTAATGTTATCTCCTCGGTCTCTGAAATCTAAAATTCAACTCTTGGGGTCAGCAGGTAAGGGCACTTGCCACCAACCTTGATGACCTGAGTTTGATCTTTAAGGAGAGAATCAATACCTCAAGCTATTCTATGGCCTCCAAAATCTACCCCACCCCCACCACACACACACAAAACAAGTATAGAAATAAAATTCTTAATCTTTTAATGTTGTCTAGTAGCAACAAAGTAAGAAAAATACAGAGATATATTTTCAGACCCCAAACAATCACTCTTTTTTTATATTCCCATTGGTCCTGCTCACCCACAAATGATGCTGCTTCTATGCATTAAATCCGTAAATGTCGCCTCCCTATGTGTGTTTAGGTACCCAGGTGCACCTAAGTTTCACACCTACCCACCTGGCCCCCTGATAGCCTGTATTCTCTTCACCATTCCTGGCCATGTGACTCTGGGAAACTTAGTTTCTCACTTAACCAAACCAAACAAAAATCCAGCCAAACAACAAATATCTCAACTCAACAAGAAAATACCTTTCTTTTCTTTTTTTTTTTTTTTTAAACTTTATTTATTTATTATTTATTTATTTGCCTTGGTGTTTGCCTGGAACTGGAACTACAGACAGTTGTTAGCTGCCATGTGGGTGCTGGGAATCGAACCCAGGTCCTCTGGAAAAGCAGACTGTGCTCTTAACCGCTGAGCCATCTCTCCAGCCCCGAAAATACCTTTCTTTGGTTGGTTAGTCTGGTTTCTGTGAGAGGGTCTCATGGAGTCCAGACTGGCTTCAAACTTGTCACAGTGGAGGATGACTTTGAACTCATGATCCTTTTTCTTACCTCCCAAGTTCTACAACTAAAGCCGTCACATAGCAAAGGTTCTGACTGATTTCAGGCAGTGAGGAAGGGGCTGAGGGGACATGCAATACAATCTCTCCCTCTTGGGTGGGTGTCTAGCCAGGCGGCAATCATATGGGTGGCCCAGTATGTGGACCTGTTAGAAGTACCTAAAGGTTGGAAATGTCTGAAAAGTATTCTGCAGTTCAGAGACTTATGCTGACCTTAAAGTATTTCCTGACCTTGAGTCTGGAAGCAAGAACTATCTCTTGGGCACCTGAGGCAAGAGAAGGCTGGTATGGGTAGTCAATGTTACTTGTCTCAAAAAAAACTTTTGCTGATTGTGGCAGCGCAGATCTTTAATCTCAGTGCTTGGAGGCAGAGGCCAATGGATCTTTGTGATTTCGAGGCCAGACTGGTTTGCATAGGGAGTTACAGGCCAACCAAGTCTACACAGTGAGATCCTGCCTTTAAGAAAATAAATAAATAATCAAAATGAGAGAAATAAACCACCTGGTGATGCCAGTAAGTCAGTAATGGTGAATCAGAGTCCTTGGCAATGTAACACGTTAGGCCTTTGGTGGCCCACCTATGCAAGATGAAACAGGTCAACCATAGAGGGTGCAGGAGCCATGGAAAATGGGGTAATTGCTAGTTGGTTCTGGTGCTTCAGGACCAGGTAAGGCTGGGGCCTGCCTCATGTATTTTTCCATATTGTGAAGAGGGAAGCAATTCAGCTTTGCAGGTGAAATCTCCCCACTTTGTAGCATGAGGTACACTTCACATACCCTTGGATCCGATGCAGCCTGCAGTTTTCCAGTTGGCAGCCACAATGTCCAGGCGTGGGGGTGGGTTGGTCATCTCTACAGCGGTTGCAGAAATGGAGGCAGATGTGCCAAGGGGCTTGCAGACTGCATCCTGAGAATGCAGGAGATTCCTCCTTGTGCCTCTTGTTCTTGGCCCCTGTGGGTCCCAGAAATCACCCCTGCAGTGGGTTTTGTGGGTCACCATGTTCCTTCCATGGCTGCATCCGTCCCTGGTTGCTTGGCCTGAATATAAGCCGTTTATTGCCTCCATATTGCTGATGGCAGGTACCAGCCTCTCCTGTCCAGTTATAACCCAGGACACCAGCTTCCGAGAGAATCATTAGAATCACCTGCCCTAGAGAGGATGGGGAAAGATGAAGTCTTGAATATCACAGTCTTCCTCTCATAAGGGCATCATTGAGACAGAGGGAGCAAATGTAAGCAAGGCAAGAGAGGGACTCAGCAGCATTTTAATCCAAGGGAGTCTGCCTGATCCACCTCTGCTGCCCTCAGATGACAAGGAAAGTCTGTAGAACCTCCTAGAATCCCTTGAATAGCTAGCTGGGCATACAGATTTCCTGCCTACTTACAGTTGCATCTGTCTTCTGTTTCTCTGTTCACATGACAGGATAATAGATACAACTCTGATGTGCCTCCATTTCTGCCTGCAGAGAGAGAGTCTGGGTAAATCAATACATAGCAAGGTGGGCACCATTTTTTTCCCAAACTGACATCAGTGGCAATTGTTTGTAGCAATTGAGTTCTAGCTTACCACATTCCCCACAAGGAAGACAGCAGTCATCTTCAGGTGGGCACACATGGCCAAATCAGGGAGAGTCTGGAACCAAGGGCTCGGAGCTCAGGCTTCAGTAGAAGGAAAGGTGGGCATGTGGAGTATCGGAACAGGACCTGGAGGCTCCAGATATCCTCAGCCTGGACTTAGGAAGTGTTTACATATTGCTGACTGTGGTAATGGCAACAATAGCAGATAGCATCGCTCTGCAAAGATCAGCCGACAGGTAGCAGAGGCAGGAGATGCTCAGTTTCTGTCTGTAACCTCATGACTGGGAGTTGAGATTTGGAATGAAGACAGACAATCTTCGGCACTTGCCGGCCAGACTGTCTAGCTAGTCAGGAAGATGCAGGTTCTCTGAGGGACCGTGTTGCAAAAAGTAATGTTGCCCTCTGGCCTCCATGCACAAGTACACACAGGTGTATGTGCACATACATAAACACGTACATACACTACTCCCCCTCGTGCACCCCCAGTATAGACAAGGATGCAAATAGGATTGTATGCTGATAGAGTCACACCAAATAAATACATAAGTGAAAACTTTAGACACCAGCCACTGTCTTTCCCAGAGGGCATAAAGGACCAGATTGCTTGATGGTTTCCTTCAGTGGCACACTGGTCACAGAGCAGCTCATGACCTGAGCCAGAGACCTGAAAGCAGAAACAAAGCCTCCATTTCTGTACCTCAAGGTGTCCAGCCATTGGTGACAATTTTTTTTTTTTTTTTGGCTTTTGCTTTTCTCCGACAACAGTTAGTCCATGCTGCTGGCAAGGAGTGCTGGCGGCTGTGTACAGCAGTGGCCTTAGATCCTCCAAGTGTTCCCCTCAGATAGTGGCTCTGTTTCCTGCAGCAGGTGCAGATTGTGAGCCTTGAGAGCTGATGCCTCAGCTTACCTGGGAAAGAGACTGCACATGCTTGGGGCATGGTCAGGGAGTCAGGCTGGGTCTCTAGCGTTTACTTTCGCATGAAATAGTTACGCTCATGTTCCGGAAGAGAGGTTCAGGGGTCTCTGCGCTCCTGTTTGCTCTCTCTCCTCCGTTGGCCCTCTTCTGTCTGCCATTCTGTTTCCTCACTGCCTGTCCTTGTCATTGCCTCTGTTCTCACCTCTCACTGTCAAGTCCTCCTTTGCTTCCTGGTGTGTTCCCATGCCTATTCCATGGGCTGCTGGGGCAGTTCAGAGTTCCTGCAAATGGCTATTCTCCCTTGCCAGCGGCAGCTTCATTCAGCAAGCCCCCTCACCTTGTTTTGGAGGCAGGGTTTCTCTGTGTAGCTTTGGCTGTCCTGGAACTTATTCTGTAGACTAGGCTGCACCACCACCAAGTGGTAGCAAGGGACTCTTCTCCAAGACCATTTGAGCATCTGCAAATTGGAGTTACTAAAAAGCTATGTAGCTCCATGTCCAGGGGCCATGTGGACATTTTCTATACTAGCAATGTGATCAGTCTCAATGGAAGTGTGATATTGTTGAACCAAAGCTCCACAAACCAGGTAGCGGCTAACTTTGGGGGGTTCAAATACTTTTATAGATGATGTCTCCTTAACACACCTCAGTTTCTTCACCTATAAGTTGTAGTTGAAAAATGATTGCTTCTGGGGCTGGAGAAATGGCTCAGCGGTTAAGAACACTTGCTGCTCGGGGCTGGAGAGATGGCTCAGAGGTTAAGAGCACTGACTGTTCTTCCAGAGGTCCTGAGTTCAATTCCCAGCAAAACCACATGGTGGCTCACAACCATCTATGATGAGGTCTGGCGCCCTCTTCTGTAAAACTGTATGCATAATAAATAAATAAATCAAAAAAAAAAATTTTAAAAAAACACTTGCTGCTCTTCCAGAGGACCCTGATTCAATTCCCAGCAACCACGTGACAGCTCTGTAACTGTCTGTAACTCCAGCTCCAGAGGATTTAACACTCACACAGACATACTTGCAGGCCAAGATACCAATGTACATAAAGTATAAAGAAAGAAAGAGAT
The DNA here is from genome assembly GCA_004025045.1 of Sigmodon hispidus. Taxonomy (NCBI): domain Eukaryota; kingdom Metazoa; phylum Chordata; class Mammalia; order Rodentia; family Cricetidae; genus Sigmodon; species Sigmodon hispidus. Next base: position 87,754 of record PVIH01002329.1, on the reverse strand, counting down.
CACTTCTGTAAGAATTAATATACCAAGACCTGGAAAAGAGTACACATTGGGAAAACACAAGTGTGGTCCACACTGTTAAGAAGTGGCAGTGGGTGCTGGAGACATGGCTCAGAGGTTAAGAGCACTGCTGTTCTTCCAGAGGTCCTGAGTTCAATTCTCAGCAACCATATGGTGGCTCACAACCATCTGTAATGAGGTCTGATACCCTCTTCTGTATACTATATACATAATAATAATAATAAAAAGGAAGTGGCAGTGAGGGCCTGGAGAGATGGCTCGGTGGTTAAGAGCACTGACTGTTCTTCTGGAGTATCTGAATTCAATTTCTGGCATTCACATGGCAGCTAGCAACTGTCTGTGATTCCAGGATCTGACACCCTTAGAAAATTATACATGCAGGCAAAACACGAATTCACATAAAATAAAAATAAATATTTTTTTTAAAAAAAGAAGTGGCAGTGTGTAGAATTGGCGTCTGCCATAGCCATGGGGAATGATGGAGAAAAAATGGCTGAGATGGGATCCAAGCATCCTGTGACTATGGAGATAACTTAGACATGGGCCTTGGAAGATTCCATGCCAGCAGAATGTACTTTGCAGAAAAAGGTGTCTGGGCTCTGTGGTCATTGCTCTGCCGTGTCCCTTATGACCCCCTCCAGTGTTCAAAGGAGGAATGACTAAGAACAGGCCGAGGAGTGATGTACAGCCTTGGAGGGGCCTCCAGCTTTCTTGCTCAGCGTGATGCTGGGACCCATACATTCTGTTCTTGCGACGACCAAGTCCTGGGAGGAAGAAAGACTCTTTCCGGCAGCATCCCGGCACCTGCCTTGAGTTAGCCGGGGTTTCTAGGAGCTGCTGCCTGAGTACCTCAGGCTGTCCAGGAGCCTGGTGTCTGCGTCACATGTCCTTGCACATTGTTGTCCTCTGTGTGCTCTCCCTCCCTCCGCCTTGTAAGAGGAGCCAGGGCTCATCCTCCTTCTGCCCTCCCTGCTCAGGTTGGATCCATGCAGTGTACACACCTGTGGACTCTCTGGTGTTCGGCGGAAACATCCTGCACAGCTTTAACGTGCCCATGCAGCTGCGGATCTACGAGATTGAGGACAGAACCCGGGTAAGCGTGCACTTTCTCTCCCCGGGGCTGTGCTGGCTTTTCTCTATCCAGCTTTAGCTCCTTCCCTTCTCAAGCTGGGGCCTCAGTTCTGGTTCTGGAGGGAGCCTCCACAAGAACCCATCCCACAATCCCTGGAGCTCCTGTTCACCGGAAGGCCACAGGCAGACAGGGTCTTCTGCAGGAAAGTTTGTCATGGTGGTACATGCCTAAAATCTCAGCACTTAGGAAGAGGAGGCAGGATTCGAAATCCAGGGCTACGGAGTTGGGACCAGGCTGAGCTACATTTTCACATTAAAACAAAACAAAAACCCACAGAACTTTGTGGAACCAGTGTCTATATATCTGTACCTGATCAAATGTCTGTGTATCTGTCTGAACCTAAGCAAGTGTCTGTGTGTCTGTCTGTACCTGAGCAAGTGTCTGTGTATCTGAACCTGAGCAAGTGTCTGTGTGTCTTTCTGAACCTAAGCAAATGTCTGTGTGTCTGTCTGAACCTGAGCAAGTAAGTGTCTGTGTGTCTGTCTGAACCTGAGCAAGTGTCTGTGTGTCTGTATCTTGAGTGTGTGTCAGCGGGGAGCCTTTCTCTTTGCACATATAGGAAGAAGGTATGTGGAACTTTCCCTGTTGCTGAAGTTTGCAGTGGGTGGAGAGGCTTGAAAATGGGCCAGCCTGGTCCAAGGCTACATCTTTCCTATGTGTTCACCTGGGAAACTGAAGTCTGATGGAAAGGAAGCCTGTGTCCCAATCTCTAGTCATGTTTCTTAGCTTGTATCCCCTGGGCCCTTCAGAAGCTCTCTGGGGCTGAGGCTTCCTGGTGACCACTCAGATGATGCTTTCTTGACTATCAAATCTCTCAAGCTATGTCCTCTTTTGTTCCTGAAGTTTTCCCTGAATATCTTTGATGGTTGGGACTTGGCCACCCTCTTTTTTATTCTGGTGTTTGACCACATGTCCCTGAGCATTTGAGATAGGTTCAGGGGTGAGAAATTGAAGCCCTGGGACAGAAAGGGCATATTTCTTATCCTCCCTCTTCCTCTCCTGTTTCTAACGCAACTATTTAAATGTTTCTTTGACTTGAGATATTACTTCCATACCATGAAATTTACCATTTGAAATGTACAGTTCTGTAGTTTTAGTATATACCCATCATCACTGATTCTAGCACGTTTTCATCCCCTCTCCCAATACCCATTCCTCATTCCCTCTTTCTCCATCCCTGGTGGCCTCAAATCTTCTTTCGGTCTCTATGAATTTGCCTGTTTTGGATATTTGCTATAAATGGAATCATGTAATATGTGGCCTTTCATACCTGGATGAGAAGGTACATTCATGTTGTAGCACATATCCGTGCATCTCGTGGCTGAGTAGAATTCCATTGTATGAACAGACCACATGATATTTCTACTTGGGATTTATTTGCCTTAGAAGTGGATTTTTTTTTACCCCAAAGTTGTATTGGTGTGTTTGCACTCAGGCTGCTCTGGTCAGAATATACCTTTCCAGTCTTGTTTTTAGGTTTCATTTTCATGAGATGATGATACTTTGAAGTCAAAGTGAGGGTGCCTGGAGCCATGCGTGCACTCCCATTTTTTCAATTCCCCTGCCTTGTGATATCCACTTCCACGTTGTCCTGGGCCAAGATCCTCTGCAGACCCCTTGTTTCATAGACTTCTTCTATCTTTCTAGAAAGGTGCACGTGCCCTGTGCCCTTCAGGAGAAAGGCACTGTTTGGGCACAAATGGTCACTTTTCAGTCTGAGTCAAATGATGTCTGGACTCCAGCCAGACATTCTTTGGCCAGTCCTGAAAAACAGGTCATTTGTTGTAAGCAGTGACCAGCAGCTGTGGATAGAAAGCTGCAACTCTAGAGGAGAGGTCAAACACAGACTTTCCAGGGAGTTCCTGAAAGTCATAATCAGACTAGGATTTCTCAATTTCTCTGGCAACTTGCTGGGTAGCTGTTGTCTCCAATAGGAATCTGATTGTGCATCTCGGAGCACCTGCTCCTCCCTAGAACCCTAGGAGCCTAGTTCCTTTCCCCCAACTGGGGTCCCTCAAGGCAGGAGTCAGGTAATGGAAACCCCCACCACCCCTACCGGCCATAGAATCATTCTGTTTGCACTGGCGAAGTATCTCACCACATCAAGATGCACACAGGCTCCTTCCCCCAAGACCCCTTGTCCTTAGTCCCCGAGGGGACACCCATCTGGCTTCTCTGAAGCAGATTGTTGGCTCTAGGGCTAGAAGAAGGATGGCTGGGGGGTGGGGGTGCTGAGCTGCTAGCAACAGCAGGCATTTTAATCTGCTTTGAATTCTGGTCTCTGGAGAGGGCTTGGCTACAAGGCCCAATTGTCTCTGCCTTAGGAGCCAAAGCAGACAAAGGGACCTAGAGAGATTCCTGGAAACCAGAGAAAATGTCAGAACTACTTGTCAGCCCGATATACAGCTCAATTTTTCCCAACCCTATCAGCTCCTTTAAGAAGGTTATGGCCATTTAAAAATACTTTTCCCCCAGAGTGTTCTAAAACATAGCTTTGCTTGGAAACAAATGTTGGAGGTTGGACAGAGGAAGCCCAGTACAGGAGCCCCTCACCCCTTGGTGTGGGCTTGACTTTAGAAAAGGAGTTTGCCTTTGTTACACTAGGTGGGGTAGAATTGGCTGTCTAGCCCTAAAACCCCAAGCTTCTCACACGTTTAGAAACTATTTTTATTTTTTTGTGCTAGATGACCCTTACTCTGCTGTGTCATGGGCCCCTCTGAGGCAGCACAGACAGATCTAGGCCTCTAAAGACTGATAGAGGACCGTTTCCTTCCGTGAATCTCCTGCTCCGAAGATCAATCACATTAATGGGAAATCTAGACTGCTGCATGTGTGGCATGCTCCTTAGAATTATGTCACCTTGGCCATGACATAACTTTTAGCTCCAGTTAGCTACTGAGGGTAGAAAAGGTGGTCCAGATGATCACTCATCAACTGCTGTCTTTCTTATGCTTATCTTTTTTTTTTTTTTTTTTTTTTTCCTTAATGGCTCTAGTGAAAACAGCTTTCCCAGAAAAGGTAATACCGGCTTCCCTTCTTCCCCTCCCTTTGCAGCCAGTGACTTTGTTTGGAAACCACAAATTATTTACCTTTTCTTTCCCCTTCCTTCTACCATTGGATTTTTTCCCCCATTGATTTTTTTTTCCCATTGACTTTTTTTTTTTTTTTTTCCAGGAGAAAAACAAAATTTTAGATATTCCTGCCTACCCTCTAGTTTTAATTTCTCAAAACCTGGGCATCCTATGTGTACAGAGACCTCGTCAACTCTCTTCCAATATCTACTTAATTCTTGGATGACTCAGGCCCCTGGGGAAGGGCTTGGGAGAGGCAGGTGCCTTCCCTTAAATGGGCCTTTGGAACCCCAATTGGACCCCTGAGATTCACCATTGAAAAGTTGTCCTCTGGGCTGGTCGTATGGTCTTCTTCATGACTGCCCTGCCCTTTGTGGACAGAGGCTGGTTAACAACTCAGTCTGGTGAGGCTCCAACTTTATCACCAAACAATATTGTGCAATCGTGTGTTTAATGTTCCCAGACATGTGGCTGAAACCTTTTGAAGGCAAAGGGTGATGACCTGTCTGTAAGTCAATTTTTTTGCAATTTTTTTTCCTACAGTTCTCTCTTGGAAAAAAAAAAATTAAATTACCCCCTCCCCCAAAAAAGAAACCCCAAACCAGCCAAACAGAAAAAGACCAAACCAACTTGAATTCCTTCATCCGTATTTGTTCTCACCCAGCTAGTTTCCCTTGGGTTCAGCAACAAAGAGGGGAGACTTGTCATCCTCTCGAGATACAGCCCTTCTTCTTTGTCTCCTGATCTACAAGTATTCTCTGGGGTCACAGTGCCCAGCACCGGCATAGTGATGTGGATTGTGTTAAAATTTTGAAAAGTCAAAAGTTCAAAGTGTTTGATCCATCAGGTCCACTGTTGGGAGTTATGAATAGGGGGTCTGTTTTCCTCAGTTTGCAATTTAGGGATTGGCAATTTGCCTCAAAATACTTTAGCCCAGTCTCTGGAATTGGGATGGGACTGAGCCTCTCTCCTCAAACCTTTCCATCATAGTAGGTCATGGTCGGCTTCAAGCTCAAGAGCCCCTGGTTAGCCCAGGGGACGCTGATCAGTAATTATGGGGGGGAAAAAAAGAGTCGCAGCATCCCAGCAATGAAACTGGAATTCTCCGAAAGTGGCTGGAGCCAAGGAAAACGCTAGGTTATACTCCCAACTCCATGCATCTCCCGGAGGAGCTGAAAAGCATGTGTCGAATCATGATCTCATCCCTAAGCACGTCATCCACCAGAGGCAGGGGGATGAAATGGACCCAGTGGAAGAGCTGGAGCCCTCAAGTGAGAAAGGGTTTAAAAACTGAGAAGCTGGGGGCTGGAGAGATGGCTTAGCGGTTAAGAGCACCGTATGCTCTTCCAAAGGACCCGGGTTCGATTCCCAGCACCCACATGGCAGCTAACAACTGTCTGTAGTTCCAGGCAAACACCAAGGCAAATAAATAAATTAATAATAAATAAATAAAGTTTTAAAACTGAGAAGCTGACTGAATAGATGAGGGATGGAAGACAGGTTGGGGTCCTTTTCCAGGATGGTGCTTGGCGGATACAAGATAAATCTCTTTTAGGTCATGGAGGACTTGAGTCCACTCCTGTTTGATTTTGTTGAAAAGATACCAGGGCACTGTATATTGTCAACATAGAAGGGGCATTTGGGGGTAGGGATGCTTGCGGGAGGATGAGAAAGGTGAGGAGGAGGTCTCTGATCTCCACAGATATACCCTTGGAAAAGGAAAGACAGATGAGTAGGTATGGGAATGTCTAAGACCCACCATGCAGTACTTGAGGCAGAGGGTGCCCCACAATGGGAGATGGAGTCACCTTACTGGTTCCATGTCAGTTCAGGATGTAGCTTCCAGAAGGTTCCTCCATGCTGAGGCCATTGATAATGGTATTATTCCTTCTTTTCTTTCATTGCGAGTTACTGTGTAAACCCATCAGGATTCCCTTGTGATTCACACATTTGATAGGCCTTGGCTATACTTTCTTCACCTGTAAGAAACAGCCGAGAGGCTTCCCCACTGATACCCTGCCACCAGACCCCAGTATCTCCTGGTGAGAAGATGTCTCACTTTGATCACATTGGGAAATTTCATCCCTTAGAGCATTTAGTAGAAACACAAGCAGGTATCGTAGGTGATATAGGGAGCTGGATGATGTGCATCCTCCTAAGGGCCCTACCCTTGGAAGGTTGGTGAGACTGTACCACCATTCATTATGGTCCTCCTTTCCTCCCAGAATTCAGGAGGGTCTGCTGAACGATAATGATTGGGCTTCTGTTTTTCAAGGAAGGGGAGAGACAGCAGAGTTCATGCAAGAATATTCTAGAAGGACAAGCCCATGTTGCGGCTGGGATCAGGCAGAGCTTCCATTTGTAGGGGAAAAGTCTTTCTGCACACGGTGGGCCCTGTTCACCTTCCAGGGTGGGTAGCTCAGGGACCACAGATTAATGCCTTCTGTAGGTCTCTCTTCGCCTCATCCATGCATGCTGCTGGCACCTCCCCCTTCCAGGCCTCCCCCTTGCCTTCTCGCCAGTGACATTTCCCATTTTTCCCTTTTACCATTTATGTTCTTGCTAAGATGATGAGCTTCTACTTTAGGGAACCTACCACCTGCCATGTGCCTCCCCCATTCTTCTTGGATGCTGACCTGTTGCCTGCCTGCTCTTTGCTTCTAGGTTCAGCCCAAGTTCCGTTATCCCTTCTACTATGAGATGTGCTGGTATGTCTTGGAAAGATATGTGTACTGTGTGACCCAGCGTTCTCACCTCACTCAGGAATACCAGAGAGAATTAATGCTTATTGGTAAGTAATCTCCATGTAACTCAGAACCGGCTGCTTGGCCAGTGCAGAAATCCTTTCTATCATGGAGCTTGCGGATAGCCCTGGGTCCCCTGGGCTTCTCTGAAGCCAGAGTGCTGGACAGGAGACCTCTCAGGAAATAGCCCGGCTTGTGGGTCTCCTACCTGGAACACAGAAGACAAGAAAAGGCATTTGTGACCCTCAGAAGAAACACAATTGTCACCCCCTCCCATAATGTGCAGATTCATGGATGAGCCTGTCACCAGCACCGTTAATAAAACAGGACAAACAACAGACCAAAGAACCCAAGCTCCTTTTTCCTCTGTAGTAACCTGATTTTTCTTTAAAAAAAAAAAAAAAAAAAAAAAAAAAAAAGGACCAGGCCCATGTTACACAGATAGTGCCTATAATTCAGGCCAAGTTTACCCAAAAGGGTGGGTGGGACGGCCAGGGCTGGCAATGCAGGTATGAGGGAAAAGGACAGCTGTGATGAAGTAGGGAGGGTGCTTCACCCCTCAGTGCCCTGACTTGCTGTTGCTAGGTAAAGGGACAGCACTATCACACCACCCATCTCTTGATTCATGGATGCCTACTCTGAAGCTGCATCTCACATTGACAGGGAACCCTGATCAGTATGTAAGAACCAGACATTCTTCTCTCTGTGTGGGGCAGCTGGTATTTAGGGAAAGTGACTGATGTCAAATGTTATTATCCCAAGACATAAACATGAGCTGAGTCCACCTCACGTTCAGTGTGAGTGATTTCTTTTGCAGCCTCACATTCTTAATGTCTCTTTCCCTAGTAATCTTTTCCTCTTCCTTCTCTTGGTTTTGTAGTATTTAGGGTTTGGGGCCTGGGCAGTGAATTATTTATTTTTGAGAGTCTCTCTCTCTTTCTCTGTCTCTCTCTTTTGGTTTGATTTGTTTTTTTGTTTGTTTTTTTGATAAGGGCCTCCATATGTAGTCCAGGCTGGCCTAGAACTAACTCTCTATGTAGCCAGGCTAGCATCAGACTTTTAGTCTTTCAGCCCCCATTTCTCCAGTGCAGGAATTTCAGGGCTGCTGCTGGTTGATGTTGAGCTGGGAATTGAACCCAGAGCTTGTATATACCAGGGAGTTACTTTGGTGCTTTTTACTCTATTCACAGGTGTGGGTAGCCATCATCTCAGAACATTCTCATCATTTCCAGAAGGAGTGTATTCCTAAACTCTCCTATTTAGTTATTTAATTATTTACTACTGGTGGATTTTGAAACAGGATCTTTAATTTTTTTTAATTATGTGAATTGGTGTTTTGCCTGCATGTATAACTGTGTAAGGGTGTCAGATCTCGGAATTACAGACAGTTGTTAGCTGCCATGTGGATGCTGGGAATCGAACTCAGGTTCTCCAGAAGAACAGTCAGTACTTTTAACCACTGAGCCGTCTCTCCAGCCCTGGACTGATCTTTTTTGACTATTTTATTTTCAAAGTTTTAAAAATTACATTTATTTGGGCTGGAGAGATGAATTGGCCATTAAGATCCCTGGCTGCTCTTCCAAAGGACACCAGTTCAATTTCTAACACTCACATGGCAGCTCAAACCTGACTATAACTTCAGTTCAGGGGATCCAATACCTTCACAATGACATATATGGAAGCAAAACACCAATGCACATAAAATGAAAATGATCATTGAAAAAAAACTTTTTAATTATATTTATTTAGTCTATCTGCATGTCGTCCCCCCCCCCCCCCCGCTGTGTGTGTGTGTATGTATGTGTGTGTGTGTATATGTGTAGGTGAGATGTCAACTTTTGGGAGTCTATTTTTTCTTCCTAGTATGTAACTGCCAGGGATTGAAATCAGGATGTCAGGCTTGGTGCCTTTACCCACTAAACCATTTTGCCAGCCCTTGACTGATTTTTTTTTAAAAATGTTAAATATTTATTTTAAGATTTTGTGCATCTGCCTGGGTGTATGTTATGGACACCACTATGAAGTCCAGTGGAGGGCATCAGATCCCTTGGAACTGAAGTGACAGTTGGCTGTAAGCTGCAGGTGGCTGTTATCAACCAAACCTAGGTCCACTGAGCTGTCTCTTCATCCCTGCCATTGACTGACCTGTATACATATGATAAAATGCCAAGCATATTTTCAGTGGTAGCTAAACCTGTGTGGTTGCAGAGGACTGGAAAGAGCGGAGCTTGGATTTGAGCCTGTGTATGGCTGACTTCTGCCCTTCTGTGGGTTAGGAGACCCTTGTTCTCTGCTGGTTGTGTGAATGTAATCCACAGAGCTTCCGGCAGAGGGTTGTCATTGTATCTTTTGACCTTTCCTGCAGATGCCCCAAGAAAAGCCAGTGTAGACAGCTTCTCATCTGATTCGTGGATGGAGATGGAAGAGGAGCCTTATGAGCAGCAGCCCCAGGAGGAGGAGGAGAAGGAAGAGGAAGGAGATGGTGCAGACAAAACACCCAAGCCGCCCAGTGATGGCCCCACCTCACCCACCAGCACCCCCTCAGAGGAGCAGGAGAACACCGTGAAGAAGCTCAAAACCCCTGCCATGCGATTCCTCAAGAGGACTTTGTCCAATGAATCCGAGGAAAGTGTCAAGTCTACAATGACGCCCATAGATTACCCCAAGACACCTACAGGCTCCCCTTCCACTGAGGTCTCTACCAAGTGGACCCACCTTACAGAATTTGAACTGAAGGGCCTGAAAGCCTTGGTGGAAAAATTAGAATCTCTTCCGGAGAATAAGAAATGTGTCCCTGAGGGCATCGAGGACCCCCAGGCCCTCCTGGAAGGTGTAAAGGTGGGCAGGGGCCAAAGCTGGGTCGGGCTTAGGGGTAGCTAGCTATTCTGGGGTTGGTCCAGGTGCTGGGATGATACTCTGTCTAGCTGGGCAAGCCTGTTTGGATTATGGAATCTGGGACCATAGTTAGTAGCTGGGTGGAGGCTTGCTTTGTGGTTGGCAGCAGCAGCCTTGATACTATTTGGAATCTCAAGGCTCCCCACAGAAAGATTTGTGTGTGTCACAACAGTGTTCTGATGGGTTTGGGAGGCAGACGTCAATCTCTTGGTGAGAAAGCTTGCCCATTATGGGCTGATTCCCTTGAGCATGAATCTGTGTGTATAAGCCGAGGAGCTTCCTCCCTACCATTGACGATGGGTACAGCCTAAGGTCGAGAGGTTGCTATGCTCTTAGTTGTATCTGTGGAGGAATTAGGTCCTGAGGGTCAGGTAGAGCTGGGGTGAGGATGCAGGAGATGCCAGAGTGCCTGCCTGGCTTCCCATCCCCCAGGTACTTCTTGTAGTGCAGAGCTGCTTCCTGTATTGCTAAGACTATGGTTATGAAGTTAGGAGAATTCTCCACTTGCTGCTCCAGGGTCTGGTGGGAGCAGTAGATCTTGTGGTCTACTGGTGTTAGACACTGAATTCTTCCTCAGGAATTGGTAGTATATCCAGGCAAAATTGTGTGGCCTTGCAAAGGGGCTCAGGAACTCAGGGGTAAAGTTGGGGCTTGTCAGGTGGTGGTGGTGGTTAGGAGTGTGTGAAACACTGTCTTCACAGATGCCTCTTATTTTACATTTACTTTTGAGACAGACCCTCTTGTATACCAGGATAGGCTAGCCTCAGGGTTGTTCTGTAGGCTAAAATGACTTTGAACTTGTATTGTTTCTACCTCCCAAGTGTGGGAACACAGGCATGTGCCGCTGTGCTCAGTTTATATGGTGGTAGGGAATTGAGCCCAGGGCTTCCGGCCTCTTGTGAGGGCTCTCTGCCTACTGACGGGAAACACCTCTCTTTAAGTATACTTACTCTGATAGCAGTACCAGGAAATCAAGATAGAGGAGATCCTTGAGTTCAGACTGACTTGGGTTCTTTACTACGTGCCTTGTAGTCTCGGCACATCACATTATTTTGCTGCCTATTTTCTGGTGCCACTGCCGTGTAAAATAAAGACACTTCCCAGAATTCCGGAAGCAGAGGCAGGCAAATCTTTTTGAGCACAAGGTTCTTCTGCTCCACGGAGTGAGTTCCAGGCTAGCCAAAGCGACATATTGAAACACTGTCTTTAAAAGCCAAAAGCAAAGCAAAGATACTGGATATGATATGCTTGGTCCTTCTGGGGACCAGATTCTGATGTTTTTGCTCACTGAAGTACTTATGTACTTGATTAAAAACTAATATTGGCCGGGCTGGAGCAATGACTCTGTAGTTAAGAGCTTGTGTTATTTCCACAAAGGACCAGAGTTGAGATCCAGGCAATAACATAAGGCGACTTCCAACCACCACTAAGTTCAGCTCCAGGGGAACCAGTGGCCTTCCAGGCACAAACAACACGTGTAATTAAAAAATAAAACCTTGGTCAGCTGGAGCGCTCAGCAGATAGAAGCACTTGCTAAGTCTGATGGCCTGAATTCTATTCCTGGAATATACATGGTAGAGGGAGAAAATGGGCTTGACTGAATTAGCCTGTTTTCTGACCTCTACAGAAATACCAGGGGATGCCCCTCCCCCCAAACAAAAAATTTTAAAACAAAATATTTTCAAAAACTATAATTGGGTGCTGGGCAGGTGCTGGTCAAGTTGTTAGGAGTTGTTAAGAGCTCTTGTAGAGAGGACCCAGGTTTGCTTCTCAGTCTCTCCTGTATCTCCAGTTCGAGGGCATGAAACTCACTCTTCCCTTTTGGGCCCCTACAAGCACATGGTACATATAAACTTATGAATACTCACACAAAAAATACATAAAATTAATAAGTATATCTAAAATAACCACCCGAAATGGGGTCTGGCAGGGTGGTCCAGTGGGTAAAGCCACCTGCTGCCACGCATCACAGAGTTCAATTCCTGCAACCCACATAGCGGAAGGGTGAGAACTGATTCCTAAAAGGTTTCCTCTGCCCTTTGCCCTTGCGCTATGACCGGGCATGCCCCAAATAGGTAAATAAATGAAATACAAACTGAAATTTTTAGAAAAGCTAAAATAGCACCGTTGCCGGAAACCTGTACAGAGCACTAGTCAGTTGCTTACATCAGTGCATCCTCTTTCTGGGCCTGGAGACTCCAAGTCTGAAAGCAAGGCTCCTCCCTCTTCTCAGGGTAGCTAGCAGTCCTTAGCATTGCTTGGCTTGTAGTTAGGGCATGCTCTTCTCAGCCCAAGGTTTGATTGATGGTCAATGGCTGTTCTTCTGTCTGTGTTGGCAGTGAGTGACATCACCATTGGGTTCAGGCCCAGATGAATCAGCAGCGATCCTCACATCAGCTTGATTAAACATACAGAAACCATCCCCAGAGTCACATGCTGGGGTTCTCAGTGTACACGAATTTTGAGGTCACACTGATAGCAACGATTGTAGGATGAAGTCATTCACTGTAAGATGCCTAGCATGCTGTCTCTTTAAGAACCATCTCTGCTTTCAGCTAGAGCTGGGGCTCTGGTGGAGAGGAGATGGACGGATAGCAGATAGCCCTCAAATCAGTTCTGAGCGACTAGAAGACAGCCCCGTGTGTGGCAGAGCTGTGACGGGCTTTGACCTATGTAGGCAGAGTATGCCAAGGGCATAAGTGGGTTGACTTTGTCAGATGACCCCTCTGCAAGCTGCTTCCGAGTGTTAGAAGTGCAGCCTAGCCATTGCTAATTATATTGCGGTGATCTCAAGCTCTGCTGGCTGTCATCAAGTTATCAGGGTATAGAGAATCAGCTGTCTAATCGCATGGAATTATGGGATTGCAATAGATTTATGGGAGTAATGGGAATTATGGGACTACACAGATGTGGGCCTGAAAGACCTAAATTTTCTTGTTTTGATGTCTCTCCTCTTCTTCCCTTTTCCTTTTCTGTATCTTTATTTTCTGTCTTTTTCAGGGGGCAGGGTTAGGGGAGCACAGTCTCACCTTACAGCCCAGGCTATATGTAGCTTGGTCTTGTTCTAATCTTGTGGCAATATTGCCTCACCTTCTCAAGTATCGGGATTATAGGCATGAGCTAACAAGTGTGGTTTTATTAACAAAATGGAGATCAGTTGTATTGTTCCAAACAAAACAGGGAAGAAAGTCCTAAATTAAGAGTGCATTGTTTTGGACTGGAGAGATGGCACAGGCTGCTCTTCCAGAGGTCCTGAGTTTAATTCCCAGCAACCACATGGTGGCTCGCAACCATCTACAGTGATATCTGGTGCCCTCTCCTGGTGTGTGGGCATACACACAGGCAGAACACTATACACTATACATAATAAATAAATGCATCTATTTTTTTTTAATGTGCATTGTCCAAATGGATGTTGCTTATCTTTGAGGATGATTGCCGAGTCAGGTGGAAGTCCCTGTATTCCATTATGCTACTGATGTTCTTGGGGGCACAGCGAAACAGGAAGTGTGATCTGTGTCATGGCTGATGCATAGAAAGGCCTAGCAAGGCCTTGAAGTGCCCAGTAAACAAGTTGGTATTCTTATTCTTTCAGACACCTTGGAATAGAAACAGTTTGGTACCAGCCAGGTCTGAGCTTGTGAATCCATGATGTGGGGAGGGAGGCAGAGCCCTCTTCTCTGTTGGGGTCTTTCAGTTCTCCATCCTGGAACTTACCTGCTTTTAAAGCTGCCCCTTTCTGGTGTTAGCAATTAGCAGGACTGTGGGAGATGTAGAGTCTAGATTCTCTCTCTACCTGTCATCTATATCTTGTGTGTGTGTGTGTGTCTGTGTGTGTCTGTGTGTGTGTGTGTCTGTGTGTGTCTGTGTGTGTCTGTGTGTCTGTGTGTGTGTGTTGCATGAAGCTGGGCTGGCTTCCAGTGTGACCATGGAAGGAAGCATGTATACCGTGTCCCCTTGCATGTACAAACCTGGGGAGAATGAAGAGCCAGCAGGGCATGACAAAAGAACTCAGTCTCAGATTCCCCAGGCAAATTCACACCTGGTAAACAGAGTAGCCACAGGGCTTAGGGCACCTTGTAGAGACTTCTTTTCCACACAGAATTGGAAATTTCCATTTGCATATATTGGACCTTAGAGCTAAGACTTGAACACCGTGTTCTGGAGAGGATCACAATGATATCTATAGGTGAGCTTTTCTCAGGTGCAGATGGGACTGGGGGAGGGGCGCCTGGCGTTCTCTAGATCAAGTGGCTCTGGTCCTGTCATATTCCTTTTCAATGCTTCAGTTGGTGCTTTCTAACGCCAGCCACCCCTTGTGAGTGGTGTTTTTAGTCACTGCATACATAGATGGGGCTTCCATTGCCCCCCCCTTAACAAATCAAATTCTTTGAGAGAGGTTGGCATGAGGCTGGCCTTTGGTAGGTCACACACGGGGCAGTTTCCAGTAGCATGAGCCTGGTGGTGCCTTTATCCTGATACAGGAAGCCCGCCCTGGGTTTGCCAGAGCCACAGACTTATATGGTATAATCCTTAGGGGCCAGGGCAGTGTGGCCGCACAGTCTTCATTCCGCTTCTGCGCTCAACGTTCCCTGGGAATGTATACATTCAGGCAGAGCTATGTCATCATTTTCTCCAGCGGAATTTTTTTTTTTTTTTTCTCTAGTTAGGCTATGCCTCCCATAACTTTGTTGCTTTCACAAAACAAAATATTTTACAGCAAGACAAGGTCCACCGTGCCCCCTGGTGGCTATCAAGTGCTTTAGACAGATGGGAACTTAGCTTTCTTTGGTATGTGAGGTTCAGGATAACTTTAAAACTATATCCTTTAATTTAAAAACTAAAAAGAAGGCAGGTGGTGGTGGTGCACACCTTTAATCCCAGCACTTGAGAGGCAGAGGCAGGTGGATCTCTGTGAGTTCAAGACCAGCCTGGTCTACAGAGTGCATTCTGGGACTACCAGAGCTCTTACACAGAAAAACTCTATTTCAAAAAACCCAGATCTCTGAGTTCAAGGCCATCCAGAATTACTATATACAGTCATGTCTTTAAATAACAAACCATTTTTAATTAATATGTCTTTTTAGAATGTGGGAGGGGTATTCTTTATTTGTTGAAACGAGTCTCACCAAGTATCTCTGACTGGAGCTCATGCTGTAGATCAGGCTGGCCTCGAACTCCTAGACAGCTCCTTGCCTCTACCTCCAAAGTGCTAGAATTAAAGAAAGGCCTGCACACCTTTACTCAAATTCAGACAAATAAAACATCTCAAGTCCTATTCCCATCTTAATATAATACATTCAACATAGTCATTAAAAGTAAAGTTTTCTCATTTCTTCTGATTTTCTTAGTATTTACCCAAAGTCCCCTTACTGTCCCAGAATCTCATCTCTGATATCCCATTACATTTAATTTCCTCAGAGTTCTCTTGGTTGGACAGTTTCTCAGACTTTTCTATTTTTATGATGCTGGATTTTTAGGGGAGGCTCTGGTCAGGTATTTTGTAGCGAGTGTTTCTTTGGAGGCTTGAAGCTTTCTGTCTTGAATGTTATCTGCTGGAAGCTTTCTATAGTCAGTTATGTAGGGCTTTAGGCATGAGACAGTGTCTCAGTTACTGTTCATCCGGCTTCCACAGAGTATCTATCTGGCAGATGCACGTTAAAGGGAAACCGTTCTGGTTTATAGTTCCAGAAACCATCAGTCCATAGTGACATGGAAGGCGTGGTGATGGGAACCTCTGGTAGCAGTCAAGATATTTAAGGGTTTTTTTTATCCGTTTATTTGGTTGGGTTTTGTTTTTGTTTTTGTTTTTGTTTTTTTTTTTTTTTTTTTCCAAAGACAGGTTTTCTGTGTGTAGCTCTGTCTGTCCTAGAACTTACTTTGGAGAACAGACTGACCTTGAACTCACAGATCCACCTGTCTCTGCCTCCCAAGTACTGGGATTCAAGGTATGAGCGACCACCACCCAGCTCAGTCAAGATATTTTACAACTTTATGACATTGGATGTTTAAAACAAAGAATCAAACCTAGGCAGCCCAAGTGAGCCCTGCTATTTGCTGCCTCCCACGGGGAGAAACTGCCATCTCAGAAAACCAGCCAACCAACTGATGACCAAGAAAATAGGACAATAAGTAGAGTCAGTTAGAAGTGGCTTAGATTCCTGTCTGGTAATATAGATCAGAAAAAAATGCCTTGAAATAATTCTTTGGGACATCAGGATGGCTCATCAGGTATAGGCCTTTCCCATGTTCCCAGCCTGAGCTGGGTCCTTGGGACACATGGAAAAGAGGTGGAAGAGAATTAACTGTAAATAGTTGTCCTCTGTAATTCCATATGCACATCATGGATGGCATCAGCATGTATGAGCATATGTATGTTCCTGTTCCAGTGTATGTGTGCATGCACACATATACACTAAAATTTTTTAAGTAAAATAACCTTCACCTACATTTACCTTTTGAGCTCTTTTGCATTTTGTATTAAATCTTTGTGATGGGTTATGTTCGTAAATGTCACTGAAAGGATGCTTTAACTGGCCAATTGGCTAACTCCTGGAAAGATGATCAGTTGTATTTGGATGTATTAGTTTGAGATGCCAATGTAACACACTGTTCATTGCCTTGTGAGCAATTTGCAGGTTTCTAAAGGGTGATATGGACTCTTAGAAAATTCTAGATTTTTTGCATGCCAACTTTAAAGACTCTTTCCTGTATAAGAAGCCACATCATTGAATTATCTCTCATATACAGTTAGGGGTAGCAGGGCTTCAGGAGGTATAAAAGCTGGGGATGGTTCCATGGAGGGCAGATATACTCTACACTCTAGAACAGACTTTCCACCTATGAACTTCTTCACACATAACTGTGTCTCTAGGGCACCAAGAAAATGAAACACGATGGAAACCTCTGTGTAAGGGCTTAGACCCGTCAGCTTGTCACTTGTCACTGACCTCTGCTAAACCTTGGCCATGAATTTTTTTCTTTTTTTGGTTTTCAAAACAAAGTTGTCTTGGAAATCTCTTTGTAGACCAGGCTGGCCTCAAACTATCATAGAGATCTGACTGCCTCTGCCTCCCAAGGGCTGGGATGAAAGGTGTGCACCAGCACCGCCTGGTGACATGAATTTTTCAATATATAAAAGCCTCCTCCTTTGTCTTTCATGATTTTTTTTTCATGGTAGGGTCCCTTATTGTGTAGCAGAGAATGTCCTTGAATTCCTCTTCATTCTGCCTCTCCTTCCCAAGTGCTGGGATTACAGGCATGGATCCCCATGCCTCGCTAGTTTTTATTTGCCACTTTGAGAACACAGTTGACTTTAATGAGCTTTATCGGTCTAAGCTGCTCATATCCCTGCTTCCCTGAGTAAGAATTGAGACGAGCTGCAGAGATGGCTCAGCAGTTAAAGGGTTTGCTGCATAAGCCTGAGGAAGAGAACTCAGACCCCAGCACTTACGTCAAAGCTGGGTGTGGCTCTGCACCAGCCTGCAATCCTAATGCTGAGGTAAGCAGTGACAGGAGGGTTACTCAGGCTTGCTGGGTGGCCTGCCTCACCCAAAATCTGTGAGCTGTGTGCTTTTCATCAAGAGATTCTGCTCTCAAAGGACCCAGGTGGAGAGTGACAGGGGAGGGAATTCTGGCTTCTGAATTCTCTGAGGACAACGCATGTGAGTGTATACTAGAGACACACGGTTGACTGTCGTGAATCTGTGACATTCTGGACAGGTGTCTGATGTCATACATGGCATCAGTCTCTGGCAAGTTGGGGACCATAGTCTGGAGGCGGAGGCAGGAAGCTTTCCATAGGTTCTAGACCAGCCAGAGCTACAAAATGAAATCATGTCTCCACACATTTCTGGGAAGAGAAATGTTGTATGTTCTGAGTCCATAAAAAATCTGGATAACTGGTTTCTATAGAGTGGTCGATGATATTAGGCAGTGATTTTTATTTATTATTTTTTATTTTTTTTAAGAGCTTGGAAACCTCTGAGGGGTTAGTTTCGCCTCCTTTAGAGAATTTTTCTTCACCTCCCCAAGTTAATATGGATCCTTTGTTTGGCCACAGAATGTACTGAAGGAGCATGTGGATGATGACCCCACCCTGGCCATCACTGGGGTTCCCGTGGTCTGTTGGCCAAAGAAGACTCCAAAGGTAAGCAGGTTGCTCACTGGTGGGAGAGCACTTCACATTGCCTTCTATCCATCCTATGTGATGCGACTCCGGGGCTGTTCTGCACTGGCCCGTGGGAGAGGATACCCCACTCAGCATGAATGGGTTTCTTGTAAAGCCCACTGCAAAAGCTTCCCTTCTTCAAGGGTCTCTTTACTAGCTATGGAAACTGCAAGCAGTGCCCCCTGGTGGCCACCTGCAAACCAAGGAAGTGAGGCTTGCTCTGTGGTTTGTCTCAAATTTCCCTGTCTTTGGATTTGCCCCCTGCCTGTGTTCCATGCATTGTTTCCCTCCTTTTTAGAATAACTTCTCTCTCTTCATAAAACGAATCAGCATTTAACATAAAAATGTCTAAACTGGGGAGTTAGTAGATAAAGGTCTTGTGGCAGGACAGGCAGGAGGATTCCTGGCTACTCCCATGAGGCCGAGTGCAGACGGCTGGAGGATGGTGGAAAGCCAGGCGTGCTGACTGCCGAAAGCTGTGTATGTTTAGACCAGCACCTGAAATAGCTCTGAAACTCAGGATGATGATGCACATACAGCTTTCAGAACAGGGGCTGGCCACAGTCAACAACCTCTAAATCAGTGTCCTCAGCCTTCCTAATACTTTGACCCTTTAATACAGTTCCTCATGTTTCAGCGACCCTCGCCCATAAAATAACTTTTGTTGCTGCTTCACAACTGTGATTTTGCTGCTGTGTGAATCCTAATGGAAATATCTGCTATGCAGGATGGTCTTAGGCCACCCCTGTGAAAATGTCTTTCAACCACAGCAGTGGTAGCCGATGTCGCTATTAGCCTCATTCCCAGCACTTAAGAAGTTAGACAAGAAGAAATCGAGTTTGAACCCAGCCTGGGCTACATGGCTAGTTCAAGGCCAGCTAGAGCAACACAGTGGCCCTATTCCTTTATAAGCACTGGAGATTTGGCTCGGTGGCCGGACATTTGGTGTCATAAGAAAGGTTCTGTGTTATGGTTTGATCCCCACCTGCAAAGCCAGAAGAAAAGATTAGCTGAGCTCTGTGTACAGCTCAGGTGTAGAGCTCCTGCCTGGCATGCACGACACCCTGGTTCTCATCTCTAACAAAGTAGTGTTAGTAAGTAGCCCTGATAGGTGTTTCACTAATTTCTGACTTTTTTCCTATTATAAATGACACTGAGAAGAACTTTTTAGACCTGGACCAGTGACAGTGACTAGCTATGTGTAATACTGTGCATTTGAAACATGACTTGCCCACATTGGCAGGTACTGTATGTGTAAGATATACAGCAGATTTCAAAGACAGCATAAGAAAAATGTGAGCTTATTAATTTCCATATTGTTAATATTAATAGTGCTTGATCATACCAAAAAAAAATCTCAGTAAATTTGAATGTTAAACAACAAATAATTTTTTGTATAAATCTGACCCCAGTGTTATATGAGATATATTTATGTCCAAAAGATCGTGCTTATCTGAAATTCAATTTAGGCGCACTGTAATTTTAGTTGATAAATCTGGAAATCCTAATTGAAATGGCAGTTTTTCTGAAATACCAGTTTAACTGATTATATTATTAAGGCTTATTGAGGGTAATTTCAGATGTGTGTTTGTAACAAGGGCACATTCTTACCCCAGAGCTTCAAACTCATAGAGATCCTCCTGCCTAGGTTTCCTAGTACTAGAGTGTCACGAATATACCATCATGTGTGGCTCCTTTGTTTCTTTTACATTTTAAAGTGTGGCTATAAAACAATAGTTACGGGGCTGGAGAGATGGCTCAGCGGTTAAGAGCACCCTCTGCTCTTCCAGAGGACCCGGGTTCGTTTCCCAGCACCCACATGGCAGCTAACAACTGTCTGTAGTTCCACTTCCAGGCAAACACCAAGGCAAATAAATAAGTAAATAATAAATAAATAAAGTTTTTAAAAAAACAAAAAACAAAAAACAATAGTTACACACCTGTCATCTCAGCACTTGGGAAGCTGAGGCAGGAGGATCAGGAATTTGCAGCTAGCCTCTGTCACATAGCAGTTTGAGAGCAGCCTGGGCTACATACGACCTTGGCTCAGCTGAGAATACGGCTTAATGGAAGTGAACTCAAGGTTTAGACTCCAGTACCGTAGAAACAGCTCAGAAGTGCATCTGGGGCTCATTTCTTTCTTCTGTCGAAGGATGCTATTACAGATGATTCCTTTCACCTTGTTTGATTATTGCCCGAGAATCTATTTCTAAATGTGGAATTGTTGGAGGAAAGAGTATCTGTTACTTGAGGTTACTAAGTTTCCCAAAACTTAGTAAAGCTTAAAAGAAGAAAAACTGGACCCCCTTAAGATCTTCTCCACTTGGTATCAGTGTGTCCCGTTATAGCATGCGCTCCGTGTGTCAATCCACGAGCTCTTATAGACAGTGTGCTGAAGCTACTAGCTGGGCCTGGGGTTTCATGGCTCTAAATAGCAAAGTAAGGCGAGGATGCAGTCCTCGTCTTGTCTAGCCGAGGTGTCGCTCCAGTGAAATAAGCAGGGCTTTTGAAAAGACCAGCGTAACCCTGTCTACTGTAATCTCAGCAGGGAACCTCAGAGAAACTGTAATGAGTGGTGTTCAGGGCAGGGGCTGTGTCACACCCAGCTCCAACCAGTTTTTAGAAGTGTTTTTATTTTGAGAGGTGTTCTTATTCTGTAATCCAGGCTTTCTTAAAACTCACTTTGTAGGTAGCCCAGGCTGATGGACTGACTCATAGTGATGTGCCCACTTCAGCCTTCAACATGCCAGGATCACAGCATAATTGAGCCAAGATACGGGGCCAATAATTTTTAATTAAAAAAAAATCTTTTCCAGTTTTCTCTCTGCACATCATCTTACCCCTGTCCACCTCGATAGAGTTTTTAGATTTTCTTTTGCCTCTCCAATAAAGCTAGGTAGTAGATGGCGTCTCTCTAATGCTCCATGGTGAGGAACTCAGAGAGGTACACCATGTGCCCCGGGTCACACAGCTCCCCAGCCTGCATTTCTGTGAGAACTCAGTGAAATGTGGTGGAGGGAAGAGGGGGGGGGGCAGCGCCACACTTGGGCATTTCCTGGCGGGTAGGGTTAAAAAGTTAACAGTAAAGAAAGGAATGACTGAACGACTGGCTGCCTGGGCCACATCAGGTCCCCCGGTTCCCAGGTTTGCAGTCTGCCCCCTTCCAATTTGATGTCCCTGGGGTTGAAAGATCAAGGGTGCTTGCTGAGGCCACCAGGATGCCAGGCAAAGAGCAGGGTCTGCTCTGGGTCCAGTTACCTGACATAATTAATGCTCAAGGGTGATTAGCAAGAAATGCTCTGATCCTCCACTCCCTTCAGGAGAACAAAGCCCCCTTCTGGTACTGATTAGGTGCTGTGGGGTCCTTTCTGGTGGAGTGTCCTTAACTGCAGGATACCACGGATCACCATCCATCACTGTTCCCCCAATTGGCTGTTTCCATGAGTGACATTGTTCTTGTTTTGATCTGTCTACACCCTGGCTGCTTCCTTTTATAGCCAGATGGTAGGGTTTTGGAGTCCTGTCTGTGACCTTGGAGGCAAGGCAAGGGGGCTTTCCTTTTTTGAAGCCCAGCTTCTGCCCTTAGCCTTATTATGGAGCTGAACTTCTGCTCACCAGCCAGACACTTAACACCACTGGCTTGCCTGGTTCATTTTCAAAGAAAACCACCCAAAGAGGAGATTGAGGCACAGTTGCCCCCGAGCCCCCCCCCAACAGTTGTTGAAGCCTCCCATATCTTAATCCCACCCCTTTTTTGGGGGCAAGGCTTCAAGACAGGGTTTATCTGTGTAGTCCTCACCATCCTGAAACTTGCCCTTTAGACCAGGTTGGCCTAGAATTTAGAGATCCACCTGCCTCTGTCTCAGGAGTGCTGGGGTGAAAGGCTGCACCACTGCTGACTGGCAGTTTCTTAATCTCTTCTATGGAATGGCCAAATCGAATACCCTTTGAATTTCAATGACTGCAAGAGTTTTTGGAGTATCAGCATCAGAAGGGTTTGTGGTAATTATTACTATTATTATCACTATTATTATCATTATTATTAGGGCAGAACCCCTCCCACCTTTTTTCCTTGGCAAAGCCTCACTATGTAGGCCTGACCGGCCAGGAACTCATTATATAGTCTAGGCTGGCTTCAAACTCAGATCCCGCCTGCCTTTGCTTCTAGAGTGCAGGAATTAAAGTCACAAGCCAGCATGCTCTTCGAAGATGGTTGCAGGATGTGAGAGAAATGACAAAGAACCCATGTCACCTGTGGTTTTGCTTTCTCTTCCCGTTTCCTCTGCGTTTGAGCAGATAGGTTAGATACAGGAGGCTGGGCTAGTCTGGGGTCCTTCGGGTGTGACATGCAGTCTGCCCTCCAAAGGCCAGATCACTCAGTCAAAGGGCCAAGAACTTCCTGTGTTGTGCTTGAGTTACAGGGTAATTAAATGAATGAAATACGGTGATGGGGGTGGGGTGAAGCCGCCGCTGTTCATGGCTGTTGATTATTAGCCTCTGATCAGGGCTCTGTCACTTCCTAGAGAGGCAATGTGTTCAAATGAGGGCCAGTCCATAGGATGGGGGCATCTGCTTTATCCGGGAAATGTGTTAAAAGCTAACAAGACGAGCCTGGGCTCCATAGCAAGTTCAAAGTGCAACCTCCCCTGAGGTACAAAGTAAAAACCCCATCTCAAAAGAAGAAGTGAGACCAGAGGGTGAAGGAGTTTCCTGCCGGGCTTGACAACCTGAGTTTGATGCTCAGAACCCACATGGTGGAGGAGGAACTAACTCAGGCAAGTGTCCTCTGACACAAACACACTCTGTCTGTCTGTCTGTCTCTCTCACACACTCTCTCTCTTTCTCTCTCTCTCTCTCTCACACCAAACAAACATTTTTAAGGGCTGTCTTGGGTTCTGCCCTTGACATTGAAAGTTCAATAGGCTCCTGTTGAACCCCTAAAATCCCTGCTCCTGAAAACTTCCAGATTATTCCAAGCCCATGAGCATGTACTTTAAGGCTAGACTTAGCCACTGACTAGCTGTGCACACTTGGGTAAATCTAAGCCTCAGTTTAGCCATCTGTAAAAGGGGCTAAGCAGCGTGATTCTGGCAAGGTTGCTAGGAGACAACTGTCTGTAAAATACTTTTATAGTAAAACTATGTGTGGCAGTGCACACCTGTGGTATGTTCTGTCCTTGGGAGGTAGAGGAAAGGACAATCAGAAATTTAGAATCATACTCCGCTAAATAGCCAGTTTAAGGCCAGCCTCATACGAACAAAATTTAAAAGCCCTCTGAATTAGGCCGTTGGTCAGGGTTCTGGTAACATCTAATTACTTGACAGTCATGAACCAGCCCACACTCAGGTGGACTCTCATAGGTTAGCTGCAGGCACCTACAGTGGTAACATTCCTGGGCTGATTCGGAAGGACGAGTGTAAAGCCAATCTAGGCTACAGAATTTCCCAAGAATCAAGGAACAGAAAAGCAGAGGACCCAGAGGCGGTGTGATGAGATTGCCTAGCCTTGAATTACCTATGTTTAATCATACCTGACCTACGAAGAGACTGAGCAGAGCAGTGCCCCCCTCCCCCCTTGGTCTTCCCTTTTTATTTCATTGAGATTAGATCTCATGTAGCTCAGGCTATCCTCAAATTTGATTTTTTTAGCCAACTGGCCTTGAATTCCTGACCCTGCACCCCACCCTACCCCCAGCCTCCACCTCACAAGGGCTATGCTCTTTTATCCCTTTGCTTTTTATCCTCGCAGGAAGAGCCCAGGGTCTTCAGCAGGGAGTGTGACTGTTTCTTTAGAATGTGCCTGTGGGGCCTGTAGGCAGCTGATACTGTAAGCTCCTTTGCCACTGCATCAAGGTCTGAAGAGAGGGTGTCAAAGGCTAAGAATGTCAGCTGCCCAGTTCCCCAGAAGTGAGACCAACCTTGTAAAATCCCCATGAGGCAGCAACCCCTTGGCAGGCCCTAGGTGACTCCCATTGCATCATGGGAGTAGATGACAGAAGCCACTGGTTTGGACAAGGAGCCCAGACAGGTAGAGAACACAAGATGTTCAGTTGGTGAAGTGTTACTGTACAAGTGTGTGAATCTGAGCTTGTTCTCCAGAAGCCATGTAGAATTCTGTACATAGCAGGGGATGCCTGCAATTCCAGCACTGACCTGCTTTGCGAGGCCTTACACAAAGCTTAGGTTTACTGGCTTAGTGGAATCTGTGAGCTCCAGGTGGGAGAGACCTTGTCTCAGAAAAATAGTGTAAAAGGAAACAGAGAGCAATTGATAGAAGCACGTAATGTTGAGCCCGGACTCCCACACTGTGATAAAACTTCACCTGCAGAAATGCAACAGACATGTCTACTCATCCCAGATAGGGAATCCATGGCCAAACAAAGTCTGCCCTTTCCAGGTGCTTCAGTTGGTCTAAACCTCTTCTTCTAAACCTATAAACCAGGCAGCTTGTCCAGTCTGAGAGTGTTCCTTTCAGCTTGGCTTATCTGCAAGTCTTTTTTTCTGAGTTACACTCTCAACTTTTATTGCCTACTCTGGCAGGGAGAGTTCTAGTGAATCCAGTCAGTTTCAGGGACTTCCTGAAGCTATTTTAGTTGTTTTATCTTCCTGCTTAAGGAGTTTCCTATAGAATGAAGTGGGAGGTTTTGATTGTTTTTAATTAATTTTCATTTTCTGTATATAGATGTTACCTGCACACCATTAACGTACAGTGCCCTTGGAGGCCAGGAGAGGGCATTGTATCCCCAAGACTGAAGTTACAGATGGTTGTGAGCAACCATGTGGGTGCTGGCAATTAAACCCAGCCCTCTGGAAGAGCAACCAGTGCTCTAAACCAACTGAGCCATCTACCCAGTCCCTAGGATTGGATCTTTTAATCTCAGTTTAGGAAACCAACCTCTATTTAGAAAACTGTTAAACAATATCCTTTTTTTTTTTTTTTTTTGATCTTCTTCCACAATGATCCCTGAGCCTTGGGAGGTGAGTGACTATAGAACTAAGAAATAGGCCACCATGCTAGGCGGTGGTGGCACATACCTTTATTCCCAGCACTTGGGAGGCAGAGGCAGATGGATCTTTATGAGTATGAAGCCAGCCTGGTCTACAAAAAGAGTTCCAGAACAGCCAGGGTCACTCAGAGAAACCCTATCTTGAAAAAACCAAAACTATAAAAAAAAAAAAAAAAGAAGTAGGCCACGTGTCACAGTAACAAGCTACTTGTCCCCAGGAGCCTCACCAGTGGTTATGAGTTGAGGCTGATAACAAGTGACAGTGACCTATAGTTGTAAACGTATGTTTAGAAAGCAATTTGACAGGCACATTACACCCATCTAGAAAAAACACAGAAGTTACTTCCCCATTGGGACCTCTGACCTCTCCAGCCATAGGTTCTTATTCTGGCTTAAACTCCCTCTTGTGAAGTGGGTCTTTAATCTAGTTGGAAGACTGGTCACCCATGGTCGCTGAGCCACTGTTGCACAAGCAGGCATATCCTGCCTCGGGTGTTGGTATTTTAGCACACAGAGTCCATAGCCAAGCAGAAATGGTGACAGTTTTCTACCGGCTTCCACCGTGGCTCCTTCCAGCTCTATGAAAGGGCAGGTATCACGGTAGGAGTTTTAGGTTCAGTCTTAGCTTAAATTCTTCATGTCCTACAGTCAAGGCATGCACATGCAATATCTTTAGCCGTAAGGTCTTACTGTCTAGTTCTAGCATACAACCAATAGCAGTAGCAATAGCCTTGGTGGTTTGTATGGCCTTGGGGGCTCCTCTGGTCGACCACACAATGGGAGGTAGCCCACCTCTGACACTGGTGTTTTTTAAATCTTTTTTTTTTTTTTTTTAAACTTTATTTTACTTATTTGCCTTGGTGTTTTGCCTGGAACTGGAACTACAGACAGTTGTTAGCTGCCATGTGGGTGCTGGGAATTGAACCCTGGTCCTCTGGAAGAGCAGATGGTGCTCTTAACCGCTGAGCCATCTCTCCAGCCCCGACACTGGTGTTTTTATCCAGTAACCTTATAGCCTCTGGGAGTGTCTTTTCCTAGCACTGTAGGGTACCGTTTAGATTTAAACTTTTTAGATGTCATTTAATAACTATTTTTTTTCTTTCAATTAATCCAGCCCCAGTTGGGTTGTAAAGTAGCTGAAAGTACCTGGTTGTCTTCAGCCCCATTCTGTACATTAATGTTTGTGAAATGGCTTTCTTTTTTTTTTTTTTTTTTTTTTTTTTAAAAAAAAAAACCTTTATTTATTTATTTATTTATTTGCCTTGGTGTTTGCCTGGAACTGGAACTACAGACAGTTGTTAGCTGCCATATGGGTGCTGGGAATCAAACCCGGGTCCTCTGAAGAGCAGACGGTGCTCTTAACCGCTGAGCCATCTCTCCAGCCCCCAAGTGAAATGGCTTTCTATGTCACCCATACCTAACACTGAGTTGGTGAGACTCTTAATGGTGGCTTGCATGGAAATGCTTGTAAGAGGCCCCTGGTTGTGTCTACACAGTTGTGAGAGCATATTTGCATCTCTCATTTATTGCTAGAGGTTCTGTAAAGTTTACCTGTCAGTCTCTCATGGGACAAGTTGTTATGTACATATCTTTTCAGAGCACCTATTTATTGAGGCATAAACAGGTTTTTTGGATTGTTTATTTTATGTGCATTAGTGTTTTGCCATGGATTTTGGGTTCCCTGGAACTGGAGTTACAGACAGTTTCGAGCTGCCTCTTTGGTGCAGGGAACTGAACCCAAGTCCTCTGGAAGAGCAGTCAGTGCTCTTAACTGCTGAGCCAGGCCTCAGATGTTTAGACAGCATGGAAAACGCAGAATATTTCACAGGAATGTCAGCAGCCTTAGCTATTTTACAGCCTATATTTGATCCTCTATGACCAAACTTTATGTGGACCCAGTGGACAACTTCCAAGGGTACCTGAGGGGAAATGACCCTTATCTTGGTAAGGGCATCTGCTTCCTAATTTCCAGGGAGACTTAATGAGATGTGGGCAGCCAAATGGAAAACTACCAGGGATCCCTATTGAACTCTGTTATATATTTCTGTCCACATTTGTTGCGCCTATAGTTTCCGACCCAGCACCTGCCAATTCTCCTTTTCCCAGTGGGCCATCATAGAGCAAGGCCTCTAGAGATACAGCCTTACTGCTAGTATAGACTGTCACAGACCAACTCTCACGAGTTCCTGCTGTCCATGCTGCTCCTGACTCAGGTCATTATCTACTTTTGCCTTCTCCGTTTTCCAGCTACATGGTATCTGTGTTCATGTGTATTGTTATAGCTGCCCATTCTTGTTTTGTGTGTCTATAGTGCTATCTGTGTTGAAGGCATCTACATGGATGACTGCTATTCCTTCTAGGACTTTTAACTGGATTAGCTGTTGGTTCCATTACTGGGGGATTCTCAGTGGCTTTAAAGGACCTTGGTCCTACGAGAGCCCACATGGCATTGGTGATGGGGATGGTAGACACCCTGTCTCTTTGTTGTAAGCATACATGCTACCTTTATAGAATATGATTATGTGCCATCCCAGAAAGGGGATTGGCTAGGCGGCCTTCAGTCCAACCCTTTATTGGAAGCTATTTTGACAGTCACTGGGGTGGGACGCCTAATAGATTCCACCTGTTGCCATGCTTTATATCTTACTAACAGTTGCTGTCCTGGTGCTGTGCTCCCAGCTTCTGCTCCTTTCTATGACTGAAACCAAAACCCATTTTCCCAGCTTGCTTTTGCTGTAACCCCCAGCCTTCTGAACTTCTGGTGACTTCTCATTGGAAGGGACACTGGGGTAGAGTCATCATACACAGCTGGTTAACCTGTCCCACGGCCTCTTGAACCTTTCTGTCCCAATTCCACAGAATATACCTTTTTTTACCAAGTTATACAGAGGATGGGCTGCCTAGGGAAGATGGGGTGCGGGAATCCTTTAATATCCCAAGACCCTGCTCACACAACCCTCCCCCCAATGCCTGTAGCTCCTTTACATTGACAGGCACAGGCTGTGGTAGGATTCTGCCAACAACATTGTCAAGTATCAAATGCATTTTAACAGAGCATAATAACCCCCCCTCCCGCCCCCGCCGCCAAAATTTTAGAGCTTTGCCTGGCCCTTGCTGCACCTTCTGTGGACTTATCTCACTCTCGTCTCTTTAGATGAGTTTCGAGATCTGCGAAGCACTGGGAGGTCAACATTACGCCATCTATATAATGAGACCTTTTTACAGAGGGTAGACAGGGAAACAAAGCAAAGACAGTCAGGCCACCATCCTATGACCAGTGGTGGAACTGTGAATGTCCTTCCAGAAGTACTCTGAATGTCTACTGCTGACTATTCTTCCTGAATGCATATTGGTCTCGGGACCCAGAAGCCAAAGGAATATTTTTAAAATGAACTAGCAAGGCCTAAGACAGCGTAGAAAAGACCCCATTGCTTGTACCGGTTGTACAGCACTGTGGATGGGGTGAGGTGAGGATGACCTTATCTCTCTGTAATCCACAGTCATTCTCCAGGAGCCATCTGTTTTTTTCACAGGCCATTTTGGGATAATGAAAGGGCTCTGAGCTGGATAAATGATCTCAACCCTTTCTAATGCTCTAATGGTTTCTGTAGTTTCATCATGGCCCCTGGGCAGTCTATGTTGCCTGACCTCCACCACCCTACTCAGAGGGGGCAGTTTTGTAAGCGTCCATCTTGCCCGACCATGAATAACTACCTTCGTTATGTGTACTCTTAGGTGAAACTCCCCAACAGTGGTGTACAGGGTGTGGGCCAGCAATATATCTACCCCAAATGTGTTCTTGCAGTGAAGAAATATACATTGTATACTCTAGGAATAACAATTAGTCCTTTTTACCTATACTATCTTATCTCCATATCCACCTACTATGTCAGTTGTCCCTGATGCTTTTGGGGTGGCCACGAACTAAGGTACACTCAGCTCCATTATTCACCAATGCTCATGTATTTTGAACATTAGGGGGGGACAAATAAATCCATCACTTGGCATGAGGCCTCCAGGCACCATGTATAGCCTTCACTTGTAGGCACCCTTGGTCCGCCACCCGATCAGAGTAGCTTGGGCAGCTCCCGTCATAGGACACCTTTTTCTTCCTTAAGAAGTGTCACTGGGGACCACCTGTACACCCTATCTTTTGTTTCTTTAACCCTTTGGTGAATTGGTGGTCAGGCTCTAAGGCCTTCCGAAGACTCAAAGCTTGGAAGTTGGCTTTCTATTACTATGTCCCCTGGGAACCCCAGTTCGGCACTACTCTAGCCACATTTCAGGTGACTCAGGCCGGTTGTGGTGGCGCACGCCGGTAGGATTTGCTGAAGGAGGCAGAGGCAGGAGGATCAGGTGACTCAGATAGGACCCACTCTGTTGACGTTTCTCTTGTCTCGTCCCATGTGCTCTAGTACTTTACGAATTGGGTTCTCGTGATGGTCTAGCTTGCTCAGGTCTGCCAATGCCTCTCTGACTTCATAAAGATTCCATCTCACACACGGGGCTCGGCAAGGCCAATATTAATCTTGAGGTCCCTGTTTAATCAACCTTCTCTTTAATTCTCCCATGAACATAGTTTTGTTTGGTCCGTCAAACTGAGGTGAATTCCCAGCTTCCTCATTCCCAGTTCTCTCAACAGTGCTTGTCCCCGTCCCCACCATGTGCTGCTCCCAGACATTCATGGGGGCTTCAGATAGAGATAAACAAGCGTTCCTAATGGCTTTAATACGCCAGTTCATCGGGGAACGTTTTCCCTCACTCTCAGAATTATGCTGCAGCCTTTGCCTTCAAGAGGGATGGGTAGTTTCGTCACTCGGTTTTCCTGCCTCCACAGCGGTTAGACTGATCCCATTCATGTCCCTCTTGCCTAACAAGCCAGGCTCTGACAGGCTCTTTCAATACTTGTTTTAATGCCTTCCCTGAATTCAGCAGCTTAAAACAGTGAGTATTCCCCAATTACCATAATTTTTTTTACACTGGACCATTGTCAATACCCCCATCTGCATGATGGATTAGAGATTTTCCTCTTTTGTTCTATTAAAGGTCAGACCTGTGGGGTATCTTCTTCTGCTTTTCCCATGCTGTTTTCTTAGTTCTAAATTCTTGAATCCCAGGAAGGACTTTTGAGAACAGATCGGATCTAATATGTATCGCCCCCTCCTCCTGCCCCACCTTAATAATGATGAGCTAGCACCTTTATCATCTCGTCCTCTTGTTTATCTGGCTGACTTGCCAGATCAGAGGCTGACCCGGAGGATGCTGACACATCTCCCTTTCTTGTTGCGATCCCTCTTTAACACAAGTTGATGCTTGGCCACTATCTCAGCATCAGATGCATTTCTAACTACACAACAGAGGCCAGGCAACCTGTGCCACTGCTGCTGCTGTTGCTGCTGCCGACGCCACCGCCACTACTAACAATCTAGACTCCTGTGCTCTCATCTCAGAGACTAACTTTCCTCTAAGCCTTTCACTCTTTCCAGGGCAGCTCTGTATTCACGTGGTGAATCCTGCTCATCAAGCAGATGTACCACCCCATACCACATGGATGAAGACTGCCATCCTGTAATTTCTTCCACTGATACACCTAATCTTGATGGCTCAGCCCTACTTTGCACATCTCACTACTCATAGCAAAAAACATACAACTGTTGTCATATACAAAGGCACACTAACGCACACCATACACGAAAGGACAGCTCTATCAGAATTTCTTTTTTTTTTTTTTTTTTAAACTTTATTTATTTGCCTTGGTGTTTTGCCTGGAACTGGAACTACAGACAGTTGTTAGCTGCCATGTGGGTGCTGGGAATCGAACCCGGGTCTTCTGGAAGAGCAGAGGGTGCTCTTAACCGCTGAGCCATCTCTCCAGCCCCAGAATTTCTTGTACCCCCCTCTTAGGCTGCTCAGCCTTAGTAGTGCTCAGTATGCTTGCTTCCCATAGCTAGGACTATACACTCAGGCCTTCTAACTTATCTTTGGTTCAGCCATGTTCCTGCTCAGGTGAACTGTGTTGTGTGACAGAATTTTTCCTAGGGAGACATAAGACACACGTCTACTCATCCCAGATAGGGATCCTATGACAGACCAAAGTATGGATACCAGGAAAGTCTAACATGGTGAACCATGAGTTCTGTTGGAGTTACTTACAGGAGCAGAAGTGACTCAGAGACCACTGCGTCACCAAAGCCCACTCCAGCATGGGTGACAGCTCATAAAAGCCGGGGACCTGGAGCCCACTGCACAGCCTGCAGGCAGCTCAACATGCTGGAGAGTGTCCTTTTCAGGTGCCTCAGTTGGTCTAAACCTCTTCCAGGCAGCTCAGCTGGTTTCTGCTTCTACCAGGCAGCCGGTCTAGTCCGAGAATTTTCTTTGGAACTTTACTGAGCATCTTTGAAGCTCAGGTCCACATCTAGGAGGGACTCTCAGCTTTTATTGCTTACTCTGGGAGAGAGGAGCCTAGTGAATATGGTTAGTTTCAGGGTCTTCCGGAAGCTATTTCGAGTTATTTCCCTTCCTGTGTCCTGTGTAAGGAGCTTCCTGCAGGATGTAATGCTTTGATCTCCACACATGTTCCTGCTCATATGTACCTACAAATAAGTGTCTATCCACACTAGAGACATTGAGAAAAGGCCAAGTTGACTGTTGACCTACAGAGGGTGTAATGTGGGGTTTCCAATGAGGTATCCAAAGGCTCCCTAAGCAACAGTTAGATTTCAGATCCTAGTTTGGAATCTGGCAGGGTCTTATGTGCACATTTATAATAAAGACCTCTGATTGGAAGTTTCAAAAAGAGATTCTCTGTGTTCTGGAAAATACTGTGTGTAACATGAATGACAGCAAAAGCCAGTTGTTAGAAGAAAATGATTAGTGGTTAAGGGATGCCCAGTGACCGTAACAAATGCCCAAGATAACAAACTTCAAAGACAGGAAAGGTTTATTTTGGTTTAAAGATTGAAGGGTTCCAGCCCCTGGTCCATTTGTCTTTATGTTTGTTGAGGCCACATCATGGTGGGCAAAGCCATTCACATAATAACCATAAATGAGAGGGGCAGAAAGGAACCCGTGGTCTTCATAACCTTTCAAAAGCATACTTCAGTGACCAGGAGACCCTCCTTCCTCTCCCCTCCCCCGCCTTTTAGATGGCATCGTGACATATGGCCCAGGCTCTTCTTGAGCTCTTATTTTTTGCTTTTCACTTTTATTTGATGTGTACTTTGCCTGCATGTATGTCTATACACCATGTGTGTGCAGTGTGCTTGCTGTGGTCAGAAGAGGGCTTCGTATCTCCTGAAACTGGAGTCCCAGGTGGTTATGAGCCACTGTGTGGGTGCTTGAAATTGAACCTGGGCTCCCTGGAAGAGCAAGTACTCTTAATTGCTGAGCCATCTCAGCAGCAAGACTCCCCCTCTGCCTCCCTGGCTAGTTTGACATTAACTATTACAGCCCAAGCTGACCTTGAACTCACAGTAATCCTTCTGCATCAGCCTACCCAACTGTGACACCACCATGCCTAACTTAGGCTCCAATCACTTCCTTCTCCTGGTTCCTCACTGGGAATGAGTCCTTGAAGCATGGAGTTTTGGATGCACTGAAGTTCCAAGAGTTAGGAGTGAGAACTTGGGTCTCTAATCAGATATCTCTGATTCCATATGTGCTTATATTAGTTTACATCTTCTGGTGAGTCTTGGTATCAAGAATTTCATCATTCGTCTTGTAAACCTTGTTCATAGGGTAGATGCAGGCTGATGGAGGGCGGGTTCTGTCTGTCTGTCTGACTGTAGTTCCAACTGCTGTCTTGTGTAGGTTAAATATTCAACATATGAATATCCCATTGAGGCAAACAAACGTTGGAGCTGATTTTCAAGTTTAATCGAGTCTTATTTATGGGCTTTCATAGTTGTGAAATCTGCCTGTTATCAACTTGTCTGTAGCTTCCAAAGCAATACCCAGTGCTTGTCTGGTCCTTTGCAGATATACACATGAACATCGTGGAGGAAATGTTTGAGTTACTTGACATACTCATTCCCATGTTGCAGGCTTTTATCTCTCAGAATGGAAGCAAGTGTGCTTTTGTTGTCTAAGTTGCCCCAAAGCACAATACTGTGATGCTGTCATTGTTCTGGGGCATAGGTTGTGACATGCAAAGGAAATACATGTCAGAAGAACCTCCTTCTGGCCATGGCTTCCATGGTAATGGGTCAACCATATATATTAACTGTGGGGTCTTTAAGCACAAATATATTTAAATATATTGATTGATGATTGATTAAATGATTGAATGGGGGCAATGTGACCAAAGGCTGGAAGGTAGCTAGCCCTGTTTCTCCTAGGGAGTGTATTGGTAGTTCTTTGTCAATTTTCTTCCTCCTGTTTGCTGGACAATGATAAGGTGACTTGCACTGGACAAGCTACCAGATGTAGAAAAGCAGCTTCACTTTTTGTCTTCTTGGACAAAGATATATCTGTAGGTTATAGCAGATACACATGAATAAATGCTTAGGCAGTTGGGTTAGTGCCGTGTGGGACCATGCACAAGTGCTGTGGGTAATGGGACTGATTTTGATCTTAT
The DNA here is from genome assembly GCA_004025045.1 of Sigmodon hispidus. NCBI lineage: Eukaryota > Metazoa > Chordata > Mammalia > Rodentia > Cricetidae > Sigmodon > Sigmodon hispidus. The sequence continues at coordinate 54,143 of PVIH01002329.1, read as the reverse complement.
TGGGGGAGGCGGAAGGACCCTGGAAATTAGGCTTATGGGTAAAGGATTAGAGGGTTGGGTGTGGGGGTCACACTGACATAAGTGAGTCAGGTGGGATCACGGGGAGCTAGCCAGTATTGGAGGTCATGGAAGAGAGTTTAGATGTGAGAGTCCTAGGGAATCACTGAAAGATTTCATTTTTGGCGGGATGGCTTTTATTAATTGTGATGAGATATATGTTGCACAGAAAGGTAACATCCTGGGCATGGGTAGATGGCTCAGTCTGTGAAGCGTTTGTCATGGGAGCGTGGGGACCTGGGTTTACATCATCACTGCTGGTTAAAGAGGGGGAAAATGCAGCTCCTGCCTGTATTGCCGGCCCTTGAGAGGCAGAGGCAGGAGGATTCCTGGGGCTTGTGGTCTAGCTTGGTCTAACTAGATCCGTGAGCTTCTAGTTAGTTCAGTGAGAGATCCTGTCTCAAAAAAACAAGCTGGAAGTTTCAGGAGGACTGAGGCTGTCCTCTGGCTCTCACATGCATATGCATGAGGACATACACATACACATGCACAACACACACACACACACACACACACACACACACACACACACACACACACACACGTTACCATTTTTATTTTCTGAGTGTGCCAGCGAATGACCCCAGGGCTTCGTGCATGATAAGCATGTGCTTCATCCTTGGATAGTTCCGAGCCCTTGGTATTCTGAGGCAGGGTCTTATTCCATAGGAAACTGGAAGGTGGTGGAGGATGAAGTGAGGGAAATTCACTTCCCCAGCATTCTCTGTGGATCCCCATTGTTGACTGACTGTAGCCACTGAAGGCCACACTGTCTACCATAACCTTTCCCAACTCATATCTGGTAACAGTTGCATTCATGTTTTTCTCCTACCAAGGTCATGATGGACAGACTGATCAATTTCTTTTCCTTGCTGGACTTCAATGTTATAATCTACATTTTTGATTATATTTTTGATGACTATGATGAGCATCTAGCTGGTTTTGTGTTGATGATATCTCTTTAGTGAAGTCTGAACTCTCAATGTAAGTAGGCTAGCCTCAGACCTACAGCAGTCCTCTGGCCTCTGCCTCCAAAGATTGTCCCTATTAATTTTCCCCTCATGTATTATTCGATTTTTGACTTCTTGAGATAGGGTCTATGTATAGCCCCAGCTGTCCTGGAACTCACTAGGTAGACCAGGCTGGCCTCAAACTCACAGGGATCTGCCTGCCTCTGCCTCTCAAGTGCTGGGATTAAAGCTCACTACTACTCCTGGCTATTTTATTTTGGTTTGAGACAAGATGGTATTCTGTAACCCTGGCTGGCCTTGAACTCACAGAGACCTGCTTGCCTCTGCCTCCTGAGTGCTGACATTAAAGGAATTCATCACCATGCCTGACTTATTCATTTTGTATCTGGCAAATTCAAGTTTTCGCCAGATACCAAGAGCCTGGGAAATAATTTGTTGAATGAATGAACTCAGCCGCAAAAATTTCCAGGGGTTTCCAAAGATAAAGTTTTTGCCACTTAGTTTCATTTGTTTGTTCTCTTTGACCTGCTCACCCAAATTCTTGAGGGCTGACCGACTGGGACTGGGTCTTAGGCTTTCCTGTCTCAGTCCTGCTAAAAGCACCCTAATTGAGAGGAAGAGCTCCGATTCTCTCTCGTTCCCTTAGCCCCTCAGATGGAGGCAGCCCCTTCATCACCCTCAATCCAGAAAGATCCTCGCCACGCTGGCATTTGTCAGCATTTGTGTCTTTTAGAAAGACATTATTGGAACCTCAAGACAGCGCTTACCGAAATAACCTGCAGTTAAAGTCTGTAGCCAAGGATTCTGCTTTGAACCTGATAACCTGCTCAGCACAGACATGTTCTTGGAAAGCAATTGAGATGTGAAGGGTTGGTGCCTTTGAAGCCATGAGAAAGTCTGGCAGGTACTGAGTGGTCTCTTGTCCATTGCTGCTGGCCTGTTCCCAGGACAGGGACCGATCTTTCACACTTTTGTCATCAGATGCTATCATATATTGCCATAAGTTTTTCCACTTCCCCCTCCATCCTCCTTTTCCCCCTCCTTTTAATTTCTCATTGTTAGGGATGGTTGGCTACATAATGCCTTTAGATATCTTATCCTTCCAATTTAGAAAATCTAGAAAAAAACAGGGCAAGTCTGGGTGAAATTTATTTGATTCCTGGCACCAAAGTAGGGTGCTGAGTGTTTGTGATTGAGGGTGAGGGAACCCTTAGTTGCACACAAAGAAAATAAGTGGAGCTTGGAAGCAAGAGTGAAGCCTGATTTCTATGTTAGCCTAGCAGTACCTGGGGAGCCTGGAGAAGTTCAGAGCTATAAAGTGAACCCCCGTCTGAAGGGGGAGAAAAAGGACAAAAGTGTTGGTTGCTTTGAGCCAGATCGAAACTCACTATCTACCATAAACTGGTCCCTGCCTCACGCCCAAATGCTCGAATTATAGTCCTATGGCACCACTAATTTACTAACTAATTTATTTCACTTAAGATAATGAATCCAAATTTCCTTTTTAGGCAGAATTCCACTGGGTGTATCTGTACCACATTTTTATATACACAACATTTTGTTTACCTCTTTGCCACAGGACACTTGGCTTTCTTTTACCACGATAGTTTTTATTTTATGTGTGTGAATGGTTTGTTTGCACTCATTATGTGCACCGTGTTTATGTTTGGGTACCCAAGGAGGTCAGAAGAAGTCATCAGATTCCTTAGGACTGGAGTTAAAGACAGTTGTGAGCCAAACCCAGGTCTAAATGCCTTTTGTAGGCCAATGAGATGGTTTTGTGAATTCCCTCTGTGAGACCCGTATTGTAGAAAGAGAGTGCTGACTCTTGTAAATTGTCCTCTTACCTCCACACCGTAGCATATGTGTACATACACACAAAATAAATATATAAAGTTTTAATGCCAATTTTCTTTTTTTGCTCTTACATGATCGATTCTTTTTTTTTTAAAAAAAAAAAAAACAAAACAAAACTTTGTTTATTTGTTTGTTTATTTGCCTTGGTGTTTGCCTGGAACTGGAACTACAGACAGTTGTTAGCTGCCATGTAGGTACTGGGAATCGAACCCAGGTCCTCTGGAAGAACAGCCGGTGTTCTTAACCTCTGAGCCATCTCTCCAGCCCCACATGATCGATTCTTTATTCTTAGAACTAGCCTGTTATTATTACCATCATTGCTTTGAATTATCTTGAGTATCATTCTGTCTTAAATTAATCAAAACTCTCTTGAAATTAAAACTCATGCAAAACAGTAATTCTGGTTTGCAAAAGAGGATATGTTTCTGCACCTGTCTTTACATCTTTGTCCATCTGTTCAGCCACTTTTAAAGTACTTTGGTTCACATGCCTATAATCTACTATGTGGGAAGCTGAGGCAGGAGGATTGCTATGTGTCCCAGGCCAGCCTCAGCTACAGTGTGAAACTCTGTCTCATAAGCTTAGAAAAAATATTTTTAAATATTTTTTTTAAAAACCCAGTGTAGTGGTACACTGCACACCAACTTTAATCTGGATTTCTAAGGCTAGTCAGAGCTACATAGTGAGAACCCTTTAAAAAAGAAAAGATTATGAATTTGGCTTAATGGCCTTTATATATGAATTTGGTCGAACTTTTTCTGTATTTTTGCTTGTTTCCTGTTTTGGTGTGATGATACCTTCATGGATTTTCATCGGTTCAGGGGCTCTAAATTGGCTCTGTGGAGCCATTTTTAAAGATGTAGAACAAGAATGTTAAAGAGACTTCCCCCTCCCCTAAGACAGGGTTTCTGTGTGAAGTCCTGGCTGCTGTCTTGGAACTTGCTCTATGGACCAGACTGACCTGGAACTCACAAAGAACCACCTGCCTCTGCCTCCCGAGTGCTGAGATTAAAGGCATGCCTCACCACTACCCAGCCAGAAGTTTATTTTCTTGAGGCAGCACATCTTACTCAACCTGGAGCTTGCAGATTCAGTCAGCTAGCTTGGATGGCCAGGGACCCTGGGTTCCTCCTGTCTCTTTCTCCTGCGTGCCGATAGCTTTTCACTTAGGGAATGAAAATAAAAGAAATGGAAAAGAAAAAAGGAAAGGACATAACAGGTTCCAGATTCCAGCATCAGATGAAATAGGAGAGAGAGACAAAGACAGACAGACAGACAGACAGAAAGGCCATGCATGTATGGTGGAGGAGAAAGCTTATTGTAGAGAAAAGAGAGAGTATAGCCAGAGACAGAGACATCCGGAAGAGTCCAAATTAGACATGACCTTGTGAGAAGGAGGAGAGGGGAGGGCCAAGCCAGGAGGCCAGACAGTGGACAGACGAAAAGAACAGGTGACCAAAACAGCTGGGCAGCTGGGGGAAGGATGTGCCAGCCTGGAGGGCCCTGTAGCGGTTAAGGGAGAACCTCGCACCAGTGTCCTCTTTGGTTTGTTAAGTAGGCTCCTCAGTCCTTGGTCCCAGGTTTGAGACCTATTACTTCTGTTCTGGGACTCAAACTCAGGTCTTCCTGGCTGCACAGCAGACACCCTGCTAGGTCATTTCCTCAGCCCCTTACATCCTTTCTTTCTGAGGCAGGGTCACATGTAACTGGGTTGACCTAAACTCAGTAGGTAATGTAGGATGACCTTGATTTTCCTGCCTCTTGAATAATGAGATTACAGGCATGAGCTGCTGCGCCATCAGAAAATAATTTTAAAATCACAAACATTCACCAGGCAGTGGTGGTGCACGCCTTTAATGCCAGCACTCAGGAGGCAGAGGCAGGCAGATTTCTGAGCTCAAAGCCAGCCTGTTATACAAAGTAGTTCCAAGACAGCCAGGACTACATAGAGAAACCTGTCACAAACCAAACAAAACAAAACAAATCACAAGCATTCTGAATATTGTAGCTCCATTAATGCTAGCATTCTATGCATGTATAGCCTCTCAGTGTTTCTACTGGGGGGGAGGGTACCAGTTAAATTGTGTGTGTTGCACATACTCTTGGGGATCAAATCATGGTAGATAGAATACTCCTTCACGGGGCTGGAGAGATGGCTCAGCGGTTAAGAGCACCGTCTGCTCTTCCAGAGGACCCGGGTTCGATTCCCAGCACCCACATGGCAGCTCACAACAGTCTGTAGTTCCAGTTCCAGGCAAACATCAAGGCAAATAAATAAAGTTAAAAAAAAAAAAAGTTAAAAATAAAAAAGAGTACTCCTTCACTAACCTCTACCTCTAGACCCTAGAAGAACCTGCTTCTCTGATCCAAATTGCATGAACATTTATACTTAATATGGAGCCTAATAGGGGAATTAAATAACCCCAACACCCAAGAGTCTGAGGCAGGCTCAGGTTGAATAAGATAGCTCAGAGTCTAAGGGTGACTGCCTTAACCTGGGCTTTTAATCTCAGCACTTGGCAGGTGGATCTTTATATTTAAGGTTAGCCAGTGCTATACAGAGAAGTTGTCTTAAAAAAAAAAATCAGGAGGGAGATACTTGTCTTCAGCCTACAGCATGAATTTGATCCTTGAGCTCCATGTGGTGGAAGCATTTACCCTTACAATCACATCTTACCTCTTTCATGTGTGCACTGTGGAAGGTTCATGACCTCCCCACACACACACACATAAACTCCTCTCCATAATAGTAAAATGTAACAAAATTTTAAAGAAGCAAGTTTTAAGTTTAGCCTGAACTAAGTAGCAAGTTCCAGGGCAACCTGAGCTACAGAGTGAAACCCTGTTTCAAAAAGAAAGGAAAGTAATTTGGGGGGGAGCAGAGCAGTGGTGGTGTACACCTTTAATCCCAACACTAGGAAGGCAGAATCAGGTGGATCTCTGAATTTGAGGCAAGGGCTGTTACTGTTACTTAGAGAAGCCCTGTCTTGAAAAAAGATTTATTTTGTGTGTGTGTGTGTGTGTGTGTGTGTGTGTGTATAAGGAACATTGGATCTCCTGGAACTAGAGTTACAGATGCTTTTGAGAGATACCATGTGGGTGCTGGGAACTGAACCCATGTTTTCTGTAAGAGCAGCCAGTGCTCTTAACCATTGAGCCATCTCTCCAGTCCCAAATAGTGACTTTTAAAGTCAGGACTGGTTCTGCATTGGGATAGATGATGGAAAACCATCTCTTAGGTCAATGCTAGTTATCTGTTAAATTAGTTTTTTTTTTTAAACATCTTGCACATAGTCTCAAATCTTACAGTACATATAAATATTTATAGGTTTATTTTGTTTAAAGAGGCTTAATTAGGAAAGGAACCTCTGTAGCTCGAACCCTTATTGGTTTTAATAATAAAAATCCAGAGCCAGATATCAGAGTAAATGCCAAAAGATCAGAGAAGCAAAGGAAAAAACCACAGCCGCCTTTTACCTCTAGACTCCTCATCCTGAATGGGGCCAGCTCCTGTCTCCTCCTACTGTATATTCCTCTCTCTGCCCAGCCATATCACTTTCTGTCTCCACCTCCCTAGTGATGGGATTGAAGGAATGTCCCTCCCAAGTATTGGGTCAAAGACGTGAGATCCCAAATGCTGGGATTAAAGATGTGAACCTCCACTGCCAGGCTCTACTTCTCTTTTAGACTGGATCAATCTCATATAGCCCAGGGTGGCTGAGAACTCCTGGTCTTCCGCCTCTCCAGTGCTGGTGTGTGTCACCACTGCCTGGCCTCTATGGTTAACTAGTGGCTGGCTCTGCCCTCTGATCTTCAGGCAAGCTTTATTTGTTAAAGCACAATATATCACCATCCAATCTCTATTTAATGAAATGCTCAGTCTATTGAGAATACCCATATGATAAATACATGTGGCTTCTAAATGCTGTGGAATGTATCTTGAGGGGGTAAATAAGGAGCGATAAAGTAGCATTAGTAATTTCTTTTTTTTTTTTTTTTTTTTGCATTAGTAATTTCTTTAACTGAAATTACTGCAGCCTGGATTTGTCAAAATTATACTCTTCTAACCAGTTTTACCAGGTAATCCTAGACTCCTTGGTATCTGACAAAATTCACAAATGCCTTTTATTTCCCTTATATATTAATAAGACTGATTCTCCAAAATACCTTTTGCTAGGCAGGCATGGTGGTACAGGCCTGTAATCCTGGTACTGGAGTAGCTGAGGCAAGTGTTGTTTGAGGCTAGCCCAGGCAACATAGCAAAGTATTTTGCTTTTACTGTTTATTGAGGTATGGATTATTGAAGAGAGGCAAGCAGAAAAATAGAGGTTGAACAACTGAAACATGCAATCTTTGTTGCTGCTAAGTATAAATGACACCTTGCATTACGATGGCCCTCTGCAGACAAGCTCTACCATTTCTGTTTGTTCTAGCAGGCATTTTCATAGTGGTGTTCGTTGGCTCAGGGGGGGTTCCAGTAACTCACTGCAATTGGCTCCCAGAGACTCTGTACTCTTTTCTTGTACTAGATCTGTGAAAATTGCTTCTAAGCTTTACCCATGTCTTTTGGGATATGGACACAAAGAAAGGGACCTTACACTGGGGAGGACCTCCTCCCTTATCTGGAACCAGAGTCCTGGTGAAAGGTGGATACATCTGACTTCCCTCTGCCCATTTCCAGAAGTGGGCAAGTGAGGGCAATGGTTGAGAATTGGCATCAGGGCTCAGAGTATGATGAATGGTTGAATACTTGGTATTTTGCTGTACGCTCTTTTAATTTATTATTAAACAAGTCGAAGTTTTACTGTAAGCAATTAATTGAGCCTGAAGACCTTATAAAAAGAAATGAGGCTGGTTTATAGCCCTGGGAGTCAATGGAAAGGCATAAGCCTGGAAGGGTTGGGGTACAGCTCCTTCACAAAGTGTGTGCTTAGGTTTTTGTGCACAAACCAATCCACATACATAGAGTAAAATGAGAGATCTGGTCCATAAGAGCACTGTGAACTTAGGTAATCTCAGCAGCCTTCCCTATAGGATGGCTCTGCAGACGCTTGTGAGAATGGTGAAGGTGAGCATTCCATTACTGTCCCTTTTTTGTTACTGTTGTTTCTTGGAACAGGATCTCATGTAACGAAGGCTGGCCTGGAACTTACTATATAACTTCTACTGGCCTCGTTCCTTGGCCTCCAGGTCATGGGGTTATTGGCATGAATCACCATATTCTTTTGTCTTTTACTATACTACTCATTTTTTTAAATAATAATTTTTTGAGACAAGGTCTTACTCTATAGTTCTGGCTGGCCTAGAGTGATAGGTAGACTCAGCTGCCCTAAAACTCACAGAAATCCACCTGCCTCTGCCTGCAGTGCTAGGGTTAAAGGCGTGATCTACCATGCCCAGTTGATATATACCTTTACTTTTGACACAAACTCTTGCTTATTTACTCAGGTTTTCCTTGAACTGAAGCCAATGCCGCGCTTAGATTTGTCATCTTCCTGCCTCAGGCTCCCAGGTGGCTGGGATCCTAGGCATGTACCACGGAGCTCAATTTAAATGATACATTCTGCACGCACTTTCCCGTAACTTCCTTTATAAAGAACAGTTATAATCTCAGGCGTGCAGGTCCTGCCTCTGCACTGTATTCTCAGTTGTTGGTATATTGCCTCCTCCTCCTCCTCCCCTTTTGATGTGTTTCTTCTTGTTTCATTTTTAGCTCATTGTCTTTTCCGTCTCGGGATGAGGCTAAGTCTGGGCAGAACCAGGAAATATTCCTGAAGTCTCAAAATCTGATAGGTACCATTAGAATATCCCGTGATACCCAAAGAGAAAGAGAAAGCAGGTGGATCCTGTGACTAGGGAGGAGTTGGCATCCGGATGTTTTTGTTTGTTTTGTTTTTATTTACTCATCATGGGCTGAAAGCTCTGGCTTCTCTTGGCTCAGGGCAAGCACCATCAGCATAGTGGCACTACCCTTGAGAACTTTCTAAGAACAAAAGGAAGTTCTGCCTATATGGAGCAGGGAGCGTGTTCAGTTCTTCAAGGTCACTCCTGATGAGGCCAGGGTCATGTAAGGACCAGCCAAAGCCCAATGGAAACAGTACAATGTAAGGTGGTAATTCTGCTGGGTAAGGGATGTCATGTCTCCTTGTATATAGTCTAGAACCCTATCAAAACAAAACAGATGTTGGATAATTGCACCAGTTAGCAAAAGGAAGCTTGGTTGTGAGAGATAGAGAAGAAGCCCCTAGAGAGTACCAGGAGAGAGATCTCCAAAGAGGCTTTTGGATTGTGGATTGTGGCTGGCAGGTACCTTATGTTTAGAAGATAACTCAGCCTGGTGATTACTCAGTTTTGGTCTCCTCTAGTAAGAACAAACATCAGGCCAGCATCCTAACTATACCTGCCCTCCTTGGTATTGCATTTAAACCAAGAATTCACAATTTATAAAAATCTAGCAGGGGGGGCTGGAGAGATGGCTCAGCGGTTAAGAGCACCCTCTGCTCTTCCAGAGGACCCGGGTTCGATTCCCAGCACCCACATGGCAGCTAACAACTGTCTGTAGTTCCAGTTCCAGGCAAACACCAATGTAAATAAATAAATAAATAAATAAATAAATAAATAAATAAAAGTTAAAAAAAAAAATCTAGCAGGATTGAGTTGTGTTTACCAATACCTGGATTTCTTGAACTTCAGAGGCTGAGGCAGTAGGATTGTTGGGTGTTTGTAACCAACCTTGTCTACATCCAAAATGTTTACTCCAGCCAGGATCTCTCTCTCTCTCTCTCTCTCTCTCTCTCTCTCTCTCTCTCTCTCACACACACACACACACACACACACACACACACACACACACACACACACACACACAAAGACTCCATCTCATAACAAAACAAAAACCTAGTAAGAGGGTTTTTTCTCTTTTAGCATCAATCAACATGTCAGTTGGATTGTGAACTGTTTGTGTTTGAGACAGGGCATCACTATGTAGTCCTGACTGGCCTAGAACTTGATATGTAAGACTAAGCTGGCCTCAGACTCACTGAGGTCCTCCTGCTTCTTCCTCCTGAGAGTTCAACTGGAAAAATGTAAGCTACCGAAACTGGTCAAGTGACAAACCAGTTTGTTGTGGTTTTTGCATCTTCTTCTCTGGGGCCAGGATCAGATTGGAATGGAATCCTTTTGCTTCCTAGCAGAATCTCACCTCAGCTTTTTCATCTACCCCGAAGGGGGTGAGGGGCACAGCACAGTTCGTGTGACAGTAAACCTTGACTGTTCTATGACCTTAAATTCGATTGTGATCTTAGCATGCTCAGTGCAGCACTGTGGTGGTGGTGGGGGATGGACTTTTCTCTGGATGATGTTAGATAAGGAATCCTCAACTGTCCATGTATTCCCTGCCTTCCGGCTGTAAACTAATGAAAGGAATGATTTGGGTGTTCCCTGCAGTTTGGATCTCAGCACTTTTCCTTTCTCTTTGTTGAGCCATGAGAAGAGAACTGTGTCGTTTTACTAATTTAAATGTAAAAAGCGATCTTTTTTTGAGAGTCCTCAAGGGCAATCAGCCCAAAGACCGGTCTATTAAATAGACTTGTGCTTCTCTTTCTTAACAGAGACCTGGGGTGGGGGGAGGGGGGGAAACCCACTTCTAAACTACCCCTGATGTATTATGCTGTTTGGATGTCTCTGCGCTTGCAGGTTTGACCAGTGACAGAGAAAGAAAACCATTTTCTTCCTCTTCTGAGGATGAAAGGTTGGGTATGTGCATCCTAGACAAACACACTCTACCACTAAGATGCACCCCAGACCCATGGTTAGAATCTTTCCCCCAAACCTTGCTTTTTTTTTAACCTGGTTTCTTCTTGGGTGGAGTATTTCCTAACAGCTCATACATAGGTAACTTTGTGGATAGAGGGAAGTGTGTGTAGGGGGTGATCTTTTTCTTTTCTTTTCTTTTTGTAACCTTGAATGGACTGTGAAAAATACAAAATAGAATAGGAAACTCAGTGTAGATGTGTTCAGTAAAGACCACGTCAACTGGGGTTTTTCTATGTTTCAGTGGGTATATAAATTTCAGAGACTGTTAAACTCCACTTACATCCCGCTTATTTACTCCAGCCGGCTCCTCTAGAAGCGTCCGGAGTTTTAATTTATAAGGTCTGTACCACACATCCCGAAGCCAAGGAAAGTCTATGCCATAACAAACTTGCCAGTCCCTCCTGTACCCACTGTCGTGGCCTAGGTGATAGTTCACAGTCAAATGCCCATAGCAAGTTGGTCATCTAACTTTGCTGCTGTTGGAACGCTTATTCTTGAGAACGCCTCTCAGTAAATCCTTCCCAGTTTATAGATAGAGCAACAACGGGCATGGGTGTCTGTAGTGCCATCTTGGATAGATGTGTGGTATGTGCATCAATTGTCCAGCTAAATTATCCTCCGTGGTGGTTCGTGTTTCAGTAATTTGGGTGCCTGTAATAACATCTGGGCTAAAAGTCACTATCTTTCAGGGGGAGAGTTGTTGCCATAAATGCTGGTAGGCTTTCTGTTGGAATGAAGATCAGTCTAGATTTCTAGTAATGATTTTCTGCCCTGTTGGACTGTGTCTGGAGTTCAATGGTAAGAATTCTTCAATGTTGAAGAATCCAGATACCTACACCTAATCTCCTAGAATTACTGAGCTCTGGTCTGCAATAGCACCTGTAACCTCTCTGAGGTCACCTCCTGGGCACTAGAGAGTTCCGTCTGAGAGGGCGGAGCGCCCACCTCTGGGCCGAATCTGGGGCATTCTAGCTGACAGCTCTTAGCTCTGGAGCCTGCACCACCTCACATTTGACGATGTCAACCTGGAAAGCAAAAGGAAGAGCAGAGAGGACAGCGTCCGGGAAACTGGCTCCAGCTCTTACTGAGGCCGACAGGCCTGCAGGCTGTCTGGGTAGGGAGCCTCTGGGACTCGCAGGCATCAGATCGCGATCTCCGAGCGCAAGCAGGTCCTGCAGCGAGAGACCTAAGAACCTGCGCCTGGCGTCGCACGTAGGGTGGGTCCCCAGCGACCGGTGCACCAGGGACTCACTAGACACCCCTAGGGACCACACAAAAGACCCCACCCCACGCCGATTGTGCATTTCCTGTAGCAGCTCCGGGTGGCTGGCGAGCGCAGCCAGTTTGAGCCACCTATAAGCTCCCCGCAGGGCACGGGACCCAGCCGGGCGGGGCGCTGGGCACGCCCCCACGAAACCCCAGTCCCCGCGCTACGCGCCCCGCGGCAGTCCTCTACGGGGGCCCGCCCCCGTGTCACCGCAGGCTCAGCTCCCTTTGTGTGCGGGCCGAGCGCCGCGGCCCCGCCATTGGCCCGCCCGCCCGGGGGGCCAGCCCCTTCCTGGCTCGCCTCATGCATATGCATGAGCACCGGCCCCGCCCCGCCCCCTCCCGCGCGGGCGGGCGAGCGTGCGAGGCGCGCAGCGGCAGCGGCGGCGGCGGCGGTGGCTCCCTCCTCGCCGCGCGGGAGCCCGAGCGCTAGCCAGGGTGAGCCGAGCCTGCTCCCTGCGGGCGGCAGCGGCGCTGCTCCAGCCATGTCAGCGCGCGCGAGTCTGGGCCCACCATGAGCCATGGCCATGTCCGTGAGCGCCGAGGACGACGACTATGAATCGGAGCCCGACCAGGTCGGCGGCCCGGGGTGGGGCTGAGGGAGGGACCCGCGGCACGACCCGACCCGGCGGCGAGCTTCTGCCTGACGTGCAGTGGCGGCGGCGGTGGTGGTGGCGGCGGCGACGCCGCGCTAAAGGAGAAAGTTTGGCGGCCGCCGAGGCCGGCGGGCCCGGGGCGGGCGCGGGGCAGGGGGCGTGTGCAGTGGGACGCGGCTCCGCGGACAATGTGGGCCTGCGGGCCTGGCCGTCGGGTGGCGCGGGCCCGGGCCCCGCGGGTGAGTTGCGGGGTGCACCGCGCCCTCCTCGGCTCGGCAACCCGCGGCCCACGCGCTTGCGGGGCTCAGCGGGCCCCGCGGCACCGGCGCTTTATCGCCTCCCGCGGGCAAAGTTGCACCGGGACCGTGGTCCTCGGAGCTGGAGGACGCTCGCGGCCCGTGGACTGACGGCCCGAGCTTTTGTCTGGGCGTTGCACGCTTGCCCGCCGCCGTGGGCAGCCGAGACAGGAAGGGGTGCGAGCCGCGGCAGGCGCGGGCCATCCGGAACCCGGCGAGAGCTCTCGGCCTTGGCGGCCAAGAGAACCAGCACCTCTCTCGGAGCTTGGGAGAGCGGAGGAGAAGTCTGCGTGTAAAACAAAGATCTGGATGTCTTTACCGCGAATATTTGCTCCAGGGTTCGTGTTTGGCACACCAGGGAAGAAAGTTGAGGGTGCTGCTGCTTTTAAAGCAAGCACAACGTGTGAAATAGTGTCTGCAGTAAGCCAGGCCCGCCAGGTAGACAAGTCCACGGAATTAGGACTAGGATGGGTCACCTTATCGTGTGGGCTTTGGACGGCCTGCGGGAATGAGATGCTTGTTTATAGTGCTGCTTGCAATCCCTTAGTGGAATAAAGATGTTCGAGCAAAAATATCGGGAACCCCCCTCCACACACACACCCTTAGGCGTCACTGAGGAAATAAGTAAAAGGGCTTGCACTTGAGTCTTATTGTGCTTGTCCTTCCATAGTTTTATTCAACGGGGCAGGGTTCAGTGTTTTGGTTTCTGCGTTCTGCTGCTGGGTGGTAGGCATGCCCACCCTCTGAGTGTTAATGAGTCTCACAAGTTTTTTTTTTTTTGTTGGATGAACCCAGGGACAATTCGAGAGGTTTAGGTTTGGAATGTCAGCACCTCCCTGTGTGTGAATGGCTCTCAGATTCTTGTTACATAGTTCAAACCTCGACTCATGGTTCAGTTTAGGTCTGCCTCCCTAGCCCTGCCAACAGTTTACCGTTGCCATGGCATCAGAACATCTTAGTATTCAATAGTGTCCTGTAGGCTTTGGTTCATCTGGGTTGAGGTGGTTCTTATCTCTTTTTCCAGTTTGATTATATCCTGTGGTCCAACAACTTTGGCAGGATAAGACTACCTCGAAGTTGTTTTTGTTTGTTTTGGTTCCCAAGTCCTGCTGTTTATTATTGCTATACTCTTTACATAGCTACTTACTCCACAGGGTGGTCTCTAACTTGAAGCAGTGTTTCTGCTTCGGCCTCCCAAGTTCTGAAAGTGCAGGTGTGAGTCACCACACCCAGCTTGTCTCTGGGTTCTAGAGCACGTTTTGAGGAACTACTGAGGGAGAGCTATTAGGAAGAGGCCTAGTCTTATAGCCAGGTAGATTTTCCTCTTTTGCATAAGTCAAGCTGGGAGTAGCACTTCTGGAACAGCTAGCTAGAGAAACTCCCCCCACACCCCCCCATTCATGTTTACTAGGCAGGCAACATTTTTTTAAAAGTTTTATTTTATTTATTATGTATACAGTATAAAGAAGAGGGTACCAGATGTCATCATAGATGGTTGTAAACCACCATGTGGTTGCTGGGAATTGAACTCAGGACCTCTGGAAGAACAGTCAGCACTCTTAACCTCTGAGCCATCTCTCCAGCACAGCAGACAACATTTTAAGCCAAGGCTTTGAGCAGCAATTTTTTTCCCTCAGAGTCCCTACGGAATTGATGTCAGCTCAGGTACTTTGCATTATGTGGATACTTTAGGCTGAGGCTCAGTGCACTTTGCCTCCCCTAGCGCTACCAACACATTTTTCATCAGTTTAGTCGGCCCGGGATTCTTTGTAGCAGAGGAGAGTAGATTGTCCTAAGGACCCTGAACACATCTATGACTTCTACGCTTGCCAGCACCAGGCCTCAGCTCTTCTCTGCGTGCTTCCTCCCTGCACCTTATCCTTCTAACTGAATGTCTCTGGTACCAAAAGACAAGGCCCTTCATGAGGAGGGGGCTGGAGTCCTCTGACTGTAGACTTCCAAGTATACTTGGCAGGAAGACCCCCATGGAGTGAGTGAGGCCTTGTTGGGGAACAGTTGTTCTCTGGTTGCCCCATAAGAATCTCTACTTACTGTCATTCAGACCTGGGCAGTATCAGCCTTTATTTTATTTTATTATTTTTTTGAGACAGGATTTTTCTGTGTAGCTTTGGCTATCCCGGAACTACCTCCATAAAGCTGGCCTCAGACTGAAAGAGATCCACCTGCCTCTGCCTCCTGAGTACTGGGATTAATGGTGAGTACCACCATTACCCAGACTTGTCTTCTAGGCTGACTTACCCACCTGTGATACTGAGTTAATCTATCTATCTGTCCCACATCAGCCACCCAGGTTTCCTCAAGTGTCACAGCCTATGGACTAGCCAGAAAGTGATGGCCAGAGAGCAACTTTATCAGGAAACTCTTTGCTTTCTACACCATGTGTGGCATCTCCCATACAGAATGTATCAGAGAACTCCTCAGATCTGCTTTCACTCTGAGGAAGTGTCCCTTAAAGAGAAATTGTCAGTAAGCATTTTTATTCTGTCTTGAACTATATATTTTAGTCCTGAGAATTGGTGGCAGTTTTTATTTTTATTCCCTATGAGAGCAAAACTCTCAGAAATTTATGTAGTGATTGTCACTGTGTCACCCATTATACTGTGTAGGTTGTTTAGTTTTGTGGTGATGGCTTTGGTTTGATTCAAAGAGTTTGGGGTTTTTTTGGTTTCTCTATGTAACTGGCCATCCTAGAATTCACTCTGTAGATCAGGCTGGCCTTACACTCACAGAGATCCCCCTGCCTCTGCCTCCAGAGTGCTTGGATTACAGGCGTGCACCACCACTGCCCGGCTTCTAAAAAATATTATTTTGGCATCAGAGTCTTTCTTAATATATCCCAGGAAGTTCTTAAACATTTTATTCTCTTGCTTCAGCCTGCTGAGTACTGGAATTATTCCAATAAACTTGCCATTATAGTTTCTTAAACTGAATTAAAAAAAAAAATGTTTACTGTGTGTGTGTGTCTGTCTGTCTGTGTAGGCATGTGTTCATATGCCATGGAATTGTGTGTGTGTGTGTAAATTTCAGTCTTTCTTTTGCCGTTTCTTCCTTCACTCTACCCTCCCCTCTTCTTTTCTTTCTTCTTAGTCTTCAACTCCACTGGTAGCCATGGATGACCTTGAGGTTCCTCTCTGCTCACTTCCCAAATGTTTAAATTATAGAGATGCTGCAATACCATACTCAATGGTGAAATTGCAAGGCAGGTCCCTGAACCTATCTGAAGATGTAAGGGAAATTTTGGCTTTGTGGTTGTGTGTGTTTTTCTAGTGGAAATGTTCTTAGCTTCCTCAGGTTCTCCAGACGTCCCTCCAACCCCTGGGTGTTACTTATTCTCTCTCTTCTTACCCCCAGTACATAAACAAATCCAGAACTTTCCCTATAGCCAGCAAGTATGATGTGTGCTCACAACACTTGTCATGTCTAGCTTTTTTGTATATGGCATGTCCATTATGCTTGAGGAATTTTAGGCTAGGCATGACTCTTGATGTCAGCTTGGCTGTGTTGTGTAGCAGGATACAATATTAGTATATATATATAAGTAGCTATGAGCCCACCAGAGCTGGAAAGCTGTCTTGATTGTACAGACATTTAGCTATATTGTATTGTGTTTCCTCGTTTGACTACCTATTCCCCTTTCTGACAGGGTGTCTCTCTGTAGCTCTGGCTGTTCTGGAACTCACTCCAGACCAGGCTGGCCTCAAACTGAAGAGATCGGCCTGCCTCTGCCTCCAGAGTACTGGAATTAAAGATGTACACTAACACTGCATGGCAGGCTTTGTTTTGTTTTTAATGTGATTGTGTTTTGCCTTACATGCATGTCTTTATGAGAAAGCCAGGTGCCTGGAACTGGAGTCACAGACAGTTGTGAGCTGCCATGTGGGTGCTGGAACCTGAACCCAAGTTCTCTGGAAGAGCAGCCAGTGTTTTTAGCTGCTGAGCAATCTCCCCGCTGTAGAAACTCTTTTGACTATTCCTTTCTTGAGACGACTTTGGCTCTTGATGAGAGCGACTTTCTTCTGCTTTTCCTGCTGTCCTGACATTCCTGAAGGGATCAGTCTTGCCTGGGCTCACAGTTTTACGGTTACTATCAAAGACTTTTCCTTCTGCCTGTTCCCTCACTTTCACCATCCCTGCTGCATCAGCACTGCTTTACCACCTATGTGGTGTCGATTCCTGATGTGTATCTATGCTTTGGTTTGCTTCCTGGGTCCTGCAAATTGTTTCCTGCAGCCTCTTTGCTTCCTCCACCTCTGCCTGTTGCTCAGACAGACAGAAATGCATCTCACTTGCACCCCTATATTCTACCCTTTTCCCAGGGTCCTGAATTGTCCCCTGCTATCATGTGTTGCTTTTGTTCATACCCTCATATTTTTATCTTATATCTATATTTTGTCCTGCTCACTACCCCCAAAATCTTCATTTTTTTTATATTATTGCTAGAACATAGTCCTGCTGCTCCTATGTGTAAAGCCCTATACATACAGGATGAGTTTACCAGAATTAGGAGGTCCTCAGATTAGGTTCCTCAGAGCTCTTTTCCAAAAGTTGTGATGAGCTGTCTGTAGTTCTTACATGTGTCCTGTGTACTTTGACATCCCTAAGCCCACCTTCACCACGGCCCTGTGCCGGCTGCAGTCCTCTTCTTCTAGAGCCCATGTAATCATGGTCTGGGTTGATCTTCCCAACCTGCCTTTCCCAAAAGATGAGGCATCTCTCTCTTCTAGGTTTGGGTACCAGAGTTCATGAGGCTTTAGAGCTGCTACCTGGGCTCATAGCTTAGTTTTCTCATTTATCAACAATGTGACATTGGGCAGGTTACTTAACTGCACTGTCTGCAGTTTGCTCATTTGTAAATGGACATAATAATAATTTCTACCTCATAGCTATTGTTGCAAATATATTAAAAAGTGACTAGCCCTTCAGAGTTGGCCTGTAGTACCATCATATTACATTTACATGGTTTTTGTACTTCTCTTTCCAGACAGTAATGTCTTTATGAGTAAGCTACATAGCTTACTCATTTCAGTAGTCCCAGAATTTAGCATTGAATCTGGTTCATAATTTACAGCCAGAAAACACTTGGGTAGGTGGATGAGTGGGTGAATATGTGAATGAGGGGGTTAATGAATGAATCCCCATGCAGATGGCAGACTCTGGATGCTAGTGATGCTGAGCATCTTGCCCTTGTTTGTTGGCCATGTGCATGTTTTTTTAAGAGATCGCTATTAATTTTTTTGTCCATTTAAAAAAAATTACGTGTATTTTGCCTGCATATGTGTCTGTTCACTGTGTGCATGCAATGCCCATAGAGGCCAGGCGAGGGCATCAGATCCCCTGGAACTAGAGTTACAGGTGTTTGCTATATCACTGGTGGGTACAGATGATTGAACCGGAGTCCCGGTACAGCAGCCAGTGCTTTTAACCACTGAGCCATCTGTCCAGCTCTCCTTTTGCCCAATTTTAAGAATTCTTTATTCTAGGAACAGAGATGGCTCAGTGGTTAAAGAATTCTTTATTCTGTATCCTAGCTATTCACTGCTTAGATGTTATGCAAATATTTTCTAGTGGAGTTCTTTCGAAACACCAAAGCTTAATTCTTGAGGAAATCTAATTTTTAAATTTTCCTTTCAATATTTTTGCTTTGGTTGTCATATCCAAGATACCATTTCCTACACCTGTGCATTCTTTTAGCTCTATGCTTAGGGTTCTGTTCTATTTGGCGGTTTTCTTTGTATGTAGTATGAGGTAGGGTCTTGTCTTTAGGATGTGGATTTCCACTTTTCTCAGCACCATGTGTTGGAGGAAACAAAATGCTTTCCCCAACTAATTTTTTTTTGGGGGGGTTGCCATTGTTAAAAAACAATGAATTTATTTGTAGACCCTCAGAATTTATTTCTAGACCCTCAGTTCTTTCTCATAACCTGTATTAAGGTGTTATGCCAGCACACCTTATCATTGACTGCCTTTTTGTAATAAGTTTTGAAATCACAGAGTCCAAAATCTTCCAGTTTATTGGTTTGGGCTTTTTGTTGTTGTTTTTTGTTTTCTATTTCTCCTTTTCATCCTTTTTTTGGTTTTGAGAATTAAGCTGAGAGTCTTCTGTCTGCTAAGCATACAACTGAGCTCTCCCTAGCTTTAACTTTATCATTAAAAAAAAAAATGCATGTATGTGTATCATATAAATGTCGGATTAGTAAGATTCTGCCCATGAACTTTTAGGGAGATAGAACCTGGTAAGAAGATACTGAGAGAATGAATGAACCTCCTTTTTAGCATTTCCTTTATAGGTCATGGTGGGACACCTTTAATCCCAACACTCAAGAACAAGAAGCAGGACTGCCAGGGCTGCATAGTGAGACTTTTTCTTTTCTTTCTTTTTTAAAGATTTACTTATTTATTATGTATACAATATTCTGCCTGCCTGCACACCAGAAGAGGGCACCAGAACTCATTACAGATAGAGGTAGTTATGAGCCGCCATGTGGTTGCTGGGAATTGAACTCAAAAGCTCTAGAAGAGAAGCAGCCAGTGAGTGCTCTTAACCTCTGAGCCATCTCTTTAGTCCCCAGGCATTTTTTTTTAAAGGGAGATGTTTTTGAACTGGTTCTGGGAAAGAATGCTTTAAAGTATGTTTGTTTCAGTTTTTGTTTAGTTGGTTTTTGTTTGGTTGTTTGTTTTTGAGACAGTTTTTGTTTGGTTGGTTTTGCGTGTGTGCGCGTGCGCGTGTGCGTGTGCCTGTGCCTGTGCCTGTGCCTGTGCCTGTGCGTGTGCGTGTGCGTGTGCGTGTGCGTGTGTGTGTGTGTGTAGCCCTGGCTGTCTTGGAACTAGCTCTGTAGACCAGGCTGGCCTCAAACTCACAGAGATCCACCTGCCTTTACCTCCCAAGCACTGGATTAATGGTGCTGGGAATGCTGGCACCACCACTGCCCAACTATAACTTTTTTTTTTCCTTTTTAATGAATTAAAAATGTGGGTCTTGGGCTGATTAGATCAACAAGTGGGGCTGTTCAGTTGGTAGAATGCTTACCTAGTATGCATTGAGCCCTGGGCTCATCCTCAGCACCGCATAAGCCAAGGATGGAGGTATGTCCCTGTGATTGTAGCACTCTGGAGGTGAAGGCAAGAGGATCTGGAGTTTAAGGTTACCCTTGGCTACCTGGTAAATTCAGGGCCAGCCTGGGATTTAAAAAAAAAAAAAAAAAAAGCCAACCAAAAACAGTAAATGATCTTGAAGCTGGCATGCTGGGTGCTGCTCTTCCATGTGATGGGATAAAGGCTAGAGTGGAGTCCAGAATTGGTGTTTGAAGCTTTAGGGTGTACACAAAGAACAGTGAGAAAAACTTCATGGCAAAATGAGGTAGCTTTGTCTAATTTGATTTTCTTTTTTTGTCTTTACACTTGCCTAGATTCTGCTACCATGAGGTTTTCTGCTTGTCCCTTCAGGACACTTGGATGTTTTGTTTGTTACGTTGTTGTTGTTGTTGTTGTTGTTGTTGTTGTTGTTTTGAGACAGTGTCTCTCTATATGTGGTCCTGGCTATCTCAGGACTCCCTTTATAGACCAGGCTGGCTTTGAACTTAACAACATTCTAAGGCTAAAGGTACATACCACTATGCACAGCTTTAGTTGGAGTTTGTTTGTTTGTTTTGGAGGTGTTTTTTGGTTTTGGTTTTGGTTCTGGCTTTTTCAAGACAGGCTTTCTCTGTGTAACAGTCCTGGCTGTCCTGGAACTAGCTCGGTAGACCAAGCTGGCCTGGAACTATCCATGAGATCCACCATGCTTGGCCTAGTTGGTTTCCTTTTAGCATGTCAGTTGGTACCATAGCCAAGGCGCCTCTAGGTGGATTTACAGAGAGGGCAGGAATCAAGGCCCTGGGGAGCAATTTCTTTGAAGGTTTTCTCTGTTATTTTCCAGAATGTCTCTGCTAGTTAGGTCTAGGCAGATTCACTCTGTACAGGTGGGAAGCATGCTTTTGGATACAAATCTGCTTTGGAAGGTAAGGGACGAGAAGCCCATCTGGCCTCACTGGCCTTTGGCACCTAACATAACATAACTCTGGACTGAATTTCTTTAGTTTTTCACGAAAGATACTGGTTTATGAATTTTCCTGTACCAAAGCCCCAAGACAAGCTCTCTTCCTCGATTTTTCCCTTGGAGGTGGATGGAGTGCTACCTTTCTCTGTATCTAACCTGAGGCTCCCAAAAAGGACTCATGGTCACTGCCACATCTGTAAGTTTGGTGAGTAAACTGAGGACGCTGGCCCTACGTAGAAGCAAAGGGCACGGTGTGCTGTAAGGAGGAGACACCCTCTGGCCTCCACTTTGGACAACACTGCTGCTTTTTAGGCAGTTCTGTTGCTGCTGTTTGGACAGTTGCTGAGTTTTCACAGGGCAGATCCATAGTCTTGGGTGGGCCATTCTCAAATTCACAAAGCTCTGGACACTGGCTGACAGCAGACCTAACTTTCCTTGACCTATACAGTGTAAAGGCTGTTGTGTCCCACTAAATATGTGAGCATGGTAGAACTGTTGGGGGGGGGGAGGAGAAAGCTCAGATTCACTTTTAAGGACAAAAAAGGTCTTTGGGCCCCTCTGCTACTTGAAGGAAGAGTGACTAGTGGATGGGTAGCCCTCTAGACTGGGGCCCTGCTCATCCTTGATCCTCCCATCACAGAGGAGATGAGGGGGTATGGACCCGAAACCCTGCAATAGCAAACCGGGGTTCCAAGCAGATAGAGTATCACAGATCTGTTCTCTTAGCACTTGTCCCTATAGAGGCCTGACAACTTCCTTGAATGTTACAGGCTGCTAGGAAATTGTGTTGAGAGAAGATAGTGACTGTGTTTGTGGAGAAAGGTAGATTGCTTTTCTCCCTAATGTTGATGGGTGTCTTAGAAAGCCCCTGAGGTCAGTGGAGTTGTGTGTGACGGGAAAGGGTCCCTGGAAGCTGGCAAGCTGCATAGTAACAGCTCTTCAGGCCTGTGGGATAGAGTCTATGTGCAGAGTCAAGTATGACAAACTACAGAAGTTTACTAAGGATAAGCAGTTGCCTAAAAAGTGACTTTAAATATTAGGTGGCAGTTAGGCTAGTAGGTTTCATCATGAGCGAGCAGTGCTCTTCCTAGCAAAAGGACTAAACTTGTCCCAGTAAAGTCATGCTACTAAAGGGTTCTTTTTTTTTTTTTTTAATTTATTTTATGTGAATTGATGTTTACCTGCATGTATAACTGTGTAAGGATGTCAGATCTTGGAATTACAGACGGTTGTTAGCTGCCATGTGGGTGCTGGGAATTGAACTCAGCTCCTCCGGAAGAACAGTCAGTGCTCTTAACCACTGAACCATCTCTCCAGCCCACAAAAGGGTTCTTTAGGACAGTCGTTCTCAGCCTTCCTAATGCTGTGACCTTTTAATACAGTTTCTTAAATTGTGGTGACCCTCGACCATAAAATTATTTTCACTGCTATTTCATAACTGAAATTTTGCTACTCTTATGAATTATAATATAAATATCTGTGTTTTCCAATGCTCTTAGTCAATTTCTAAGAATAGGCTGTTCACCCTTCAGGCTAGAACTGCTGCTTTCTTCCATGCTGTCCTTCCTGGCTCAGCCTTGGTGGACAGTGGCTCCCAGCCATATCATGGCAGGTCCACCGTGCATCCTGGATTTGCAGTAGGCTCTGGGGCTGGGGACTAGAGGCAAGTACTATAGTTGTTGAGCACTGCTTCATTTTTATTTGATCTGGGCTTTTTGGTGGTGGTGGTGAGTTCTTCCCCACCCCCAAGTCACAAGGAAGAATATACTTGAAGACCAGTTAGAGAAGGTTTCTGAAGTTAGAGGGCCCTCTTCAGGGTACTGTCCAATTCTTCCTGGGAATCTGAGTGGCAAGGAATCTATCTGATGGTTATACAGTATTGCATGAGTTCCCTGTGATGACAGCTCTTCTGTGCCTTGTCTCAGAGGAACAACCAGCTTGAGACTAACAGACTCATGAGTGCTGGGCCCCTGTGCTTCCCCAAAAAGTATGGGAACTAGTCCTATTGCAATGTGTTTCTCAGCCAAGTTGGGGAGGGGGGGTGGAGGCTGGTGTTCTGTCACAGGTGTCAGAAGCGGACAGTGGCCTGGTGCCCCCTTTCCCAGGAAATGTCCCTTAACTGTGGACAAGGGGAAGTCAGGGTAGCTGCCAGCACAGCCAGGGTTAAGTCACCTAAAGCCGTGCTAGTAGAGTGCTCAAAACTACAGCCCTTTACTCACAGTTTTGGAAACCTGAAGTCCTAGATCAAGCTTGAAGATCCATCCTTGCTTCCGGCTTCTGATGTTGGTCTGTAGTCCTTGGTATTTCTTGGCTTGTAGAGAAGAATGCTAGTCAGATGGCCCTTTTCCCTGGGTCTTCATATGAGCTCCCACTGTACATGTCTGCCTGTACCCTTTAACCTAGTTGCCCTAAATTCCATCTCAGTTTGGTCACCTTCTATGGTACCAAGGTTGTCAACTTGAGCATCTCCTGCTTAGGTGTGCAGCTCAACCTGACACCCTCTCCTGGGACCTCCACTGCCTCTGGAGCCTCCCATCTCATTTGTTCCCTCTGTCCTCCACAGAACCGGGTGGTGGGTCGGCCTAAGGGCAAGTTGGGCCCGACCTCAGCGGTAAAGTTGGCTGCCAACCGAACAACAGCAGGAGCTCGAAGGCGCCGGACGCGATGCCGCAAGTGCGAGGCCTGCCTGCGGACGGAGTGTGGAGAGTGCCACTTTTGCAAGGACATGAAGAAGTTTGGAGGCCCTGGGCGCATGAAGCAGAGCTGCATCATGCGACAGTGTATCGCGGTGAGTGCACAGGAGGCATGTGCAGGGCTCTGGGCCTCTCTGCTTCCAGCTTGCTCATCTGTCCTGCATCACACCCCTGTCCTGCCCTAGAGGAGCATTTTTGTGGGATGCTCTTTTCAGCTACCCTTGGTTGTACTTGCCATGTGTCAGGCTCCTGTTTGTCACCTGGTGGTCTGAGCACTTTGAAGTCTCTTATTAAAGAGGTCAGGGCATCTTGTCTTGATTGTGACCCTGTTGCCAACATTTATGGTCCAATTCATGTGCTTATGGGCCTTTTCTTCCTGTCTTTTCTTCATAGTTAGATGTTTGGGTGGAAGGTCACTTTTGTCCTTGACAAGGGGGAGTGATATATGGCTTGGGGGAGCTGGACCCATAGAGAGCTTAACCAGCTCTTCAAGACACCTCACACCTCTTTGGCAACCTGACATAGTCCTAGGGTTAAGTTTTAGTTCCCTCCTTCACACACTATCTCCCTGGGGGCCCAGTGGTCTCCCTCCCGCCCCGCTGAAAAGCTAGCTTAGCTGGAGTAACCAGATTCCTCTACCCTGAAGGAGAGGTCCGTAAGTCCAGCATGGTACGGGGTGAGTGAGATTTTTCTTCCTGAGTGCTATTACACCCGTGCCTTGGGCACCTTCCCCTTCTCCCTGTGCACATACAGGCTTCTTGTTTGTTACTTGTGGTTAAAAAAAATACACACCATAAAGTTTACCAACTTATCTGTTTTTACGCAGATGACATACCAGTGTTAATTTTGTGAATGTCTGTGCTGCTGATCCGGAGGGCATTTTCATCTTTCAAATCAAAACTCTAGCCATTTCCCCACTTCCTCGAAACCACAACAGCATTTTCAGTTTCTAAGAGTTTACCCACTGTAAATAGCATGTGTTTGTGAGAAATTGGACAGTGTTTGGTCATTTTATGAGTAGCTTATTTTACTTAGCATAATATGCTCAGAGATACAGTTCTCATGCATAACAGAATTGCTTTAATTTAAAATTTTTGTATGTTTGTTGACTGTGCCATGGTGTTGTTTGTAGCCCTGTTGGCATGAGACCCCTGACAGTCCTCTTGCATCAACCTCCCACACGCTGGGGATAGCTGTGTGCCAGCACACCTGCCTCAGAAATGTGTTAATGTTGAGTAATGTTAGATACATAATGACATTAGATGTATTCCATACCTTCTTTGTTTTTTCCTCCCTGAGTGTGGAGATTTGAGTTGTTTTCACCTCTTGCCTCTTGAAAATAATGCTGCAGTGATCATGAATACTTGAATGCCTTTTTGAGATCTGGCCTCTGTAGGCAGAAGTGGAACTGCTGGATCATAATTCTTTTTTTAGTTTTTAGTGATTTCCATAGTAGTGATACAATTTCATATTGCATGAGAAGTAGAGAAATTCCGTTTCTCTACATCTTTGGCCACATTGTTTTCTTACCCTAGTAAGTATTGTCCTAATAATGATTGATGTTAATACTTTTTTTTAAAACTTTATTTATTTGCCTTGGTGTTTGCCTGGAACTGGAATTACAGACAGTTGTGAGCTGCCACGTGGGTGCTGGGAACTGAACCCCGGTCCTCTGGAAGAGCAGTCAGTTCTCTTAACCACTGAGCCATCTCTCCAGCCCCCATCTGTGTCCATCTTTATGTTGGATTTTTGGGGAGGTTGTTTTGATGAGTTTTGGAAATTTTTTATATATTCTCCCTCAAAAATCAAGTGCAATGTTTTTTGTTTTGTTTTGTTTTTTTGTTGTTGCTGTTTTTAAAAATATAACTTTTGCCAGCATGTATATATGCCATATGCATACATTGTATGCGTGTTTGCCTATGTGCATGTCTGTGCACCACTGTGTATGCCTGATGCCCACAGAGGCCAGAAAGAGGTGTCAGGTCTCCTGGAACTGAAGATACAGGCAGTTGTCAGCCACCAAATAAACAGGTGCTGGGGATTGAGACTGCATCATGCCTTTAATTAATCTTAGTGCTCAGGAGGCAGGCAGATCGATCCCTGTGAGTTCAAGGACAGCCAGAGCTATATGGAAAGACCTGTCTTTTTAAAAAATAAGTAGAAGAAGAAAAAGCCTTTGTGAAATACCAGACAGAAGGTTGTGGGACGAGAAGATGTCGGCCACCTTGGTATTTGAGAAGACAAAGACAACTTACTGAAATTCAAGGAAAATTGTGTTCTGGCATTATCTGAAGCAGCAAAGGCTGATGTTTGGAGGATAAAAAAAAAAGGAAGAAAAGACTGATGAGGTGAACAAGATCAGAGAAACTGCATAGGGAAGTGTCCACCTCGGAGTGGGTCAGGGCATGTAAAACATGGCGTCAGTATAATAGGGTCAGGCTTGCTGAGAACAGCCCATGGAGGCAAGAGGAAGGTCTGAGAGTGAAGACTAATTCTGAGGCACCAGAGCTGAAGCTACTTGGAGATCCTGGCATGGAGATGAGCTTGGGCAGCAAGGATTATATCTGTGTGAGAAGCCACGTGAAGACAGGGAGCCTTAAAGAGGAAGCTTACTCCATACATGAAGAGAAGGGTTAGAAAAGGGGGCAGGGCATGTGGGTCACAGGCAGGTAAGGGAAAGGGTGAGAGGAAGGTTAACCCTCGAGGAGGTTGAGGCAGAAGGGTTGACAAAAGTGTAAGTGCAGCCTTTTCTGAGTGCAGCAGTTGCCAGATCAGTCAGGACTACAGAATGCAATGTCTTTGCGGGGAAAATGTTAAGCCAATTTAAGAAGCTATGTGGGGCTAAAGAAAGCAGGAGACACAAGTGTCACCCTGCTAACAAGGCCATGAAAGTAGGTATCTAAGTCAGGCATCTACAGAGACAAGGTTTCCTGTATCTTTCTACTTGTGCAAAGATAGTTGGGCTGGAGAGATGACTCAGCAGTTAAAGAGCACTGGCTGCTCTTCCAGAGGTCCTGAGTTCAATTTCCAGCATCCAAGTGGTGGTTCATAGCCATCTTCAGTGGGATCTGATGCCCTCTTTCACCATAAAGGCATAATTCAGATAAAACACTCATGTATATATATATAAAATAAATAAAAACATTTTTAAAAATTAAAAGAAGAAAGATAGTCATGGGTTACTTCCAGTTGTACCAAGATCTAGGTGGCACTGTTCTTAAACCAGCAGTTCCATAGACTCCTTAAAATTGCGGGTTGCCTTTTGTTTGTTTGTTTTTGAGATGAGGTCTCTTTCTCAAACTCACTGCAGCCCACCTGTCTCTGTTTCTGAGGCTGGGAATAAAGGTGATTGTCACTATTCCCCACCCCACAAAGACTTATTAATTCATTTGTGGAATGTATGTATCCCAGTTCACGTTGAGGTCCTTGTGAAGCAGCTCAATTAAAACTGGCAGTATTTCCCCTGTGTACCGGGCAGTAACTGAAAGGCTGAAGATCTGCCTTGGCCCCCGACCTCTCTGTCTATCCTCAAATTATATGGCCTCAAGAAATTATAAGGACCCAGAAAACTATTGTTTATTTGTGCTAATTGTTTACCAATACTATATTTGAAATTATAGTTGAGAAACAGAAAAATGTTTTAAGTTCATTTTAAAGGTAAGCATGTTCACAAATGACTTTTTTTTATGAGCGCCAACTCTATATTTTCAAAAATAAAAGTAATTAGCAAGGAGAAAGAGTGGCATTGCTACATGTTCCTATAAATCTTTTATATCTGGCTCATTAAGGCCTGTATTTTCATATCTGCTTCTATATATACCACCTGTTAGATACTGTGTTTTGGGTGGCAGATGAGGAACACAGGTAGCTAGGCAAGGGAGGAACATGGTAATAACTTCTGCCATTAAACCTGGGTCTTTTCAAGTCTTTAGAATCCCACTGGTGGCAGCTTCTTTTGTTTGTGTTTCGAGGCAGGGTTTCTCTGCGTTGCCCTGGCTGTCCTAGAAACTAGCTCTGTACACCAGGCTGGTCTTAAACTCACAGCAATCCTCTTGCCTTTG
The DNA here is from genome assembly GCA_004025045.1 of Sigmodon hispidus. NCBI lineage: Eukaryota > Metazoa > Chordata > Mammalia > Rodentia > Cricetidae > Sigmodon > Sigmodon hispidus. The sequence continues at coordinate 26,475 of PVIH01002329.1, read as the reverse complement.
CCTCCCCAGAACTGAGACTAAAGGCATGGGTCACCACCACCCTTGGGAAGCTTCTTAAAGCTAGTTGCAAAATGGATTCTAAAATTGTATCAGTCAGCTTTTTATACATTAAAAGTTGTGTTGCCCTTGTTCTGCGGTCATGTTGTAACATTACTCACTGGTCACTGAAGCCAAGTTTCCCAAAAATTGCAGCATACTCTAAGCATATGCACATAAGTCACATTGGGTAAAATTGCCATCATTCTGATAAGAGAACCTGTTCCTAGCCATGGAAAGACTACCACGTGAAGGAAAACTTCATTTGCTTTTAGACTGTTGAATTTTATCATTTATACCAATTGGCAGTTGTTTTCTTTTGGCAAATGACAGAAGCATCTCTTAAATCGTCAAGAAAATGCAACAGCAGCTACTGTTTTTTTTACTCTTGTTCTAAGCCAGACATGGTAGCTCAGTAGTCCCAGTAAGGGGGAGCTGAAGCAGGTAGGTTATGAGTTTCTAGTTAGCCTGGGCTGCAGTTTTGAAACTCTGACTTTAGGAGGGAGGGAGGGAGAAACAAAGTAAAATAAAATAAAGATGTTCTGTGGAGAACCTGGTGATCAGTTGGACTGACAAGTTAGTCACGTGTACTTACTTTTCCTCTAATAACGGTCCCTCAGCATGGGGAAGTAGTTTAGGCACACTTCCTGTGTGAAAAGGATGTGTGTTCAAGGGTTGAGGTTTTTGTGAAGTTTATAATCAAGGACATTAAGTAGAACTAGTGATCTTTGCAGTACACATGTGGTCCTGAGTGACTGGTTGCCTGGATGGCAGGACCTCTAGTACTGAGGACCCTAGCAGTTCCACTCACCCAAGCTTTTGTACCATTACTGCATAAGGAAAACCATGTTTTGCTCTTACTCACGATGGGTATGACCCACCAGCCCTCTTTTGAGGTCTTGGAATCAGGCTGTGGATTGTGCCTGATAACAATGGTAAGATAAACTCAGCCCTCGGTGGACGTACTTCTTTCTGGTCTTCTTAAAGTGGAGAGCTTTGCCTGACCTCTATTTTTAAATTTGTCTATATAAACAGAAGGTGTTCTTCATGTTTTCTACCTCTTTCCACCAAAAGATAAGCTCAGGATGCAAGAGATTTTGATCTGTCTTGTTCATTGCTATATTCTTAGTTCTTGTAGAATACTTGGCTCATGGAGGTACTGATAATATGTAAACAGGTGAATAAATTCTCTTGGACCAGCTTTCTGATTCCTGGCAGGCCCAGGAGAACTTTGTCCTAGTCCCCTGTGGGGTCTGTCTTCACTCTCTGCTGACTTGAATGTTCTTGGGTCCTCAGCCAGTGCTGCCCCACACCGCCGTGTGCCTTGTGTGTGGCGAGGCAGGGAAGGAGGACACAGTAGAAGAGGAAGAAGGCAAGTTTAACCTCATGCTCATGGAGTGCTCCATCTGCAACGAGATCATCCACCCTGGATGCCTTAAGGTACCATTTCTAGGGGGCCTGATGGTTATGATGCGGCAGCTAGGTTCCCTCCCTAGAGACTGCTGCTCAGGTGGCATGCTGAATTCCTAGAGGATTCTCAGTTCTAGGGCATTCTGTGTCAGGTGATAAGCCCAGGACAGGAAGAGATTGGAATAGTGTCCTAAGTGAATAAATTCAGTGAACACTCAGTACGCCAGAACTACAGCAGGATTCATAGCATCTCAATAGACAGAAAGCAAGGATCCGACTCCTGACTTCTGGGAGAAAAGGGCCTGAGCCAGGAAGGGCGGGTCCTGAGCAATAGGTGGCTTCTCACCTGTGCCTCTGCGCCAGGAACCGGTTCCTATGATATGCTAGGACAGGACTGCCTTCTGGGTGACCTCTGTGCCTGCCTGGCTCAGGTGGTTGGTTCCACCTTGGAAAGGAAGAAACCATTCTATGCTGGCACATGGCTCTAGACCAATAGTGCATTCCTAACTCGACTGTAAGGGGTTAGGGCCTTTGTTTCAGCCCTTATTCCCTCTTCACACCCACCTAATGGGGTGCTGTGCCATCCATAACTCCTCGTAGTTAATGCTTCACTGGCCTTACTGTGCTCAGCTAAGGTAAACAACATGACCACGTGGTGGGGCCTTTCTTTTGGCTAGACACAAGATGGACCGGGCTTTGGGGAGGGGTGTGAAAGCTGAGGCTGACTGGGCCTTGAAGAGACCGTGTATCCCCATGGACCCACTGAGTCCTGTCCTGTCCTTGCAGATTAAGGAGTCGGAGGGTGTGGTCAACGACGAGCTTCCCAACTGCTGGGAGTGTCCCAAGTGTAACCACGCTGGCAAGACCGGGAAAGTGAGTGCGCACTCCAAGTCCCTGCTTGGGTCGGGTTGGCAGAAAGGGGACGGGCTGGGCCTTGTCCCCAGTTGTCAGTCAGGTGGGGTGCGGCAGGCTGGGAAGTTCAAAGATATACAGTTGGATTGTTCTTCCCTCTTTTTGGCCTACAAGCAAAAGCGTGGCCCTGGCTTTAAGTATGCCTCCAACCTGCCTGGCTCCTTGCTCAAGGAGCAGAAGATGAACCGGGACAACAAGGAAGGGCAGGAGCCTGCCAAGCGGAGGAGTGAGTGTGAAGAGGCTCCCCGACGCAGATCAGACGAACACCCCAAGAAGGTGCCTGCAGATAACATTCTACGCCGAAAGTCTGATGATGTGCACCTAAGGAGGAAGCGGAAATACGAGAAGCCCCAAGAGCTGAGTGGACGCAAGCGAGTACGAACTGGGAGGCCCTGGGCAGCAGAAGGGTGGTGTGGCTGGTCTTAGGTGTGGGGTGGAGGGTGGGGACCAGGGAAGGTTAATGGGTTGAACTTGGGATCCTGGCCTCTTAAGAGCTGCCCTGAGCAGGTCACCCACAATCCTGAGAGCCTGGCCCAAAAAGAGAAAAACCATCGAAGTCACTCCTCTTCCCACCCCCTTTAGGCCTCGACGCTTCAAACGTCCCCCGGTTCCTCCTCTCACCTGGCGAGGCCCCCTCTAGGCAGCAGTCTCAGTCCTTGGTGGAGATCCAGTCTCACTTACTTCCAGCAGCAGGTGCTCCCACGCCCCGCCCTCCCGAGGCCCTGGGGACTGGCGAGTCCAGGCTGTCCTCCCCTCCCCGCCCTCCAGAGCCCCTGGTCTATTGCTACAGATGCTCCTGTGGCCTGGCCCCAATCAGCAGTGGGCCAGAAAAGTTCTGTGAGGTTGAGAAGCCTTCCTCTGTTGGTGGGGGAAGCTGCAGCTGGGAAGATCCTGGTGGCCCCGCTCTGCTAATGGGCCTTGCCGTTAGTAGCCACAAGGTGGCGCCTTGGATAAGCTCCTGGTGCTGTTTGGCTGAGGATGCCTTCTGCTTGGCCTCCAGCTCTGGGCTCCCTTAGCCATCGCTGCTGCTGTTAATGGGCAACTGCCATCTCTGCTCTGTCTCAGGTGGGAGGTCAGCTGGGGGGAAACAATTGCCTAGCCTCCATCATTTCTACCATTCTCTGGAAAGTCAACAGAACTATGCTATTAGTTAAAATGTGAAAGGACATGGCTTTGTGAGGAAGATGTCCTACCTAGCCCTTGCTGAAGAGACTAGGTTCGTGGTGTGGTGGGGTGTAAAGGGGACCATGTTCCTCCAGTGTAGGAGCAAACTCTGTATCTTTTCTTCCCTATCGCAGCTGAAACCTGGCAAAGAAGATAAGCTTTTCAGGAAAAAGGTACCATTTCCCTCACCTTCATGTACCTGCAGCTCACTTCCACCTGTCAGAGCTGTAGGCAACCCTGGTGATCCTTGTGCATTCATTCCATGATAGGGCTGGGAAATCTGGGGTGGGCACTACCCCAAACTGCATGGGTTAATCACAGGCCACCCATCCTCACCCCTCCCTCTCTCCTGCAGCGGCGGTCCTGGAAGAATGCTGAGGATCGGTTGGCACTGACCAACAAACCCCTTCGGCGCTTCAAGCAGGAACCAGAGGACGATCTGCCCGAGGCACCTCCCAAGACAAGGGAGAGTGACCAGTCACGTTCCAGCTCTCCCACCGCTGGGCCTAGCACTGAAGGGGCTGAGGGCCCAGAAGAGAAGAGAAAGGTGAAGATGCGCCGGAAACGGCGGCTTCCCAACAAGGAGCTGAGCAAAGAGCTAAGCAAGGAGCTCAATCACGAGATCCAAAAGACAGAGAGTACCTTGGCCCACGAGAACCACCAGCCCATCAAGTCAGAGCCCGAGAGTGAGAACGAGGAGCCAAAGAGGCCCCTAGGCCACTGCGAGCGCCCTCACCGCTTCAGCAAGGGGCTCAACGGCACCCCTCGGGAGCTACGGCACCCACTGGGACCTGGCCTTCGAAGCCCACCTCGTGCTATCTCCCGGCCCCCACCCTCTGCGTCCCCACCTAAGTGCATCCAGATGGAGCGTCATGTGATCCGGCCGCCACCTATCAGCCCCCCACCTGACTCACTGCCCCTCGATGATGGAGCAGCCCATGTCATGCACAGGGAGGTGTGGATGGCAGTCTTCAGCTACCTCAGCCACCAAGACCTGTGTGTCTGCATGCGGGTGTGCAGAACTTGGAACCGCTGGTGAGAGACAACCCTGTATATGTAGAGCTTAGACTGTCACTCAGGATAGCCCATGGCAGCATATATTGCTTGAGTTGTTTATAGAAATTAGTTTCCTGTTACAGAGGTCCAGTTTCAGGAGGGGAGGAACCCATTTGCTTTTCTAAAATGGAAAACTTAAGAACCACATAGTTTCTTGTCTAGATTTAGCTGAAGTTGAGTGTGAGTGGCTAGTACTAATTCCAGCCTGATGTTTTCCAGATTTCTAGTTTTAGCCCAGTTTCTGACCCTCCTTAATGAATAAGAGGATCCAGTGCCTCCACAGGGGTTGTTAGGAGCTGTAGTAAGGCCTGGGAGATATTTTATGGAACATACTTGCTGGCATCTTCTGTGTAAGCATGTGGCCATCAACAGAGGTGCTCAAATGTGGGCAGGATGGATGGATGCTAAGTAGGTTGGCAGAGGACTAAATCTTAAATGAACTCCTTACTAGAGAGGGCAAGTGGGGAAGAGTTATCATAGCTAAGCAGGGCTCTCTAGGTGAGCTATGAACTGTGATGATGTGTTCCCTGCCTGACCCGACTGTCAGGTGCTGCGATAAGCGGTTGTGGACCCGCATTGACCTGAACCACTGCAAGTCCATCACACCCCTGATGCTGAGTGGCATCATCCGGCGACAGCCTGTCTCCCTTGACCTCAGCTGGACCAATATCTCCAAGAAGCAGCTGAGTTGGCTCATCAACCGGTTGCCTGGTAAGCTTTTACTTAAGGATCCCAGATGTGCAGTAATGATGGTCTGGGTAGTGTTACTTGACTCATAGCCTCATCTTATCTCCTAGGGCTCCGAGACTTGGTGCTGTCAGGCTGCTCATGGATTGCTGTCTCAGCCCTCTGTAGCTCCAGTTGTCCATTGCTCCGGACCCTGGATGTTCAGTGGGTAGAAGGACTAAAGGATGCCCAGATGCGGGATCTCCTGTCCCCACCCACAGACAACCGGCCAGGTGAGTTAACAGGCTGGAGCTTTGCCCTAAGGGGTCTGTCTCATGGAGGTAGTATAACCGCAATACCTGTTCTGGTGTTGAACACAATACACTCCCCCAACCCCTTCCTTCCATGTGGTTTATGTGTCATCAGCTTTGTTCTTTCCTAGAAGACATAGGGCAGAGAGGATTTTAAGGAAAACAAATTCTCTGCTTACACTGCCTGCAGTCCTAGGACTGTCCCAGAGTCTGACTACTTCTTTGTTAATCGTCATTCTCTTCTGAGGCATCAGGATTAGGGTGGTTGAGTGAGTTCTCAAAGCATAGTATGTTCCTAGGTCAGCTGCCTGGACCACCCCCAACCCCAGCCAAAACTTAAATGGTACATCATAGTTGCTGTAACGACATACAAGGGCAGTGGGCTAGACTGAAATGTAGTCTCACCAACCACAGCTTGAAGACAGCTCCTCCAACTGTGTTTATGAATTCTGATTTTTCTAGAGAATCTAGAAATACAGATTCTGATGTGTAAGCTTCTGGTTGGGGTAGGGTATATACTTCATGACTGAACTGAATGAAGGTCACGCTCACCCAGCAGGTAGGCCTTTTGGAGCCACAGCAGCAGAACTTGATTTCCCTGTTTGTCTCTGTCCTATCTGCCCCAACAGGTCAGATGGACAATCGAAGCAAGCTCCGCAACATTGTAGAACTGCGCCTAGCTGGCCTGGACATCACAGATGCCTCCCTTCGGCTCATTATCCGCCATATGCCCCTACTCTCCAAGCTCCACCTCAGTTACTGTAACCACGTCACTGATCAGTCCATCAACCTGCTCACTGCAGTTGGCACTACCACCCGAGACTCTCTGACAGAGATCAACCTATCAGGTGAGGTGGGCCCCATACTTTCTGAGGGGCAGCTGGGCACTGGATATTTAACAAGAACTACTGTCTAGCTGAGCAGAGGTGGTGCACACCTTTAATCCCAGCACTACAGAGACAGGTGGATCTCTGAGTTTGAGGCCCACATGGTCTACAGAGTGAGTTCTAGGATACCAAGGCTACACAGAGAAACTCTATCTCAAAAAAAAAAAAAAAAAAAAAAAAAAAAAAAAAAAAAAAAAAAAAAAAAAAAAAAAAAAAAAAAAAAAAAAAAAAAAAAAAAAAAAAAAAAAAAAAAAAAAAAAAAAAAAAAAAAAAAGTACAAACACCCCCACCCCCTTATTATCTAGTCATGGTGCTTGGGAATCAAGTCAATGAGACCGCCAACTTAGAGAAGTTACTTTTAAAATTGTAATAATACTATCAAAAAACAGAACTAACATCAGTGAAAGTATTTAACAGTGGTTCTTGATCCAAACTGTAGTCTATGGACATCTTGGTGGTAAGAGACAAGCTCATGCCTGCAGCCAGAGTGTTGGCAACAGCCGTGGACTGGAGGGCAGAGCCACTGAATACAGGGTTGACTAACAGACTAGCAGAAACCATTTCTGCCTGTGTTGCCATGCCTTGTATGTGCCCCTTATGATCAAAGAGCCTGTTAGAGATGAAATCCCTACAGATAGTTCCACTGTTTATGTCTGTCACATACTCATTCTTTTCATTGTTCTTTGGCTGGAGTTGGTTCTGAGGGATTTGCAACTTGGTTATACATATAGTAAGGTAGACAGTAGTAAGGCCACTTGTCCTTAGTTAACAGTGTTTTATGGTTATTTAAGATAGTGTGGAATAGTCTGGATTGGAATTGTTACATTTATGTGACAGAAAATAACATACATAAAAGGAAGAAAATTGCTCTTCCTCAAGAAATAGATACCCTCACCTCACTAAAATTGCATTTTGACACAATTGCATTATGTTCTGCTGTTAGGACTCCTGTTGTTTCATTGTTTACCTGTCTTTACATCCATATCCATGCCCCACACCAGGTGGGATGGGAGGTTTAGACATTTTGGGATCATTCTGTTCCTAGGGTCCTTATAAGCTGTTCCTCCTCAGTGTGAAGGTTTGGTAGCAGGATTTGTGCCACTAACAGGCAAAGAGCTGTGCTGAAGTGATATTTCACCACCACATAGAGCTCATTCAGTTGAGACTTGAAGGGTGATAGAGCTGCTGGCATCTGGTCTTAAGCACTTAATTGTAGTAAATCTTTTCCTATGTTCTAGTTGTTAAGGATACGCAATACAATTCAGGAAATGTGTGGGAGTATGTGTATGGATCTTCTACATTTTAATTTTCTATTACAACACACTATCATCTTTTCATCTCAGTGCACACATACCTCCCATTCTTTTTTTTTTTTTTTTTTTTTTATTAAAGAGAATGTATCATAGATGGAGACAGTAGTATATAAATTTTAATTCTCTGCTACACTACAAGTTCAAGGCCATCCTGGAACACATGAGAACCTACCTCAAAACAGAAAATTAAGTTATGTCTCTGTGCCTAATCTCTCCTTATTTTGTAGTTACCTCCCATTAGTGTAACTGAAGTAATAAGTTTAAGTACCACATGATGGCTGTGTTCATGTGGCTGGAAGATCTGGCACACTGCATTTCATCCTAGACAGAAATATCAGGTGCTCATGCAGATCTGGCCTTTCTCTGATCCTTACCCCTTTGGGCAACCCCTAAACCCGTTATCGTGTTCACTTTTTATATCCATGTATTACTAAGATTTGTTACTATTCTGTCCTTCTGTTACTGTGACTCATGTTTTTAAAGTTGCTAACATTGAACTTATGATCTTGTACATCATTTTGGTCACTAATTAAGTTGAATAATGTGAGACCATTGCTTTTCCTGCATGACTTTTGCTAGTTAATTGCTGCCTATTTGGTTTTGTTTAGCTCTGAAGCAAACTGTACAGCAAAATTGAATATCCCCTTACAAACTTGCTAGTTACACAATTAGTTGTTTCCACAAGACAATGTCCCTGCCCCACCCCTCCTATTTTCTGTCAGAATTCTGGTTCCCATCTGAATTAGCTGTTTCTTCTACACTGCTGCTGTTCCAGAATCTTACCTACCACCACCCTTATTCTTGTTTTGGATGCCGCCTTTCCTGGTTCCACACTGTCCTCCTTGGTCTCTTGTTGGGTGGAATGGACTGCATAAAACATTCTGTGTGTATTCATGATTAGTGAATTGTTGGTTGAGTATAAACCCCTAGTTTGTAAGCCATGTTGTTTCAGAAAATAAGCAGTTTCTCCCCTAGCTTCTAACTCCCAGAAGCAGGGAGTGAAAATTAATGTAGTGCTTTATCCCATTGATGATCTTTTCTCCCAGTTGTGTAAGAGTTGTCTTTGTCTCTAATTGTGTGTGTGCAGGAGGTGGTGAGTCACGGGGGCCTTATAAAAGCAGTACACACACACACACACACAATTGCTAAGCCTTCTCTCCAATGCTCCAATTGTGTGTGTGTGTGTACAGTCTGAGTGGTGGCAGGGAAAGTCACCATATCTAGCGTTATGAAGATTATTTTTTCCTCTGTGATTGTATATGCTATGTGGTGGTAGTGGATCCAGTTTCATTCTTTTGTATGTAGGTGTCTAGTTTTCCCAGCACCATTTGTTGAAAAGACTATTTTCTCATTGAAATGTACCTGATGTCCTTGTCAAAAATCATTTGAGGGCCCACAAAATGGCATGTGACCGAAGTTTGATCCTCAGGTTTCACATGAGGGAATGAGAGAATTAACTCTCAGAAGTGTTCCAATTTCCACATGTACACCACACACAGAGATAACTTGTTTAAACCAAAAGCTCACACCTTTAATTCTGGCACTTGGGAGGCAGAGTTAGGATGATCTCTGTGAGTCTGAGGCTGCCTAGTCTACATAGTGAGTTTCGGGACAGCCAGGTATATATAGAAACCCTGTCTCAAATAAAATAATTTAAAAATTGTTATTTATAATTGTTACATGGTTAATAGTATAATTGCTACATTATAATTCTATATCGTGGGCTGGAGAGATGGCTCAGCTGTTAAGAGCACTGACTGTTCTTCCAGAGGACCTCAGTTCAATTCCCAGCATTCACATAGCAGCTAACAACTGTCTGTAATTCCAAGATCTGACACCCTTACACAGTTATACATGCAGGCAAAACACCAATTTACATAAAAATATTTTTTAAAAAATCTATATTGTATATGATGTAAATAGTGTATATTAATAGAAATTTATTATGAGAATTATTAACCTTATAACAGAATTTTTTGTCTTGTCAACATCACAATTTTCATTGCTTTAGCTTTGTATTATTATAATATAATACAATTCTTTTAACTTTTTAGACTACTTAAGAGTTTATTGTTGGGGGCTGGAGAGATGGCTCAGCTGTTAAGAGCACTGACTGTTCTTCGGAGGACCTGAGTTCAATTCCCAGCACCCACATGGCAGCTCACAACTGTCTGTAGTTCCAGTTCCCAGTTCCAGGCAAACACCAAGGCAAAAGAGTTCATTGTTAAATTTTTGGATCGGCTTTTCTATTTTTTGCAAAACTACTGGGATTTCACATCTTTGACAGTGATTATGTCTTAAGTCTTCTAATTTATGAACCTGGAATGTTTTCCCATTTGCATCTTTTATTTATTTTTTTCTTTTTGATACCTTTTGCCATTTTCAGTGGACAAATTTCATTCCTTTGGATTTACTTTTTGGGTGTTATTGTGCACAGGTTGTAGGTGTTTTTGTTGCTATCATTTGGAAATAGAGCTGGGTTTTGTGGATTGATTTTTCTTTGTTGTTGTTTGTTTTGTGTACCTTTGGAGCCTGTTCTGTAACTTTATAGACCAGGCTGCCTGCTTCTGCCTCCCAAAGGCATCAAAAGCATGTGCCACCACCACCCGATATAAACTGATTTCTTAACTTTCCTAAAATTTTTAAAGTAAAAGACAGTTTTGGTTTTCTTTCAGAATTTTACTTTTTAATAATCAGTTTTAAAGTTCATGTCTACATTAACAACTGCACCATTTTCTTCTGTTAACATTTTTTTACTGCTAAAAAAGCCAAGTTAAACCATCTTTAATTTATCATGAGTAAGGTTTCTCTCCCAATTTCATACTTGTAATTCTTTTTTTAGATTTACATGTGTGTTGCATACATGTGTATTTTGTGCCTGGTACCGGAAGAGTCAGAGAAGGTGTCAAATCCCTTGAAACTGGTGTTAGACAGCTGTGAGTTCTGGGGACCTAAGCTTGGTCCTCCTCTAATCACTGAGCTATCTCCACAGCACCCCCCTTTTGTTGTTGTCTTAGTGTGTGCTGGTGTGAAAGTGCCAGATTGGAATTATGAGCTGCCATGTGGGTGCTGGAAATTGAACCCGGATCCTCTAAAAGAGCAGCCAGTCTTCTTAACTACTTAATCATCTCTCTGCCCCCACATTTTTATATTGTAAACATTTTCAAACTATAAAAAAGAACAGCAAACAGTGAAGTGAACATATCTGTTTGTATTAGTCCTGTGTAACAACTAGAGACCTCATAGATGTTTCCTAAGAATGAGGATCCTCTTTACGTAACTACAATAGTACTCACACCTCAGTTAAGAATTGAAAAGAGCCAGAGTATGTTTTACTTTCCAATGAAGAGTGAATATGAGAAGACTGACAAGAGATGCTTCTAAATATAACCTCTCCCTTTCCAAGAACACCTTTGTAATTAGCCCCTCAGATGTTCCCCTAAGATGCAAAGATCTTTTTAAGGTATAACTAGGACAGTGTTTTGCCAGTATTGGAGGAGGGAGATGACAACACAATTCTGTATTTTTTTTTCTTCCATTTTTCACTGTGACATGTGAGGCTCCTTGTTGACCAGCCTCTGTTTCATTATCAGTAATCCTTGATAAGGGACCTGAAATGTAGCTCAGTGATAAAGCACTTGCTTATCAGATTTAACAAGGCCTGGATTCTATCCTAAGACCAAACACAAACAGAACCCCAGTTACTCTTAGAAGGCAAGAGAAATTTTAACAACATTTGCTTCTAAGTCTTCTATTCCTTATAGTCCATTTACTTAGAAAATGCTTCCCATTCAGGGTTAGTGAACTTCATGATATTATTTAATTTGTTCTCCATCCAGATTTTTTGTTTCCTGTGCACTCCAGGTTAAGGTCATAAATTTGAATAAGTTAAACATTTTTTGGTAAGAAAAGTTCCCTGTAATAATTGCACTTTGTCTCCCTGCTAGGAAAAAATCAATTGTGATTGTCTCTAGGTTTAGTTCACTGGCATGGAAATGCTGGTTACAGAGAAAATGCACATCATAGGAACTGTTCTAGGATGTACATAGACCCTAACAACTTCCTCCGTTTAACAGCTATTATGTTCAGTTCAGTCTCCGGAGCATCTCATTCCCCTCAAGCTCCCACACTGCTCTCTCCTCCCTCTAATCCGTTCACTTCCATCACCAACTCTCTCACATCTAGACAAAGGAGCCCAAAAACTCCTGTCTCTTCCTTGACACCTCATAAGCAGCTTTCATCCAGATGATTTTGCTGTCCAGCTGGCACACTGCTGTGACTTGAGACCATTAGGTACACGTGCTTGTCTTGGCACCTTACCCTTTTACAGCAACGTGACCAGCTAGCATTTCCAGATGGCTCCTTTTCCAAACTGACTTTTGAGCAGGCAGCATTGGCTTTCTTTGAGCTCTTAGTTTAAACAACAAAACATCTTGTACCTGGAGCTTAAAGACCCCTCTTCTACCTAGGAAATTGAAAGGGAAGAACCTTTCTGTGCAAGTCTCTTGGTTTTTCTTGTGCATTAAACTTTTTACAGCCTGGTACACCTTCCACAGACATGTACTGCCCTGTTGATAGATGATACCTGATGGGCCTACAGCCAGCCAGCTTTTGACTAAAGATAATGAGGATAAAATTACTATCATAAAAAGACCCTGTTCAACATGGGGCTTCACAAGACAGTAAGGAAAAAAATGACAAGAGTATGGAAAATGTGCTTTTTAATATCCTCTATAAAGTGAATCAAACTTTGAGGTTTAAAGTAATGACTTTAAAGTAATTGTGCGTCATCCTTTGCATCTTTGACTTTTGCAGTTAGATTTATAAAGCAGATTAGCAGAGGCAGGTATGAGAATGCACATCATTAAATACTAGCACTTGGGAGGCAGAGGCAGATGGATCTTAAGATTTTTGAGGCCAGCCAGGGCTGCAAGGAAAGGCCCTGTGTCAAACAACAACAACAAGCAGCAGCAATGTATTGGAGATTAGTGTCTTAGAGGCCTATTTGTATTAAGGTCCTCATAGTTCCTCCCCCTTCGGTCTAACTGTCCCACCCTCATATGTAAGTATCTCAGCACATGACTCCGATTCCTGTGGCTCACTATTCAAAGTGAATACATATTCAAAGTGAATACTACTACGTTTGTGAGATTGGGTTATCCTCACATGGTTTGAATTATACATCCAAGAATTGGTGAGCATCTTGTGATGGCATGAGACTCCTGTTTGTAGGACTGACAGTGTATAGGTGGTTAGTGCCTGCATTGATACTATCACTTTGATAGTATATGTTATCAGCTGGCCCTGTTTTTTATTCAGAAGTGGTAACAGTGATGGCCAAGGAAAGGTTTCAAAAGTAATAACCCTGACAGGAAGACAGCAATTATTTTCTCATCCATTTGATCCATCCAGAAGTTATTTATCTTCCTTGGTCTCATTTGGACACAAATGATAAACATTTAAGCCAGTTGACTATAGATTCCATTCTAAAACAACGTAGAGTTAAAGAAAAGCACAGAATAATTTTTAAAATACACACTTGATGTCATCTGTAGGACATGGTAAATTCTTTTTTTGTGGACAAAGCCTTTCTTCAGTCCCTTCTAGCATATTGGTCTTTGGCACTGGCCTCATGGAGATGTTCCATATTAGACTGGGGTGTGAAATAGAATATCTTCCAAGATGACCTGAAAGACCTTGCTGATGCAGCCATATTGAACATCTGAACAGTGTAATCATATCAAAGGGCCAATATTTAGGCACACCTAACAGTGTATTCCCATCAGACAAGCCCCTTGACACATTGTGATACTTTTTGTAATATCCTGTAATACAGGAAGAGGCAGCCCTGTAGTTTCTACCTGATAGCCCGACTTTAGAGGGCTTAGGGGGAGCAGTGTTACAAACAGAACCTTATGTCTTCATGTGCCTGTCAAAATATCCTAAGTGCTTTTCAAGCATACATTATTAAGCTTTGCAATTGGTGGGTGAAATCGCTCCCATATGGGGAAAATCAAGGACTTGACTATGCTAGTGAGTTGAATTTATAAGGCCTTGGGATGTGTCTTCTGCCCCTTCATATGGTTTCTTCTTTCCTACAGACTGCAATAAGGTCACTGACCAGTGCCTGTCCTTCTTCAAACGCTGTGGAAATATCTGTCATATTGACCTGAGGTACTGCAAGCAAGTCACCAAGGAAGGCTGTGAGCAGTTCATAGCTGAAATGTCTGTGAGTGTTCAGTTTGGGCAAGTGGAAGAGAAACTCTTGCAAAAACTAAGTTAGCTGCAGGACACACATGTAAATAAGGAGGGCTGGGGAACACAGCCGGGGAGGGAAAAGACTGCAAAAACAAGTGGGCTTATCTTTCTCTTTGGAATTTGGAACAAGAGACCACAGGACCCAGTTCTGTTCCGAAAGTCTTGCCAAGGGAGAAGCTGTTCAACGACCCATTTGGGGATGAGTGAGCCAGATTTTTTCCTCTGCTCTTTCTGCATAACTGCACTGCTTTCTGGACCATTTCTAAGGCGGCCTTTAGAAGACATTCCAGTTGGAAAGAAAGATGAGCTTTGGAGAAACCCGCTTAGAAGCCTGAACTTAATGTTTTTGTTGGTAGTTTTGTTTGGGGCACCCTGTTCCTTGCAATGCCAAGACTTCTGGTGTCAACATAGAGTGGACCACATGCACCATCTGCAGCCGTCTTGACACATTTTGTTTAGTTGGTTTTGTTACATCTTACATTATGCAGAACTATTTTTGTATAAATTGTTTAAAAATTATTTATGCAAGATCTGAATGCATACCAGTGTTTTTATTATTTAGATTGCCAACTTTCCTGCAGGTAGGGAGAACTTAACCTGTAGTTCGTCAACATAAAGAGCCCATCTGCAGATGTACCCAGGTATCACGGGGGGGCCACGACCTTCCACTTCAAAGCATGTTTAACTGGATGTTGAGAGTCTACTTTGTATGTCAAGAAGTTACATGAGCATGTTGTGGATAAGTGTAAAAGCATAGTCCAGGTAAAACACTTTGCCAAGGTTCAATAGAGAGTTTACTTTTTCCTTAAAATTTTACAATTCAGATTTCAGCCTTTACAACTCAGGAGGGTTTTGCTCCAAGCATGAGCTCTTGTATTCTATCCACTCACATCTGATTTATACCATGAATCAAGTAGAGTCAATGTGCCCATAGCCTTCCTTTCCTTTGAAGTGTTCAGTTCTCACTCAAGTTGGTGACCAGGCTATTTTCTAGGTGTCAAGTTCTGCATCCATAAGTGCCATTGTTGTATGGTGGTGTTTCCTAGACTTTCCCCGATGCAGTTTTACCTTTGTTGGATTTGTATAAACAATTGTTTAAAAAAAAAAAAAAAAAAAAAAAAAAAAAAAAACCCGCTCTTGGTGTTTGAGGGTTTCTGTTTTTGAGGGCTGAAAATCCAATTGGAACGGCCAGAGTAAATGGACTCTTCACTAATGGATACTTGGAGGACTCCAAACTATGTTTCTCTGTCATCTGAGAAATGCAGTAGCCCTGGGACATGTGATTTTTTTTTTTTTCTCTCCTACAGAAAGAGATTTGTTTCTAACCAATAAAGGTAATGGGAAAAAACTATGCTACAATGATGGCCACTTGTGGATATTGAGGAGTAATGACTCACCCATATGAACATCTCTCACTATACCTGTACAGAAGTAATTTCCATGGCCACTCTCTCTCTCATTCTTCTATTCTGTGATAAAATACTGCAACCAAGGAAACTTAGAAAGTCTGAGCTCAGAGTCAGTAATGATGGAGTAGGGACAAAGAGGGAGGGAGGGAGGTAGAGGCTATAGCAGCAGCTGAGCGCCTGTCATCTTGACCAATCTCAAAGTGGGAGCAGAGAGAAGCACACTGGGAATGAATGGAGAGTCTTGTCCGCTCTCTGTGAATCGCCTCCAGTAAAAGTCACCACTTAATCCTTCCTAAACAATTCCACCAACTAGGGACCTGGGCCACCACTGCTACTTGACATTACTCTTTCCTGGAAGTTTCCCAGATATAGAGGGCAAACAGGTACCATTCATTTTCCCTCACAACCTTCCTGAAGGAGACAACTCAAGGAAGTTGCACTCACTCTGCACAGTGACCTTGGGCCTGGGTGCTAGAAGACTAAGACTTTAGAATTTGGGGTCACAGACCATTGTTTTAGACAGTTCTGACTTGGTGTTCATGTATACAGATAACTCATCCAAAGCATTTGCCTCTTGAGTCCAAAAGCCTTTTCTCACTCAAATTCTAGCAAAAATGGCTTCTGTGTTTAACTCTGGAGAGTGACATAATCAAGACTTGTAAAAAGGTAGTGTGGTTGTACTAGCCTGAAAATTTGTTAGTATAGATGTAAAGCCATTTTTGTGGTGGTTTCAGTTCTCTGAACCTCCAAATAAAACAGCTGCATCCTGATGTTTAGAAAAGCCATCTACATTGGGTAGTGTCAGCCTTTGATCCCAGGACTCAGGAGGCAGAGGCAGGCAGATCTCTTGAGTTCGAGACCATCCTGTTTTACAGAAGAGTTCCAGGTTATCCAGGGCTCCACAGAAAAACTGTCTTTCCCTCTGAGAATTGCTTCCAGGGTATGCTTTCAAACACACACACACACACACACCTCTGCTAAGAATTTGGTTTCACACCACCATATGCACACAGCAAAGATATGATATAGCTCCACACTAGTACTCATGTCACAGTCCACACCTCCCAAGGAATACTGAACCACCAGGAAAGAGTATATCCCTAAACAAATGTATAATCTCTGTAGATTCTTTATATATGTGATGTGCATGTACCTTGGCATGCGTGTATGGAGGTCAGAGGACTAATTATGGAAGTTAAAGTCTCTCCACTATATGGGAAATGAGGCTTGAACTCTGGTCTTGATCATAGCAAGTGCCTTTACCTACTGGGCCATTTCAGCAGCCCTCTATCTATATAGTTTTAAAGAAGCTTCAGATGAAGCCAGCATAAATTAAAAGCTACAAACAGGTGCTCCAAGATCATACACCACAGTTGGTAGTGGAAAGACCATAACCTTATAAATATACTTGTTATAGTCAATCAGAACTTGTAGACCAAAGAGTGAGGCACCAGTCCATCAAGGGATTCTGATGTTTGCAGAAGGTATAGATACCATGGTGTTTCAAATTACATTCTTTTCTACTGTGAAGACAAAAGTAAGAATATTTTATTCTTTCTGCTGTGAACTCTTACTTGATGTCTGTTTCTGAGCATGACATGACAGTTAAAATATACAACTTCCAGAAGAAATGTTTGCCCTCTGCAAAAAAAAAAAAAAAAAAAAAAAAAAGCAGCTATCCCTGGTATTTACCATGGACTGGCTTCAAGACCCCACACATGCTTAAGTCACGTGCATAGTATAGTATTTGTAAATACCTTGTACACATAATCCTGTGTGTGTCACATCATATCCAGATGACTTACAATACCTCATACAATGTAAAGTAAGCTGAATTGACAATTGTTCTCAACTTAACCAAAAACAAACCCTGGCTCAAGTTGGCCCTAGAAGAACCAACCCTTCTACATAAGCTATCAGTCAAGTTTTCATTTGCTATATGCACTCAAAGGGCTGAAAAAGAAAACCTTAGAGTTAGATTTGAAATTGGTTCTCTGTCCCTCCCCTACCCCAGTCCTGTGATGTAACGTGGGGCTTACAAATAACAGTATATAATCCTTAGCCATGAATGAGCTACACCCTCAGTACTATGTGTGTGTAACTCTATATAGTATATATACATACACACTTCTTGGCTGAGATTTTAGACAAAGCTATTAGCTGGCTTCTCTATCCAAGTGTGGCAATATATTTTAGACTGATGATAGGGACTGAGAAAATCATAAAGCATCTAACAATGTCTTGTCACAGTAAACACAACTGTGGTAAGGTTGCAGCAGAGATGGTCTCTGGAGGTGTTTGTATCTCTGAGGTCCTGGACCAGGATGTTGATGTCTGTTCGTGCTAAATACAAATGAGTTTGGAACTTAGGGAGACAATATACACTACAGCAGCCTTTTAATCTAATTTTATTTCTAAAGTTGAAATTACTAGCAAGTAGCACTAAAAATACACCTTCACTCTACAAAACAGTGTAAACTGAATACATGTTAATAAAGAATTTAGCACACACACACTTCTAAGATAAAAAGCTAGATGCAGCCCTTGCTATTAAAAGCTGTACCTGAACAAAAAATGGACATATTTATCTGAGGCCCTGGCAGCTGACTATAGAATGTCAATTGTCTCCCAATTATGTTTAAATGCAGAGATAGCAACAATGTGGGAACTTACATTCATTAATATTAGCATTAAAAATATACATGACTAATAAGATGAACATTCAGAACCACCACTGCTCAGTATAGTCCACACCAGCCCACTTGTGAACAGTGAGTTCACTTCAAAGAGAACAAGTTTCAAACACAGGATAAAGGGAAACAAGAGACAGGGCACGTGGCTTCCATAGAGCAAGAGCAAATACCCACACTCAACAGTCTGAATTCAGCAACTAGTGCTCGGAGGACACAAGTGATAAAACCCAGTACAAGCTGGGAAAACCATGTGTCCACAGGCAAACAAGCCTATGGCACAGCCCAGGTTTCTTCAACTTAGGATGAACTTTCTGTCCCTAATCAGTAATGAAAATAATTTTTAAGAATAGCTCCTGCCTTGGAACAGTAAGTCTCCAGTTCCTTTTGTGCACTCCAATGTCTGGGGTAGAGTCACTCGAATGTCCCGCTGCAGAAGGCCTCAATTTCATGATTTGAAAACATGCACAGCTCGCACCACATACTGCCGACAGATGGGACACTCACTCATGCGCTTGCCACACTTGGTGCAGGTGACCATGTGCCCACACTCCAGCAAGACACAGTCAATAACTGCATCCATGCAGATTCGACACAGGCTGTCATCTTCCTCATCCTGAAGCTGCATCCGCTCACCGTCTGAAAGGAAAAAGAAAATAGAGACCTGAGACTCTGGACCTGGCCACTAGTCCTTGCTCCCTGGCCCCCCAGCCAAGCAACCATCTTCTTGAGAAACCACCACAGGCCCAGTACCATCCCAGTGCTATACAGAAAGTCCTTCCTTAACTCTCTACACTTACACTTTCAGGGTTCTGCAAGAAATATGTGGTTTAGGACCAGCTAAAAATTGTTCCATAAATGTTGGCTACAGGAGTTTGTGATGAGGATATGTTCACTCTATATTTAGGAAAAAGAAACAAGCTGGGGATGTAGTTCAATTGGTAGAGTACCTGCCTAGCTTGTGTGAATTCTTGGGTTTGATTCCCAGCAATGCACAAACCAGGCACAAAGCACATGCTTGAAATACTAGCACTTGGGAAGGCAGAGGCAAGAGGATCAGAAGTTCAAGGTCATCTTTAACTCTACAGAGTTAATCTGAGGCCAGCTTGGGCTATAGGAGACCTTGTCTCAAGTGAAAAAAAAAACCCAAAAAGTCCATCAACCAGATTCTTCACATGGGTCACTCAGTAGTCAGGCCATAAGTAGAAGTTTAGCTGGATGTTCTAGCTGTATGGCCATGAAAATGGGACAGTCTCTTTTCAGTAAGAAGGTCTTTATTCCACAAATATAAGAAAAACTAGATTTGGGGCTGGAGAGATGGCTCAGCGGTTAAGAGCACTGACTGTTCTTCCAGAGAACCTGAGTTCAATTCTCAGCATCCACATGGCAGCTAACAACTGTCTGTAATTCCAAGATCTGACACCCTTACCAGTTATACATTCAGACAAACACCAATTCACATAAAATAATATTTTTTTAAAAGAAAAACTAGATTGAATAAATGATTGTTTAGCTTACCTAATAATAAGTTGTCTCAATGCCTATTCACATAATAGAAAAGTAGATATATTGATTTTTCTAAAAGATTTATTTATTTATTTAATTTTAGGTGTTATGGGTGTCTTGCCTGTATTTGTGTCTTCATACCACTTAAATGCCTGGTTCCCATGGAAATCAGAACTGGGTCCCCTAAACTGGAATAACAGTTGGGAGCCTCCATGTGGGTACTGAGAATTAACCTGGGTACTATAGAAGAACAACAGTTTTTAACTGCTGAGCCATGTCCCCAGCCCTTAATTTTTTAATTTATGTGCATTGGTGTTTTAGCTTGTATGTTTCTGTATAAAGGTGTCAGAATCCCTGCAGTTATAATTACAGTGGCGAGCTGCCATGTGGGGTCTGGGAATTGAACCCAGGTCTGCAGGACGAATAGCTAGTGC
Organism: Sigmodon hispidus; assembly: GCA_004025045.1. Taxonomy (NCBI): domain Eukaryota; kingdom Metazoa; phylum Chordata; class Mammalia; order Rodentia; family Cricetidae; genus Sigmodon; species Sigmodon hispidus. The sequence continues at coordinate 6,423 of PVIH01002329.1, read as the reverse complement.
TCCCAACCACTGAGCCATTTCTCCAGCCCCAATGATTTCTATTTCTGAGACAGGGCCTGACAGCTAGCTACCCTCCTATCTAAACTTCCTGAGTACTGAGATCACAGGAATCCACTGCCATGCTAGCTATAGCTAGCTACCCTCCTATCTAAACTTCCTGAGTACTGAGATCACAGGAATCCACTGCCATGCTAGCTAAATTTGACTTATGACCAAAAAAAAGAAAACCCCTATTTTTAAACATCAAGAAAGAAGGAAAATAGACCTACATGACTTTTGGTTTTCTTCATTTTCTTTGTACAGCCGGTTGACTTTCTCTACCAGCTCCCATTTTTCACAACAGCCAGAATAGTTGACAAAGTTCCGGGCCAAGATTTCCTTCAGCTGGCGCACACTCATTCCTTCTACCTCTTCAAGGCTTGACAAGTCAGACAGTGAGGCTCTCACTTTCTTCTTAGAGAGCCCTGGGTTCTGAAATCAGAACGTATGTTACCTTTTTTCCCACAAGTCTGGATGCCTTTCAGATTTTGGTCCCCAATGCCCTGGATGCTCTCTCTCCCCAGACTTCTAAGTTCTCAGAAGTGTTTCAATATAGTGTTTTATAGCTGAACTAGAAAAAATGTCCTGTGCTGACCTAGAGGAAGTCCAGCATGTTCCCTTTCTGCCACATGCATTTATCAAGGAAAGCTATTTTATTTTTTATGCACTGTGTGAGGATATCAAATCTTCTGGAACTGTAGTTACGGTTGTGAACTGCTGTGTGGGTACTGGGAAATGAATCCCAGTCCTGGAAGAACAGCCAGTACTCTTAACCACTGATCGATCTCTCCAGCCCAGGGAATGCAATTTTAAAAGTTTCACCTGCTCCTCCAGGTTTTCTTCTTCTTGTTCATCATCATCCTCATCATCCTCATCATCTTCATCCTCTTCATCATCATCTTCATCTGTGTTTACTGACGTTATTTCACTTTGTACCTATATACATGACAGATCCAACTGATTACTAATCAAGCTTTTCTTTTTTTTTAAGTATTTATTTATTATGTATATATCATATAGAAGAGGGCAGCAGATGTCATCATAGATGATTGTGAGCCACCATGTGGTTGCTGGGAATTGAACCCCGGTCCTCTGGACAAGCAATCAGTGCTCTTAACCGCTGAGCCATCTCTCCAGCCCCGGGCTTTTCTTTAAAATGTTTTTTTTTTTTTTTTTTTTTAACACTTTTATTTATTTATTTGCCTTGGTGTTTGCCTGGAACTGGAACTACAGACAGTTGTTAGCTGCCACGTGGGTGCTGGGAATCAAACCCGGGTCCTCTGGAAGAGCAGAGGGTGCTCTTAACCGCTGAGCCATCTCTCTAGCCCCTACCCCTGGCTTTTCTAATCACCAACTTTTACTTCTCTCTAGAGAAAGATTATCCAGTGATCCTCCTCAAGATTACCTTAGGGCCAGGTTGGTGGAGCAAACAGAACACTTCTTTAATCCTAGCATTTAGGGAGACAGCTAGCGGGTCTCTGTGAGTAATAAGTCATCCTTGTCTACAAAGCAACTCCCAGACCAGCCACCCTGCCAAAGCTACATAAAGAGACCCTACCTCAGAAGAAGAAAAAAAAAAAAAAAAAGAAGACTGGGCCTGAGCCTGGAGAGGTGGCTCATAAATTCAGAGTACTTGCTACTCTGGCAGAGGACCTGGTTCAGTTCCTAGCATCTACATGACATATCACAACTAACTTTTTTTAAATATTTATTTATTATGTATACAGCATACAGAAGAGGGCACCAGATGTTATTATAGATGGTTGTGAGCCACCATGTGGTTGCTGGGATTTGAACTCAGAACCTCTGGTAGAACAATCAGTGCTCTTAAGCTTAAGCCCCACAACTAACTTTTAACTCTAGCCTAGAGGATCCAATGCCTTCCTGTGAATGCCACAGGCATTAGGACACACATGTGTACAGACATTCTTGGAAGCAAAACATCCATCTACACAAAATAAAATAGTTAAAAATAAATAAATAAAGCCTGCCATATACCATGTCTTTTGGATCCTGAATGTTGGCTAACTCTCAAGAAGTTGGGCCCTACATGAACTCACTTCCATAAAGTTACCTCAAAATACAGATTCCTCCATATGTGTCAGTTTGTAAAATACATCTGAGTATTAACAGCCTAAGGAAGGTCCTAACAAAGCCACTAAGAATACCGGGTGGCACTGCATCATCAGGATCTGAAAATAGCCATTTCAACTGAAGCCACATACAAAAAAAACAAAAACAAAACAAAACAAAAAAACCTGGTGAGATGGCTCAGTGGGTACAGACATGCATGTGCTTGCTATTGGCCTTGACAACCTGATTTGAACCCACATTGTAGAATGAATACTAACAACTTGTTCTCTGGCAGCCATATGCCTACCAGGGCATGACTAAATATGGATATACACACACAATAAATAAATGTTTAAAAAAAGCTTTAATAAGTAGTGGCACACACCTTTAATCCCACTAGGAAGGCAGAAGCAGAGGGAATCTCTGAATTCAAGACCAATTTGGTCTACAAAGTGAGATTCAGGACAGCTAGCACTACACAGAGAAATACTATCTCAAAAACAACAACAAAACCCACAACACCAAAAAAAAATCCTCAACAGTTTTCTTTAGATAAACAAAATTCCTTCCATATATACCTTCTTTCACATCTTTCATGTATTTTCTTTTGGGGCTGGAGAGATGGCTCAGTGGTTAAGAGCACTTAGCTGCTCTTCCATAGGTCCCAGGTTAAAATCCCAGCACCCATGTGGCAGCTCACAAATATCTATAACTACAGTTCCATGGGATCCAACACCCTTACACATGAATGCAGACAAAACACCAATTTAAAAATTAAGAAAAACATATTTTCTTTTTTGAGACAGAGTCTAGCCTGGGCTAATATTAACTCATTACCTTCCTGCCTCCACATTCCCAAATGCTGGAATTGTAGGTCTATACCATTATTAACATCTAATAGTCTAGGTTGGTCCTGATATCATATATTTCACCCTAAAGGCACCACACTGCAGCACTGTCCCCCTTAAATCTCCCCTACATGGAGTCATATGTTCCAAAAGTGATATAAGTTAGATATATGTTTATATAATTATGCAAATTCTCATTTGAGAAAATTAAAAACCCTCTGGTATTGGTTTTTATCTAAGCTATGAATATCTGAGAGCTCAATCTTCCTGCCTTTGTCCCTTAAGTGCTGGGCTATAAGTATACACTGCCATGCCCAGTAATGCTTTTTTTTAAAAAAAAAAAAAAAAAAAAAAAAAAAGATTTATTATGTATACAGTATCCTGCACTGGTGTGTATGCTTGCATGCCAAAAGACACCAGATCTCATTACAGATGAGCCACCATGTGGTTGCTGGAAATTGAACTCAGGACCTCTGAAAGAGCAATCAATGCTTTAAACCACTGGCCACTGGCATAGTATTCTAATTATATTAAATAAAATACACTCATTTTTATTAAATTAGATAATTTTATAATAGGAGATATAGCTCAGTTGTTAAGAGTGCTCACTTAGGCTGGGGGTGGCGGTACAGACTTTTAATCCCAGCACTCAAGAGGCAAAGGCAGGCAAATCTCTAAGTTTGAGGCCACTCTGGTCTCAAGAATGAGTTCTAGGACAGCCAGCGCTATAAAGAGAAACCCTGTCTTGAAAATCTAAAAAGAGTGCTTGCTTAGTATACAAAAACTCTTGAGTTCAGTTCCTAGCACCACCTAAACCCAGGCTATAATGATGTACACTTTGACTCCATCACTTAAGAGGTAGAGCTAGGGCTGAAGAGATGGCTCAGTGGTTAAGAGCACCGTCTGCTCTTCCAGAGGACCCGGGTTCGGTTCCCAGCACCCACATGGCAGCTCACAACTGTCTGTAGTTTCAGTTCCAGGCAAACACCAAGGCAAATAAATAAATAAAGGTTTTTTTTTAAAAAAAAAAAAAAAAAAAAAAAGAGGTAGAGCTAGCTGGGAAAACCAGAAGTTCAAAGTCAGGGCTGGAGACAAAGCTCAGATGACTAAAATGCTTGCTGTCAAAAAGGACCTGAGTTTGGGTTTCCAGCACTCACACAAAAAGCAAGGTGAAGAATACATGTCTATAATGCCAGCACTAGAAACAGTGATGGGAACATCCCTAAGTCTTCCTGACCAAATAAGGGACCACGAGGTTAGTTAGGGCCCCAGTCTCAAATATAAGATAGAGGACAGCTGAGCAAGCATGCACACAGACAGACACATACACTCCTTAAGACCATCCTCAGCTACATAGGGAGCTTGAGGCTAACCTGATAAGATTCCTTGTCTCAAAATAAGGAAATAAAAGCAAGTCAGAACACTTTACCATCATCAAGGTCAATGGTTATTGAGTTAACGATTGATTGTCTCTATGGTCACTGATAGTTCTGGTTATTACTCCAACAGTTAACTATACAAGTTATATAACTGAACAAGACAGAAAACTAAGGACAAGAAACTCATGAGCTACTACTTCAGACTGGATTCCAGGCATCAAGCACATCTGCACATAAGGCTGCACATCAGGCAGATGTGCTATCCCAGCACTGGGGATGGAAACAGGCTTTCATTTGAAGTCAGTCCCTACCACATATGGGCAAGAATGAACACACCAGGCTCTTTGGGTCATCAATCACACCATCATACCTGTGCCAGAACTTCTGATCTGAAGGTCCCATCTCTGTCCATGAGCTCTCCCTGGAAGGAGGACACAGTAGCAGAGGGGGCTGTGTAATTTGAAAAAAAGGACTGTGTAAAAAAACTAGAAGTCTGGGACCGTGAGGAATTCAGGCTGCTTGAGTCCAGGTCATCCCCTGAAGCTAGTCCACGATGGCACAGTACTAGATCTACCAAGTCTGCCTTCTCCCGACAAGTGTCAGTTGGTATGTCTCTGAGGAGGAGGTACTGCCGCAGGTCCTTCACTTTCAGTCGCATCAACTGAGGGCGCTGGAAGGCCGTCTCTTGCAGTAGGTGACAAGTACAACATCTGCGGAGGTTCTCTTGTGAAACTGAGCAAAAGGAACAAAAGTCCTTCTTGCAGTCACAGCAGACGTGCTAAGGACAGAGCAGACAACACATACACCATTACAGAAACACTCTTCTTTTGCACTTGTATTAAAACTGCAACCTTGGTTCATGTGCAGTCCCCATGGCACCAGCCCACTTTCACAAAACCAATCACTGCTAGATTCACAAAACTTCAAATCCGGCACTTTAGGAAAAATATACACTCTGTGTTAATGAGTTAAAACATTCCCACCCCTTGGAATTACAAACATGTAATTAGCGGAACAAAGCTGACTTGAACCACATGGAACAGAGAGCACAGCCACAAAGCTCTCTTTCTGAAGAAAAAAGCTTAATACAGAAAGAAAGGAAACTGACCTCTGCAACTTAACCCAAGGACACAGAAGACACTAGTGCAGAAGTCTACAGTTAACGTGGCCCTGGCAATCTAAGCTATCTCAAAAGAGAACCTTGGAGAGGACACTCAGATGTGTCCACTTCTGCTCAGTGCACAGCTCCCACAAGCTAACACTCTCCTGTATGTACTTCAAGGGCTTATACTGATCAGACCAAAAGATGACTTGTGAAAGTAAAAGTTTTAGCCTAAGTGCCCTTCCCACACCCACAACAGGTTCTCTTGCTGTAGCTCAAACTGGCCCAGTGCATCCTATGTAGTCTAGGCTGGCCTTGAACTTGCAACAATGACCCTATCTTAGTCTCTCCAGTTCTGTACAAGTACAAGCCAATCACACCCAATTTCCTTATTTAAAACTTAAGAATACTGGAGCTAGAGATGACTCAGTGGTTAAAAGCATTGGCTGCTCTTCTAGAAGGTCCAAATTTAGTCCTCAGCACCCATGTCCAATAGCTCACAAATGCCTATAGCTTCAGTTTCAGGGTATCTCATGCTCTCTGGCCTCCTCCGGCATCTGCACATACACAGTATCCACTCACAGAGTCACACATATAACTATTAAAAGAAAAAAAAAGAAAAGATAGTCAGAGAACTGGAGACATGGCTCAGAGGTTAGGAAGACTCAAGGAGTTCTTTCTGCTCTTCCAAAGGACCCGTGTTTGGTTCCCAGTTTACAACTGCCTATAACTCCAGATCCAGGGGATTCAATACCCTTTTCTAAGCCTCTTAAGAAAGGAACCTTGGGGGGCTGGAGAGATGGCTCAGAGGTTAAGAGCACTGACTTCCAGTGCTGTTCTTCCAGAGGACCTGAGTTCAATTCCCAGCAAAACCACATGGTGGCTCACAACCATCTATGATGAGGTCTGGTGCCCTCTTCTGCAAAACTGTATGCATAATAAATAAATAAATCTTTAAAAAAAAAAAAAAAAAAAAAAAAAA